>CAJNOP010000273.1:121081-219175 GCA_905250075.1 Rotaria sp. Silwood1
CACCCACACCCACACCCCACTTTGCAGCGGCTGCATGGAACCAAACACTTGCTTCGATTGGTTTGAATAAAATTTTTCGTGAAATCGGTTATACATGGACTGATAATGCTACACCAGTAAAGCTTCATACACTTTCTAGATATATTTATGATCGGACTGATCGAAACTTGACTAATTCAAACATGAGTAATATTAAAGTTGACTGATTTTTGGAAACAGTAATGAAGTAGAGGGCCTCATGTGTGATAGTTCACGTATTTTTGTTTTTATTCTATTGAAAGCATTTTTTTGATTCAAGAAACAAAATTAAAAGATATCAAATGAAATGAAATAAAAAAGAAACGATCAGTTTATAAATCAGTCACAGACCTTAGTTCACAGCTATTTGTAAGTCGAAAAACTTGCATACTTCTTCTTTCAGTTACTAATCAAAAAAAATTAGGACCGAGAAGACAAAATAATTTTTTACCATGAATAACTTATTACAAGGTCGTCCTCAATAAAAGCCCACTTCGAGACAAGTGATGTGTGTTTCTATTATAGAAGGTCATGGCTTTTTTATCTGGGAGAGGGAGTGAGGTGGACTTGTAACAACATCAAGATAATACATATGAATGCCCATTAAATTTCGATAAAACATTTGTCATTGACAATGAGATTGGTGGGAAAAAACGATGAATCAAACAATCGATTTCTTTCACCATTATGAAATCGAAAAATTGTCTTAATAAGATTCACAGACAATCGCTCCCTCTACTGAATGAAAGCATCTACATTAATAAAAAGAAGCATAGAAAAAAAAAAGAAAAAGAAACTTATATAGAACAATCCATGCATTTTTTTACAACATCTGAATAAGACAACTTGGGTTCGCGAAACAGCATCTCATTATTTTATATTGAGAGTTTTGATACAAATAGTATAGTTATTAAAGCTACGTCTTAATCATATGCATGTGATTGTTTTGCGCACATGGTGATATATGTTTTTGCGTATTCGTATTGCACCTGTAAGAAGCATGTGACAGAACAAGTAATATAATGGTAAAATTTATTTCGTCTTAACACGAACGATATATCAGCGATTTTATTAAATATTTTGAGTCTTTCCTATCGATATTTTTTCTTGAATAGCTTTATCCAAATTTTAAATAAGAGTAATAGATTTTGATTAATTATACGAAAAACACTATATATTCGTATAGAACATCTGAAGAAAAGAATTTCTATGATCAAAAGATTATATCTGTATTATTTTTCAAATAATTATTATATGAATATTACAATTAATTAAAAATTATTGTTTTCATTCTAGTGTAATTTTTGAATAGCAATATAGAAAAATAAATAACAAAATATAAACAAGAGTAAAAGTATTCAATACACTAATATATTTAAACTTGGAAAAAATACACCAGCGATTGATGAAAAGAAAACGGAATAAAATATTTCGAAAACAATGCGTAAGAAAGGAAGTGTGCATCCTGAAGAAAGATGTTTAAATAATATGACAAATCATAGGAAAAAAAATGTGCTGTTAATGAATATGATGACCCATATCAGAGATCATGTTAGAATGTCGATATAAGTGACAAGGATGCCTGATTTTTGAAATCGCAACACAAGAAAAATTTTAAGCAAATACATGAGCACAATGTAACCTCTAGGACGCCATCAGTTTTGTTGACACTGAATAAACAAATACGACAAAAATTAAAACAATGAATACAAAATAAAAATAAGAAAAAACTTGACAAGTTAATAAATGAGAAAAAAATCAACAAATAATACTATCAACTATTACAGGAGATACAACAAATGCTATAGATAAAACAAATGCTAAACTAACATTTGTTTAATTGTAAGTATTATCCGAATTCATCAAAGTTCACCATAACCCCGAAATCAATCAATGTAGTTGATATAATTGCAAACACTGAATACATAATGATTTAAGCAGCATCAATAATGGAAAGTCTAGGTATTTAGGGGATCAATGTGTTCATGAGATGATGGAAAGTATCTTTAGAAAAAAGGAAAACTTAAATACGAATGAGCGAAAACAAAGAAAAGAATTGAAAAACATGTACAGTAGTATACAATCATAATATCTGAAGACAAAGGAGAAAAACTAAACAACAATGATGCTTATGAAGAAGTAAAAGGACCAACAAACATGATCTATACTAAAATAACAACGCTTAACAATAGATTACTTTAAGCGAACCGAATTAATCAGAACACGAAAAATGAATTTTCATCAATCGATGATCTTCCAAGAATAAAAGGATAACCTAAAGTACGTAAACAATATCATCCAATACGATTAACTTCTGTATAAGCTATACAATTCTCTCATCTACAACAAATGTTGGAGATCTTAATAAAATTAAAAGTAAAATTAGATTTATTTATGAATATGAACGAAATGATACCATTAACATTCTTGATACGACATTGAAAAAAAAACAATGCTAATAGGATACGTATCGAATGATATAGAAAACACGAAGTATTTAATAGGTTATTGAATTATTATTCAAATCAGGAACAATCTATTAAAATTGATATTAGTAAAAGCATGGTATCCTTAAATAATTGAGAGAACAAATAAAAAAATTAGCCAACAAGATAATTTGAATAAATACAAAACAATTCTAATAAAGTTGAATTACTCAACACATGTGATTGATGAATATATTTTTTAAGAAGCCATAAATTTTATTGAAACTACAACATATACAATGAAAAAGAAAAGAAAAATGATAAAATAAATGAAACAAAATACCAAATTACAGTGGCATTTGTACATGGAATAGAAGTACTAAAACAGAAATTGGAACAATCAGAAATTAAAATATCTTTCTCCTAGCCTGATAAGCTTCAAACAGCACTTACCAATCTAAGTGAAGAAAAATCTAGATCATATATTTATCAAGTAGTGTGCAGTGAGAAGCAATTTATAAAGAAAAAAAAAACTTGATTTAAATAAACGAATAACTATAAAGAACAACATTAAATCAAAGTCGAAGATTGCACAAACCCATCAAGATAATGCATATCGATGCACACGTGATTTGGATGAAGCATGGCTAATTGACCATGAGATTGGTTGAGAAAAACGACGAATCAAAGAATCAATTTATTTCACCATTACCAAGCCGATAAATCGTCATGAAAGTATTGATGCAAAATGACTCTCTCAACTCTATGAGATATCTATAATAATAAAAAGAAACATACAAATGAATGGGAACAGGAATTTATTCATCGTGGAAATGCAATATCTTGATATTTGAATGAAGAAAGAAAACAAATAATTCATATCTCCTACCACTCTCACCATCCTGCCGTTTGACTATCATATGATTAATATAAAAAAAAAGAAAAAGAAATTTAAATAGAAAAATCTATACACTCCTATACAACATCTGAAGAAGACAATTTCATATGTCAGAACGTTACATCAGTATTCTATTGAAATCATTTGTTTTTATTTAATTTTAATTGTTGAATAAAAATATCCAAAATATAAATATATACATAGATAGAAGACTAAAAACATGCAGTATATAAAGGTAAAATTTGCATTAAAAAAAAACAACATATGTTTTGACATCATCCTCATGATTATTTTGCGCACATCGTGATACACATTTTCTATATTAGTATCGTATAGCTGTATAATTTCCAATTCAGAAAAAACAAGTTACATATTAATATTATTCTGATCATTTGTTGTGATACGGTTGAATGCATAAAGTAATACATATTTTTCAACGTACATATAAATAACATAGTGCTTTAGTTTGAAGCACACAACAACGCTGACACATTACAGTGATATTATCGTCCTGCTCAGTCAAGATACTCTACCAATTCAACGAGCAGATATATGTATTTACGAAACTGTAGTCTCTTAGGAAGATCTATTTAGTAACAAGTATAGAGAAGATTTTTCTGTCCTCAAGTAGTGGCAATAAGAATGTATAGTGTTATTTTTCTACCAGGACAGTTAACTTACTTTTGGTCAATACAAATTTAGAGAAATGAAGCTTTTGGATTCAAATAGGAAGACTATATAGTATAAGGGTTTTGAGATTTATATTCATTTTTGTAATATCAGGAACCGAAGAAGCAAAATTGAAGCAGCTAATCGTATACATGTACGTGGTTACGTGGAGAGTGACGAACTGGTCAAGAGTATTTATATTTTTTTTAGAATTAGTTTTTAAAGCGAAAATTATGGCTTTTTCGATGACCTACTTGTTATGAAAAAAAATACAATTAACGATAACTGAAAAATTGTCAGTTGATTTTCTTTCCTTTGGATTTCAAAACTGCGTGTTACAGATTTAGCATCAAAACTAAATCTATGAAAGTCATTTACAAAAGGCTTGCGTAGATTTTGTTTTGACATCAAATCTGAAACAACCAGTTTTGAAAGGTAGAAGACAGAATTGACCTTTTTTTTAATAATCAGTAGATTGCCATTTAACGAAAAATGATTTCTTTCCTTAAGAATCAATTTGAGAAAAGAAACATATTCTTAATCAACTCATCACTCTTCACCTAATCAGATAATAAAGATACACCGAATTCTGCTTTAACTTTGCTTTTTCAGCAGTTTATATAAATAAACCATTCCGAATACCTCGTATTGCACCATCCAAAAACAGAGGGTACACCAATATCATATATATAAATTATGCTAAATACCCCAGCATCTATTATACCCATTCAAAAAGCAGAAAATGCTGATCGGTTTACAATTACGTATCTTTACTGAATCCCAAAAAATTCTGAAAAGATTCCAATTGAAAGAAACTTAAATGTCTTTATCATGAATATTTAAATTCGTGTTGAACTTAAATTGTAAGAAACTAAACTTCTTTCAACTCTAGATCAAATTCACGTAAATATAAAATAATTTAATTAGGTTTGAAAAAGATATAAATGTGTCAGGATTGATTTCCTTCGGTTCAAATACAATATAAACGAAATTAAATCAGATTTAAACCTATTTAAACTCGTCTGAATCAATTTAAATTCTATCTAGATGTATTTAAATTCATTTAAATTGATATAAATGGTTTCACTAGGATTCAAGTATATTTCAATTAGGTTGAAATCCATTTATATTGAACTTAGATGCATTTAAATTTAGAGCAAACTCATTTAAATTCCGATTTAAAAGGATTCAAATAGGTGCATATGAAATATAAATGGATTAAAATTGATTTAAATCCGATTTAATAGCATCTCGATTGCTTAAAACACACAATATATATCGGATTTAAATGCACTTAAAAATGATTTTCATGGAATGTAAATTCATTTAAATGAATTGGAATCCATTTGTATTCCTTTTGATTCAACTTACATATATACAGAGGTTTAAATCCTACTTGAGTGCCTTTCTATTGCATTTAAACCGTGAAGAGTGGTGTCTTATATTCCCATCAACACCCACACCCGTAAAAGCTTCTATATTTTTGTTATGTTTCAAAGAGAATCCTGTGTTTTAGAAAAATTGATCCTATACAAAATCCTATATTTTCAAAATCTTCTGATTGCAGGTTAGTACTAAACAGACGTTAAGGAAATATTTATTCAATACACTCATGTATGATTACAAGTATTCTAGTCAAGACACATGATCATATTTGACACACTTGAAGTACCTTAATGAGTATGAAACTTCTAGAAATGAGTCAACACATTTATGCTTGATTGAGTTTGTATATGTATAAGCCACAGAAGGAGAGAAAGCTGGTTTTTTTCTCATGTTATTCATTTACCTTTCATAATACATTTCCTTTTTTTTTCTTCATTTGTATATCATGAATTCAAATAACGACGATTTGGTAGTAAAGAAAAACAATAATAATATTATTCTTTCATCAAAAGGTTTAACTATTCTACAAACATGCGTTTCTGGTATGGTTATGGGTTTTATTGCTTACAGTGGATCCTTTTCGGCAGTACCAATATTTTTTACAGTAACTGCTCTGATGTTCGGTACAAAATCATTGATTACAATAATGGCAACAGCTTTTGGTCAATTAGCTGCTGGTTATCTTCATACACATTCTTCACGAACTGGTATGGCTATAAGTACGAAGTTATTTCATGGATTTTATATAGCAAAACCAGAAATGAGAAACCGACGACAACATGATGAAACAAGATGGAATAGTTTAAAACGTTTTTTTCTATTAGCTCCAATGAATGCTCTTGTACTTAATTTCATGTGGGAGACATTCACTTTTTATTATCTTATTCAGAGTGATTTGTTCATCCGATATGTCGAAAGTTCTACTTCAAACACAATAGAAAATGAGAAAAGAAATGAAACGATTGCTTCATCCACAACCAAAGAAATTGAACCACATCTTCTACTTATACATGGAATAACACGTTATCTAGCAGGTTGTTTATCTGGAATGAGTACTGGAATGATAAACCAGCTATGGCAACGACATCTCGCACAAAGAAAAACACCATATGCTGTATTTAATAAAGACAAAAATAAACTGAAATTAAGATGGGATGAAAGAAAAAAACTACTATCTCCATTAAATATTGAAAATTGGATTAAAGCCTCAACAATGACTTTAGGAGCATTATTCTTTATTGCTAGCAATGTACCGAATAGAACTGGATTTCATTTGTTAGATATACATCGAAAGAAGATAATTACCGATATTCTTGTTATTCATGGTGGATGGCTTTTCATTCGAGATTGTGAAATGCTTCTTTTGAAAAATGCTGAGAAAGGTCCTCAAATTTCACCAACAGTGGCACAAGTCGCATTGCTTGGTGAAGAAAAGAAACCATTAGAAGATGAGCAATCAAAAATGCTATCACCCATTGCTTAAACGCATTAGACTTTAAATGTCTTAATTGGCAGTAAAAACTGATTATTATTGTATATAGAATATAATCATATATCATTGAAAAATCTGTAAATCTATTTAACCAAGCTCAGTTTTATAGTTTAAAAAAAATTATACATTCAATTATATGTACTTTATATATGCTTAACGTGAAATAAATAGATAACATAGTATCTTATTCAACTAATTGAAAAACAAATGAGTCCTTCCATTGATTAAGGACTATTATTGATCTCTATCTTATTGCATTGTTATTGATTCATTGCAACATTTTCCTAATGCTCATTGACTAACACAAGATTTTTAAAAAATTGATTTTTTTTATTTGCAAGAGTGTACGTTGAAATGTAAGTCTCGCCGTTGATTTTTCAATAAAGTTCTCGAAAATTTCATTTTGTCGACCGAGCTTAAATCTTAATTCTGTAAGATATGATTGGATATGTCTTCATACCTTATTTTCGACGGTAATAACTGTAGCTCTCTATCTTATTTCTATCAATAACAAAATTCTATTGTCTTCTATTACGAACCGATTAGTAACAATTTGATTCATTTTGGTAGGTTTTTTTGACACAATTGACTCTTATGTTACCTCTTTATTGAAATCATGGATAATCCACATCATATGAAGAAATTGATTAAAAGTAAAAAAAAAAGATTTCAAAAACAATTTTTTCTATTATTAAATTTAATAATCATGAAAAAAAAAGACTTCATTGATTTTATGTTCATAATATTTTCATGGTAAAAATTAGAAAGAAAACGATATTGTAAAAGTTTTATTATATTACTATATTGAATCATTGTCATTTAGTAAGTACTGTGTTATAGTTGTCTCGCTGATCTATTTCAACATATCATAGAAATATTGAATTGAAATGATCGTTCGATAATACTATTTTAATCAATGAAAATGCAAAGGATACAGTACATTTTCAGTTAACATATTCAGGGTTTACTCTTTTGTATGTGGTTGTTAATGAAGATTGTCAATGACAAAGCCAATTCATATTTATCTTCTTATAACAAAGAAAAACTTAGGTCATACAGTTTTATTTCTTTGCTGTTCTCGTTTGTAACACATATAATCGTTTACACGAGTTTGTTTAAAACTACTATGTATGTTCCTTAGTAGATAGGAATCAAAAAGAAGAATAACGTATAAGTCTTTGATCAAGTCCAGCATATTTTATTTATAAATTTCGGGATTTTTAAAACTGGTGAAGAGCTAGATGTTATTTCTCATTGATTATTCTACTTTTACAGTTACTAAAGAAAATCAATTGAATCTTTTAATGTTCCTATAGATTGTGTAATATTTTCTTTAGAATTTTATGGGTTTTATTGTTATCAGAAACGAATTTATGTTTCTGATTTGGATGAGATGAATCTGCAATGATAACGGATGGGGGAAACGAGGAGTTAAATGCTGATGAAGGTAGATCAATTAGACTGCTCAAATTCATTTGACTTGGATGTGTTTTATCAAATATATAATATTCATCTATTTTTGATTGAGTAGTAACAGTTGTATTATTACTTGCAGTTAGATTTCGACTATTACATATAGATATTAATAATCTCGAACTGTTTGTCGCTGTATAATTATCATTGAGGAATAGATTATTAGCATTATTAGCTTGAATAAGACCTTGAGTATACCTTCCAAAATACAATATTGAAGATTCCATTCCAATATCACAAATAACTGGTACTAATTGAACTGGATTTGGTAAAATGGTGATAAGACCTTGTTCTTGTCCGATGCCTTCATTACAATTGATAAAAAGATTTTCAGCAAGCGTTACATTTCGACTTGCAGGACCTTCATGCCAATATAATGATAGTTGAAAAAAACGGCAGCTCCACTTGTTCGATTAAAAACTGATTATCTTATATCAATATTTCTTGTTTCTAACAAAACATCACGAGCTCGGTTATTTTCCACAGTAAAGTTTCGTATAGTAACTAACGGTGTATCAGCTACACAAGTAAAATCACTAGTACTGGCGTTGATTGAACTAGTAAAGATAAATAATCGTGAAGTGGCAGTATATATCGTCAATATTGAGTGAATCAGTTCAATCAAATGCTTGGATAATTAAAGCAGTCGAGTTAATTACTTCGGCGATCATTACATAAAGTGTAAGAATATTTAATCCATCATCGCCTTGTCTTTGAATTTACTATTTGATAAAGAAACATATCCTCTAGTACTAATAAAATGCATACAATCGGAATTCGCACTCAGCCAACGTTCATCATATGGTGCAATATAATAATCAAAAATCGTCAAACGTTTTATTCTATTAGTAACTAAAGCCATACCGCAAGATGAATGAATATATCAATTGATTGTATGATGAAATCTGTCGAATCAATAACAACAATACCATGAATGAAAATAGAATAAACGGTAACAAGATCATCTCCGACAGTAAATTCTGTTTGTGATGCCAAAGGTATACGAAGAATATCAGTAGAAAACGAGACTAGTATTGACTTTTGTTGGTGGAATTTGATAAAAATTATATGTTTTTGAACTGAAAATTTCAACATCTAGATCAGTGTCAGTTACATTAACAACATAACCAGTTGTAAATGATAATGGATCGAAATCAATCGATAATGAAGTGATTTTTGATCCATTTGAAATACTGAGCATAGAATATAGACATTATTGATGTACCTATTAATAATGTTTGATCTATTCCTTATTCTGTTATTATTAAATTAGTTGCATTAGATATAACAATTTTTGATGATAAATTCGATGTACCAAATCCAAAGGCAATAGTAACATTTAATCCATAGCTAATGGCTTCATAAATAACTAATTGAATTTCGCTTGAATCATCAATATTATCTTTTGGATATGCATCAAACATTGAAATATAAAATACTTTTTCTGTGACTGATAAACATGTAATACACATTATAATCAAGCGAAGCCAACCGCATACAAATTTCATTTCTATTAATAAATTATTTCGCAAGTTTTGCTACACAGTGAGAGTTTCGTTTCTTTATATATATATATCATCATCTATTGACACTTTAAAAGATAAAAACAACACTGATGCAATACTAACATTAAAAAAAACACTCATGTAATGAAAGAAAGCTGTATTAAATGTCTCATTCTTTCAGGCTCTATATGTTTTCATGCTACGTGTTTTAGTCGGAGAAAGTTGATGCTCACTATTCCGTCCGTTTTTCGTTTTTAAAGTAATCGTTGATTCGATTTAAATCATCAAAACATAGTGTGTTTGTGATTGTGTTTGTTTGTTCCATCCGAATCCACACCCAAATTATTGTACTTTTTATTTCTATATATCGATGTTATGGTTACTTTTTTTTTATTTTAAGAAAATACATGAATTAAGGATAGGAAAAATAAAATGAGTATTAAAGCGATGTTAAATATAGGATAAATATGGAAATAAAGATAGATAATGTATATTTAATAGTAATAGCTATATTTGTTATTGTTTCCCAAACATTATCAGTTCCAAAAAATTGAATAGCTGATTGTTTACTTTTAATTGTTGTACCAGAAAAAAATCAATTTTGGTGATAACATATATGTTATGGCTAAGCTTCAACCACAATTGCTTTCTTTGTCGGTCATTGATGCTGCATCTACATTTTTATTATTTCAATTTTAATATTCAGACTGAAAAAAAAACTTTAACTGTTGTTGTATACGATTGTTCATAAATAGTTTGATCGTATAAAGAGTTTTTTTTATTACTTTTTGTTAACCAATACAAACTTGAGAATAAACCTTGATGAAAATCGATCAATATTGGTATGAGAAGCATAAATGATAACGATACATAGATTCATACTCTACATTATTTAGGATTATGTATGAGTCTCATTTTATTTAAAGAATGGAAAGAATTGAAAATATTTTTTATTTAGAGTAACAATTATTCTCGGAGAAACATGACGATATCGCAAGTATCTATCAAAATCATTTTATCATTTGATTCGTTTTTCAAAAATGAAAACAGAATATTTGTTTGATTCTATTATTATTGTCTTAATCTTAATTTACAATTTACACAATCGAAATAATCAAATTTTTCAGTTCTCAAATAATAAGAAGAATCAAAAAGTATTCAAAAATCCTTGAATACTTAACAATCAGAAACAGGGATAAAAAATAATATCAAAAAATTCCTTATCAAACATAAAGAAAGTTAGTAGCCAAGTCAAATACTCCTTGCTTGTATTCGCTCTTCAAACGATGATGATTCTTGAATTTATTGCGCTTGACACAGAATTCAATTCTGCATCGAATGCTACTATTTACGTATACTGATACTAATTAACAAAAGATTGATCCGAATTCAAAAAAAAACAACAAATTATTTAACTAAAGAACACGATTAAAAATATTCTAATAAAGAGGTTTCTCAGGTGATTAGTCAGAAGTTTTTAAAATTATATACGTATGTTTTCTACCGATGTGTAAAATTCATTAGATTGACAACAACTTAATATCTATAAACTAATATGCAAGTACAGATACGGTAACAAAATACTGTTAACTCTTCATTCATGTCAACTCTCGTCAAGACGAAACTGAAAATTCACTATTTCAGCCAACATGTTTCTGTTGTTTAACTGATGATGCGTCTTAAAAAAAAAGTAAGTATAATCTGATTTGGAATTGAATTTACTACTGATTTTCAGCATGATAATATCCATCAATTTGTATAAACGTTTAGAATTTTCAGAAGATTTAGCGAATAAATATAGCAGAGAACGAGTAAAAATCCTATTTTAGTATTTTTGATGTATTGTTTCAATCAATGATAATTTATGATCCGCAGTTCGATAACAGACAAAGTTAAAATCTAGAAGAACAAACTTATCTTTTTCAAAAAAAGTATGCTTATTATCAAAGAAAGTTGAATGATAGTAACTAATTGATGGCGTGATATACAGATGGTCTTCACGTCCTGTACGTGGTATTTTCATATAAGTAAATTTGGAGTTAATCAATGAATATTGTTTAGCAAAATGTCGCGCAATGGGAATGAGTTACGCAGAATCCATAGCTACCACCTTTATTTATGAAATAGAATAATTAAATATTAAAAATGAAAAAAGAAGACTAGATACCATGTAATAATAAAACAGGTAATTTAGTCTTTTTGGTTGGATATACTAATATTTGAGTTTGTTGAATTCGACAATAAATATCAGACATAACATGTGTTGATGTAAATGTATCATTAATGATCTTTTGAAATATTCATCTGTTGAATTTATTTCTTAAAAATTTAAAGAAGAATCATGATTCAGATAAATTATTATTAAATTCAACTAGTAATGTATATTCTGATACTTCATCTTCAACTGATGGTTGTGTGGCATTTAGAAAATGTTTTAAAACATTTTGATCATCTGAATTACATCGATTGATTCAATAGATTAATGCAGGAAAAAGTTGCATCATATTTAGATAAAATATATATGATATCTAAATAATTTTTTTTATTTCTTTTTTTTGTTTTACTTTTTTAGCAATATCTTCTGTTGTTATTTTTAATAAAAAAAAAAGACAAGATGAATTTGTTTGAAAATCTGCATTCATTTTATATGTATAAAGTGCGCGCCTTGGATGATTATCTTCAAAATATTGTGCACAACCATAGTCATCTTGTGAACAACGTGTAAATAAATCCAAAAAAATATAATTTAAATATTTATCACGATGAATTAATCGTGTTATATCAGTTAGTAAAATTGAATCAAGTATCACTTCATCAACTTGTTCATTATCTTCCGTTATATGAATATATCTTTGTAATAGATAAGTACTTTGACTTGATCCCTTTAATATAACACATTGATTTGAATTTAAATATTGACGATTATTATCAATAATTACTTTAAGAATATATTCTAAATCAAATGCTGTATTTGTAAATATCTTTTGTTTTAAACGATATTCATTTTCTCTAATATATGGTAAACAAGCTGTAAAATTTTTAATTATTGATGTTGGACACTTCTAATAGACTACTTTTACCAACACCTTGTTTATCTGTAACATATACTGATATTGAACCATTTAATGCACTAACAACACGAACAGTCTCAAATTCTAGCGTTGACACAGGAATACCACCACCACCTATCACATTAAATCATGTTATTTATTATGATATATGTTATTAAAAATACCTGGTATTCTCCATAAATGATGAGACATATTTTCATACCCTAATAGAGAATAACGTTTAACAAATATTTCAATAGTTTGTGTGCATGTTGTTAAATTAGTTTTATTCCAATTACTAGGAACATTTAAATACATACATTGTGCATAAACATTATTTACTGTTACAATCTAGAAAACAAAAATTGAAATATGTTATATTAGAGTAGACTAAATGAAATACTCCATCAGAAAGAACAGAACAATTTGATCAATTTGAATCGACTATTAGCCATGAATTTAAACGAATACAACTTTGACCATTGACAGTACTTCAAAATATTTTAAGTAAACGTATAATTATCGATATAAAGCATTTCATAATATGCCAACGCATTGTTATTAACTGATTAGATTTTGTGTGATTCTCTTCTTATATATTTCTTCTTTTTATTAAATATGTACAAGAATCTTTTGTTTGTCAAAAAATTTCTGTGTTACTACGAATAAGTGATAGAAACAAAATCCTTCTTTAAATATTATTTTTGACGCATATTTTGTTAAGAAATGATAACATTGAGGTTAACATAATATGCAGAGTTAACAGTACTTTTTTTTACAAGTTTAAATCAAATACGTTTATCATCAATTTTTTCTTTTATATTATTCTTTTTGCGCAACAGTAGAATTCGAAACATTTTTCGATAAATTTTGATCATATTTCCTGGATACTTTCCCAATCAACGTTCTTATTGCTAATACAAGCAATCAATAAAACGAAAAGAATTTCACAATTAATGTGAACATTATTTCATAGAAATATTTTTATGAACTAAATCTTATCAAAATATAATTGTTACTATTTTGTTTTCCTAACTAGCATTATGAACATTTTAATTGAGGTCGTCAGATATGCAAAATCAGTTTGAAAAAGACACATACTATTTAATATAAATATAATCCAATCGTAAATTTTAGATGAAAATCAGATATCAATAATATTTTAGTAGTGTGATCGCTGGTTTATCTATGTTCTATGACATTATCTTAATAGATAGTCATTCATTAAGAAGAATCTTCATATTCATAGGATTACTTCACTCGTCGTAGTTTGCTCAGCAAACAAATAAATAGATAAAGAACTAAGAATATAGAAATTAAACTTGAATAATCAGCCGATGTCACTGATCAATATAATGAAAATTCATTTCTTATAAGATCTTAACAAAATGATTTAATTGAATAGTCAATATCGCCAACAAGGATGTAGGTGTGGATGTTAGAGTTTTCTTCTCTCACACGCACATATTTACAGCGTCACTCATACACAGAACGAAAGCCCTCTCCGATTGCATAGTAAGAAGCTTCTTGTGGCGTAATAAGGTCTGCATCAGAATCAAAGAATAGCTATTAGATGTATATAAGCAGTCCTCAGTGACATGTTTTTTTCCTGAAACATAAAGGTGTCGCCAATTTATAACCTAGTCATACAAACGATCGTGAAGGCTAGATGCTATCTCGCAAAATAATATTGCATTACTCAATGAGCCAATCATTAGAAACACAACGTTGATTCGAAAGATTCTGGAAAACTCATTGTGATTCACAGCCGCTGACATCGAAATCAATAATGTACAAGCTAGGAACCCTGTTGTTCATCAAAAAAAGCAGAACAAGGAAAGATTACAGCCATGCAAACAAGGACGTTCTGACCACCGAAAGACATGATACATGCAAGGACAGACGATTGTTCGCCACAACTCCTTCGGTTTCGTCACTGAGAAATCATCAAAGTCATGCCTACTTAACGCTTTCAGAGATATGCAAATCACTAAGCAGTTTTAAGGACCCAATCTGGAAGCCACAGGACCTATCTCCAGACGACCCATCATATAGGCTCAAAAGAGTGACTAGAGCCACTTCATCACAATCCATCAAGATATATGAGCGCTACCACAGAAAGATTTTTTTTTTACATAGGAGGATCATCACTAATTATAACCCGAAGATAGACTAGACCTACCCTATCTTAACCTAGATGAGTAATGCAGACCAACTATAGATAGCCCACGAACAGTTTTGGGACCTACCATTATATAGTAGGTGATGAATTATTGGTACCCCTACGTTAGCCCATGAAGAGCACAGAAGAAACGCTTACACTCCTATAAGCAGCTCATGAGTGTGAGCTGTACATACCTAGCCCCATATTGCACTATTAGCATCCCAGTTAATACTACTCATCGTAATGCACGATCTGGACATTGATCGAATATGAACATCGATTATCATCCGAATTATCATACTTTTTCTATTGTTCTCAATTATTATGTCTTTAAATAAATTGCACACTTAGGGAGATGCAAGGTTGCAGTAAAGAAAACGAAACAATAATGATATTATGAAATGTCTTTGTTGTGAAAATTCTCAGAATATCAAGAAATTGAACTTATTGATAATATCCAAAGACAAAAAAAAAGTATCTTGAATACGCACAATTTGAATAACATGAAAATTACAATCATCAACGGCCTATCTAATTAAATCATAGTAAAAACTATAGACTCATTAACGATGGGCGCAGATGTGCTCTTCTATACTCGGAATATTTTTAAATAGTTAATCATAACGAATTCGTTTCTTTTCCCAAACAATGGCTTTGAGTGTCTGCAAAAGTGAAACACTCAATATGAGACAAACGAGAGAGTACTGAGAATTATCCTGTTGTGTTTTAAAGTACAATCCAATAATTGGACTCCTTTATCTCCGATTTGATTGTAGCGTAATTTCAATGTGATGAGCGCCTACAAAAATTAAAAGCTACAAATATAAAAGGGTTAAGAAACAATATCGATTCACCATGTTTTGCTTTAATGCATCAGCTAAATATTGTGCTCCTTGATCTTGAATTCGATTCCAAGACAGGTCTGCAGTGATGAGTGTCTACAAAGTGGAAAACGGCAAATATAGGATAGATAAGAAAGTCATGATTATCACCGACTTATGTAGTAAAGCATCAGCAAAATATTGTGCCCCTTGATCTCCGATTTGATTGCTTTCAAGGGCGAGTGCAGTGAGTGTCTGTCGAATGTTAGAGAAAAATTTGAAGATGAAATCGATAGACACTGAACCATAACTACCTTATTATGTTTTAATGAGTCAGCTAAATGTTGTGCCCCTTGACTTAAAATTCGATTCCATGAAATTTCTAGTGTAGTCAGCGTCTGCATAAGAAAAAGTTAAATATATAATATGAATCGAGACAGAATGAGAATCACCGTATTATATCCTAATGCTTCAGCTAAATATTCTGCGCCTTGATCTCCGATTTCATTGTGACTGAGAGTCACTGTAGTGAATGTCTGAGAAAATAAAAATATGCATATGAGAGAGATAAGAAAAGAACGAGGATAACCGTATTATATCGTAGTGTATCAGCTAAGTATTGTACTCCTCGATTTCCGATTTCATTGCTGACAAGAATTATTGTCGTTAGTGTCTGCAAAAAAAAGGGAAAGATGAATGTAAGACGAATAAGAAAAGAAGAATAGTTACCATGTTAGATCGTAATGCATCAGCTAAATGCTTTGCTCCTTGATCCTGAAGGTGACTTCAAGTCAATTCTAGTGCAGTCGGTGTCTAAAATTATCGTCAAAAATCAGAAAATACTATCTAGTACAGCCGATATGTGTGTTCAATTTTTTTCTATTTTGTTACAATATTATTTACACTATCTCGTTCGTCAAACATGTTTTTCTGATGTTTCTCAGAAAACAAAATGAATAACCAGTGTCAAGTAAATGCGATAGTTTACTGTTCAAAATGCATTAGCCAGAACAGTTCATGACAAAACGAACTATGCTAGATTTCGAAGAAAGACGACTCATTGAACAAATCGATTTTAATGACACAATAAAAAAAGCGTTGTTTTATTCAACGGAATTTTATTCATACCTCTATGAAATGCTTTGGGTGCAAAACTAGACGGCAAGTACTATCGATTGATGTTACTTGACATGTGTTCGTACTCGATACAGTAGTCTTTCATGTTATTGACTTCGTATACAGTCGTGTTAAGCGAGATCCTAAGACATAGCCGCAAGTGACAACCCAAGATTTTTCATAAAGCCAAAACGATGTTTGAAACGGAACAAGCAACGATTCGAGACTTGTAATATCACTGTTTTTTTCATAAGCATAGGAGAGATAAATATGAAATTGATTCAATAGAGATAAGCTGGTGCGAATAAATTGTTCCGAATGAAATCCATCGAAAATCTTATCGCAAAATGTTTTTCTAATCGAAACCAATTTTAAATGGATAAGCGATGGCGTTCGTGAAAGCAGCACTTCCAGGTCATTTATGGGCAAACTACATTTCGCAATAGTTAGAAATTTTAATTGTTGATAGAATTCGTCTTTTGCAGATGATGAAACTTTTTCTATTCTGTCACTCATTAGGCAATCTTTCATAACGAATATTTGTAAATAAGGTGAATGCTGAAGAATGACGTGGTAGTCTTGATAGGTAATTAGTCCTAGTGCTAGGTATTTTAATGAGCATGACAATGGCCATGATATGTGTTTAGTCATGTTATGGAATTGACTCAAGTGTAGTTCCTGCAGAGAAGGTTGAGCAAGGGCTGATGAGAAAAATTGTAATATTGTGTGATCACTATTGCGTGAAGTGTTCGAAAAATGCAACCACTGAAGTCGAGTAAAGTTATCAATGCCTGACGACTCAATGAACTTTGAAACTTGTTGAAGTTCCATATAATTGTCGGATGCAGTTAGCGATATGACGTCTCGAGGTCGAATGAGACGAGCAATAACTTCAAAATTGATTTTTGAATCAGTAGCGACGTTCAGGGTAAATCCATTATATGTAATGACATTTGCATAGACGTGTTTACAGACAAGACGAATTGAACAAACAATAGTTTGAACATCGCAATTGTCAAAAATACGACGCAAAAGTTCAGTTGGTAGTGAAAGAAGAGATGCATTTGTCATTGATGTGCTACTAGAATGAGTCGATCTATTTTTATTACACAACGAGCTTGATCGAGGTAAAAGAGGTATGTAATAAAATTGACTTGGGTGAATTTTTTCAGTTTGATCGAGGATAGAATTCATATGTGAACGTCAAGAAAAGTTTAACGTGCAGCTTTTACACAAATGAAGCTGTAGACATTATGTAGATGTGAGTGTTGCTGAGCGGCGGGATGAACGTGAAGTTTGGGTTCATTTAATTCCCTGTGTTCTCTTCACTGAACAACAACACCCTTGTCTGTCACCGTTTGCGATTAAAGAAAACACTAATAGTTTTTACTACCCTGATGTCACACGGTCATTCTCCTTCGCTCGTTTACCGAAAGCGTATTTTCGTTACTCCTTCTCATTTCTTTATCCAGCAGGACTCAGGTCATACTCTCAGAAAACGTCAAACGTTTTACAGATTTCACTTGCATCCCTACACATGTTGGTATTCTACGGGTGCGTCGATATTTTTGCATTCGTTAGCCATTTTTATTTCAAATCAGTTTATCGTGATAGGTCGAGTTTTTGACAAGCAATGCAACAAAGCATGTGAAATATTAGTAAAATCATGGGAGGGAGACGAATAAAAATACGACATAACTATGTGTATGATATATATGAAAGAATGAATCATCTTATTCGCTAACTAATACGTATAGATAAATTTGGTTGAGTCTCGCAAACTAGTCATCAACTTTGATTGTATATAAATCCTAATCGTTTCCGTATTATAGCATCATATGATCTGTATATACGTATCTCACTTTTTAAATACTAAGTTCTATTATTCAAATCATTTAAACAAATAACTTACCAAAATCTAATAAATTTAATCGAAGATTAATGAACCTTACGACTGGTGGTCGCAGTCGATTTTAGAGTATTATATGCGTGCTATACGGTTTCTCGTTTTTGTCAAATGATTTGTTTTGTTACTTTTGATAAACAGTGACGTACAATTTTCTTATCTACCTTTTTCTCTCTGTCTTTATATTACATGAATATCTTTCAACTCCCAAACATGTTAAGACCGATTGCGCTTATCACAAGTAAAGCATTTAAGCTGGTAGCTAGATCATGAGTGTATACTTTCAAGGAATAAATTCATAATAATGGAAGGCTCTTCATTTCAAGTGGAGTATAAAAAAGCAATATTTATTTCTGTATGATGTGAGCTGTAAGAGTGGTTGCAAAGTGTGGGTGTGCTTGTGAGTGTGGGGTGGACGTATGGGTGCTGATGTCGACATACTCTTCAACCAACACTAACACCCACATCCAATTTTGAGAATTATCCATTATTTTCTGAGAACCATTCTACAAGACATCTTTATTAATCCACCATTTTTATTTTTATTCTTTCATTTCATATTTCTGATTTTGTTCTGATTTTCCTCTTTTTCTCCTAATTTTAGTGCTTAAAAATTGTAATGCAGAGCCCTGCTGAATGTTTATATTTAAAAAAAAAGACACAAAATGTGTTGACGAAATGGACTCTGCATTGCTTTGAATTTATTTTTATTCTATTATTATTTGGTTGTTGACAAAGTCGATTGCTGAAAAGCAAAAGCTGGAAGCAGTCAATTGATTTGTATGATAATCACAGAGGTCAATCTGTTTTCAATTGATTCAAATATCATTGGTGGAATTCCAATTATTCAATAAGAGAGATTTCATGCATAAATAGTGTTAAAGGACAGAAATCTTACTCTATTGTATTGATTAGAAATCACCAGAGCAGCTATGATTCGATATGTATCGAATAAAAAAGTTTGCGAAACTTGTTGTAACCTTTCGGTTTCTCGATAAGGTCGTCGTCTCCATAAAGTAAATGAGGAATCCTTGTTAAGCGTTTAGTATTCAAGCAAAAAGAAAACTTATATGGATGACAAAGCAATTTAGCGAGAGAAAAAATGATATGATAAAAAGAATGAATTAATGGAAGTTTACAACAACTGATCTCGAATGTCTTTCAGCAGCTGTTGTAACTTTGTTTCGTCTCCTCCGAACAATTCTTTTATTCGTGTACAGGCTTTAATTGATAGGGTCTGCCAAAGAGTTTTATTCGAAACGCATCGTGTCTCGAGTATGACAACCACCAAAGCTGTTGTTGTTACGGAACGTTGATAATTCTTTTCGATGGAATCAATAGTCGACGACGAGAAGTCTATTAGAGATTTGCCTGTCAGTTGCTTGATGTCGCCGTCAGTCAGTATCCATAGTCCGTCATATTTTTGTAGTTCAATAAAGCGGGAAACTAATCCTTGTTTATCTGTTGGCCAATCATTATGCAATTGCTGTCTTAGTTGAGAATCGGTTGTCAATGATGTGTTTATTTGATCAGCACTGTTTTTGGTGAACAATGATGAGACATAGCCGACGGTAGATTGTAAAGCAGAGGTAAAACCTCCCATGACTGTACTCTTTCGTTTAATCTGCGTAGCACGACAGGAAAACTCATCATTAACGGACTGAAGGTAACAGGCCCGACTATCGAGCGATGAAAGTGTTGCGTCCCGCTCAAACACTTTGTCTACGTTGTTTCGCATGATAGCAACAACAGTATCAATATCAGTTTGTAATTGCTGCAAGTGTTGAGAGGATGTGTGTGATGGTGCATAAAATTGTCTTAGTGAGCTCGAACAGATCGGACTTAGTACGATTGGAACCTCCTGAAGTTTCATGTCAAAATTGCTGTCACTATTGACACCAAGTCGTCATTCGATACCAATAAAAGCTGTATACGGGCAAAGGATGCCATACTTGAGCGAAAGATCAACAATATGTTCTCTAGCTATTGGTTCGGAGGTATGCAGAAGTTCTCGAAGAAGAGTCTTCGCTGCCAGACGCACGAGAGTTTGTGAAGTAAGTGCTGATGGTACGTGGTCGACACGAGCTACACTGAGTGGTTGTTCATGCATATCTGCCAAGAGTTCGACAGTTGTCTCATGGTCAAATGGCATCGACTCATCAAGTATGGCATAGAAGAGCAGACGATCATGAATAAAAACGGGTGGAGCATGTTTGGGCACACTATGAAGGACCGATTGATTGGTTTTCCATTTAACATGGAGATTCTTGATGCTTGGTCGAAGGGCACGAGCGAGCTGCTCAGCTACATGAACATCAACATTTGTGTATGGAGGAATGAAGGTATAGTGACCATTGGTAACACGGGCTAGACCTTTGACGAGGGCTCGACTTGGCTACAATAGACGAAAAGAAATTTCATTAGTTGATCTAGAAACTATAAAATACTTGCCGAATGCCCAAGACCAAATGAAAAGATGCGTGTACACGCGGCCATATCACCACATAGATTGATCACTTGATCAACATTCGATACCTCTCCATCGGTCAACAAAAAAACCTGTCTGACAAAACCTACAGATGGATCGTTTTTCTTAAGCCACACTAGTGGTTCTAATAGCTCGGTACCCCCTAGATCAGCCTTCATAGATTGTATTAAGGCTTGTGCTTGACTCATATTCTTCTCGTTGTACTCTCGCGTTACTTGATCATTGAATAGTGGTGCAAAGTTAGATCCAAAACGAATAATATTAAAGCGACATTTGACTGGGAGACTTTTTAGAAAGAGAAGCATAGCTTTGCGTGCCAAACCAATTTTGTTATTATCTTCCATCGAACCACTGCAGTCAATCACAAAGAGAAACTCGTTCATCACATTGTTCGAAACGCGTTGACAGTCCTCTTCATTTGGCATGAATGAGACCATAAGAGCGCCTTTCTCAATGGCTGCAATTGTATTTGTTCGAGCTCGTGACAACTCAATATCGACGATTATATCACGACTAAAACATTAATTTAATATATGTAGGAAGCTGTTGTAAGCATGTGGATCAATGTGATGTCAAAAAGCAAAAAATATTCAGTTTCGTCGACTGGTCAAAGCCAACGAATCACTTACTCAAGCTGCGCTGTTTTTTGACTAAATGTCACAAGAAAAAAATCTTCATTGTTCAAATCGACCATGATTGGATGTGAAGGTGATGAGATACAGACGACATGCTGATCGAGTTTATCAACTTGACAAGTGAACTCGATCGTGTATGGAGCTGACTGAACATAGTTCGCTTGAGTTCTACAAGGTGATGTAATACCTGTTTCTGCTGGTGAGTAACGCGGTGCAATTGTTGTAGGAATAACGAAGCGAATCGTTGGTTTCTCATCAAAATGTAAAAGATCAAGTTCGCTTACATAACTAATTGTAATGCAACATTCGCTTCCTGGCTGTAACCTACAAAGAAAATAATATAAGAGAACTAAAATAGATAACATATTTAATAAATGAACAACATACGCTCCTACACTGACAACGAATATATCATTTGAAGCTTCATCTTGCTCGAATAGATATGCACCATGTCCTTGTGCGAGAGCTTCTGTGTATTCTTTCTGTGCTGTCTTCTTTTCCTTGAGTTCAGCAACAATCTCACGTTCATTGTCTATACGAGCAACAAATGCATAGACAGCTGCATTCTCTTCCACAGGAAAACTAGTAACATTGACAAAGGTCAAACAAAAATAAATAATCAATAGACGTTTTTTACCAGTATACAGCTTCGATTGGCACAGATTCATCATTTTGAAATACTTGCGTTAGTGTTACATCGGCAGCAAATGAACGAAGACGTGCGTTGACATGAATTTGTTTTAGAGGAACAGACTCTTTCAACGACACTGATCGCGTTGCTTGCTGTTTGATGAGAAGCATATTTCACTTTTTATATCGTATGTAATAAAAATGCAAAGAACAGGTAAATTTATTGAGCAGAAACAGAAAGTATGGGCAAATGAGTCATTTTGTCGGTGACGTGTCATAACGCAGCTTAGTCGTTACAAGATGGTGAAAGAATAAATTCTGAAGGCTCTTAAAATATTATTTTCTTTTACTTTTTTTGAAACCTATACAGAATTGCCATCGTGTGACACGACACACTTACATTTGGTGTTTTCCTTTTCTCTCTTTCTTCTGTTCTTCTACTGTGTATAGATGACGCATACGATATACGCATGTTTTCTTTTCTCTTGACGTAGTATAGATATTTTTTTATCTGATCAGGTTTGCTCCTAATCCGTTCATCTATACATTTACAATTGTGAACCACGATTTAACACCCTATAACGACAAGATTTTCGGCGCGTTTACATGCCCCTTTATTTTTTTCTCTATTTTCATGTCTTTTCTATTACAGTTTTCCATGCATATTTTATCTATGTGAGCGATTCATACAACATCAGTAATTGATACGCAGATAGATAGATCTGTCTCTTTATCTATTAACTTATCTGCAAGGCAATCTAACAATTAATCGACCTACCTGATTACATAACTACTCTATCATAGTTAAAAGATATGAAAATAACAAAAATATCTTGTTGCATTCCGGATACAAATATTTGATTTTGCCAAGTATACGTGTTGCATTTTTCTCCTTCTTTCTATTCTTTATTTTCACGAACATTAATAAAATAAAAAATTTAGTCACGTACGAGCACAATTATATGCTCGAGAAAAAGTTCTATATTTGGTAGTTGAAAAGGATAATAAATCAAAAGAGAAATCAACTATTGATATTGTAGAAAGAATGTTAGAGAACATAAAGTGACAGAGAAAGGCCCTGTAAATCAGTATTGACGTGCACCGGCCAACAGATTATAAAAGAAAAATTAGACTCCAAGACGAAAAACAATGATACTTTGCTTCTTTTTCATATCATTTATTGTTAGAGAAATATGAAGATCAATAACTAACATAGTAAAGAATTTCTATGCAGAGAATAGAACATCGCTTATTTTGCTTTTTATTTTCTATTAAATTTTTTTCAAAAGTAACTAAGCTCTTCAAGGGTAAGCAATTGATTTATATAGTTTGACTGAACTAAAACTGTCTGATTGTGTCAACATGAAGAAAAAACAGTTGTGTTATTATTTTGTAATAGAAAATTATAGTTGTGAACAGTGAGATATTCAGTTCAAATGCATAACTGATCCATGTATTCAACAAAATTAACTTGAATGCCCAATTTAAATCAGAATTTTATTTCTCTTTTATCGACATAGTTGAATCTCTTCAAGATGAATAATGATTCGGTACTTTATTGACGTTTAATATAAAAGAAAACAACGTTTTAAAACATCATACTTCAAAATATAGAATTGATCAATTTTCTAAGATGAACTTCAGTTATCTGATTTCAAGTTTATGCATAAGTACTAGCCGAAGTCAAAATGAACCTTTCAGTTATTTTAAGAATTTGCTTGCTCGTTCTACATAGACAGTTTTCTAGTCTGAGTTATTGAATTGCATGTTGTGAGACTTTTATGAGTGTATCTGTGTTCAACGTTCGTTTATTATGTACACCGAATGATAAATAGATTAAGAGTATTTATTGTTTGAGAATAAGAAAGCTCACGTAAAATGCTGACCGTATTTTGCCTTCTTAATATATGAATAAAGTTCATGAATGATGTTACTAATATTTTTTATCGATTTAAACATAATTAATAAAAACCACAGGTTTTCAATTAATAACAATGATAATCATGAGAAACCTTTTTTCGAAAAAGCAATAACCGAGAAGATGAAATAAAATATGATTACTCAATAAAAAAGCAGATGGAAAGGTTAGTCTCATATGGTGACATCTGTTCATGCTAAGATATTTCACACACATATTCATGCTATGATCAAAATGTGAATGAATAAGAGACAAGCATGAGAGGCAAATTGATTCAACGCTAAAGCAGATTCTAGTGCACGTATACATCTCTTGTTTAAATACCAAGCACGTCGCTCGTGTACACAGCTACGAGTAGCTGAGTGACATATACATATATATACATCACCATGCTCGCGTTTTGAATACTCAAGATTTACAAAACTCTTATTTTCACATTGAAACGCAATAAAAGTATTATTCCCTACGTACAAGCACTTGTCTCGAAACTGAAATCAATTGAAAACTGTATAAAAGCGCGAAGGGTTTGAAGTGTTCACAAATTAGCTTGATTAATATACTCATAATTATCTGTTTCTGATCAGTCAAAGGTTTTAATT
This sequence comes from Rotaria sp. Silwood1, assembly GCA_905250075.1. Lineage (NCBI taxonomy): Eukaryota > Metazoa > Rotifera > Eurotatoria > Philodinida > Philodinidae > Rotaria > Rotaria sp. Silwood1. The sequence goes on from CAJNOP010000273.1 coordinate 146,276, forward strand.
GCTAAACAAAATAATATAAAAACATTAGCTCTCGAACACGTTCGTATTTATCTAGTTTTGCCCGCTAAAATGCTAAAACTTTTAATATAAATAAGAACAAAAATATGTATATGGAATAGGGGTCAAAGCATTTATTTTTCAAGCCATACCATGGTTATCAATAATTAAGATCCGATGAGAGTGAACACATCCGTAAAACTAATTTTTTAAACATTTACACACCTATATATATATTGGATATATATTTGATATAAATACTTTGTGAGTATAATTGTGAAAACTTTCCCAATTTACATCCACATTCTAAACAGGCTCGTGGTTGCAATTGAAATCTGAAGAACTTTCCTAATAACAGTCGCAAAATCAACAAGGTAAGATTCTAAAAAAATACTTGTCTGTCTATAACTATTCTAGTCTTATTCAGAAACAATTCGTGGCGGAGTAACCAATGTGTTTTTAGTATCTACTTTCAGCGATCACTCATCATCATATGACTCTGTAATCGATCTATGTTCGTCTTTTACGGGTGTGAATGTGAATTGTGCGAGATGAGATGATAGACACCTACATTCCATCCACTCATACCCAGCTACACATTTGATAAATTATTTTGAATTGCATAATTTGTAATAGGACTGTGAAATTTCTTATTTCAACATTATTGTTTTTCGTTTCTGTTTTCATTGTTACTTCTGTAAATGCAACACATGTAAATATTTCACTATATATAGATGTAATGCTCTGTTACTGACAGAGTCGGCAGCTGTCGATTCAACTACTTCATATAAAGAGTTTTATTGAAAATGAAAAGAAAAATTGAAAAAAAAGCACAAAAAATTATAAAACATTGAAAAAGTCCAAAAAAAACAAAATTTACCGTTGTTTCTTTTAATTATACTTCGAAATATTTGTAAACCTTTCTATGGTCTACAATCATGCCTTAGGATAAGGCATTTGGATTAAACTGCTTGCACGAACCGACCCTTTTTTTAATAGTTCTGTCAAGTTTTTATAGTTAATTTTTTGTTTCTTTTTCTGTTTAGACTTCTTTGCGAAACAAAACATGAAAAGAAAAGAAACGGACTATTAAGATGGATGTGGGTGTGCAGAAAAATTACATACAGTCACACTCATCATCCTCATTTCTTACACTTATGTAGCAATAAGATATCTTTTCGAACAGTATCTGTCAATTGAATATGTTCCTCACAAGACTAATGAAGCTATTAATATTCTGAAATCTTTTCTTCAATATCAAAACAAATTATGCGTCGACTGTCTAAACTAAATAACTCTGTAGAGTGAAAGTTTTTTAACGGTATCGATAGTGTTCACAATAAAGAATTTTTAATGTATAGACAAATAATTTCATTTTCTATGTTTTTTTATACGTTACCACAAGACTACAGATAGTTATGGATTAGAAAAATGTCTATCTCATGTTTTCTTTTCCTATTTTTTGCTGTGCTCAATTTGTGTTTCAGTGTACTGTTACTTTGTGAGACAAATATAAAGACATTTTTATTGTTGATGGAGAAAATTAGATATATCTTTATTTTGGTATTATAAAAATAAGGTGTTGTTTATTTAAAAAAAAAACAACAACAAATATGGAATTATGAGACGGAAATGAGTGCTCATAATACGAAATTCCAGATCATACAGCTGTAAAATAAATTTTCTTTGTTTTTTTTTATATATTTTATTCTTTTCTTTGATCTTTCAAACAAATAAATAAAAAAGTGAAATTTAAAATGGTAGCTGTAATTTTCATCTCAGTTATTTTTTCAAATATGTGTTATAATTGTCTCAATTTTTTTGTTTTTTAATTTTAAACCTAAATACATTAGATGCAATTGTTTCCTAATAATATTATAAAACGTGCATTAAACTCATTCGTTCTACTTTGTATAACATCCAAATATAGTTTTTCTGTAAATTTGACATTTTGACTAATGTGAAAGTCCTATAATGTCATAAACAATGAGTCCAATTTGGATCTCGGAGTGAAAAGAAAAATTAATTAACTTTGATACGGAATATAGATTACAACAATATAATAATACAGCTACCAAACAGTATGATAGACGTTTTATCTGGGCTTATAAAACTAATTAATGATGATACTTTCATTCAGTTTTTGTTTCGAGAATACTGTGTGAGCATGAATATAAAAAAATATTTGGTGTAGTCTATGATAGAATTGATTGATTTTTCAATTGAAACAAAAACAAACCTTGGAAACAATTTTTATTGGCTTTATGTGACACCGAATTATTATTTTAGCAGAAAGAAAAAAAACTCACTGAAATAAAAATTCATCATGCATTTTCAAACAAAAAAATGTGCAGTATTTCGTTTCTATGTACCAATGCATTTATGGTATATAAGGAGACGAAAAGAAAAGCATCAAGACATCATAAAAAGAAAATGAAATATGACACAATGTATGAAATTACGTTGCAATGAATTTGCTTTTCATTCGTTCGTTGTCTTGTAGGACCAGAAACGACAATAGGAAAAAAAAGGAACTCGAACAACAACAACAACAAATATTAAAAACAACTAGAAACATCTAGGCAAAATTCAAACATAATATATAAAATTGAATCATGTTTTTTTATTGATCAAATATAACACATACGATGGACAGAAATAAAAAGTCGACAATGACAACTACTGCTGCTGCTACACCAACTGAAAATCAAAGCACAAGGCTACGACAACCTTCTTATGGTCGTATGGTTCAGAACTTTTTGCTTGTCTGGCTAGATAGCGGCATCGATCTAGAAAACAACGATTGCAAGCATACTATTTCAAAATTAAAAGAAGTTGTCAACGAGGTCAAGACATTTACGGATGTCAATCAATGTATCAATTTTGTCAGTGACCTCAAAGAAGACAAAACGTTTATGATCACTTCCGATACATTGGGCCAAACCATGGTTCCCGCCGTACATGATATGCCGCAGGTCAGTACAATTTATATTTTTTGTGGGAAAAACGTTATGAATGAACAATGGACCCAACATTGGTCGAAAATAAAAGGAGCCTTTACAGATATTGCTTCTATATGTAAAGCTCTTCAACAAGCCACACAAGACTGTGATGAAAATATGATTTCTATCAGTTTTATCAGAACTAGTATTGGGAGTAGCAAGGTAAATCTTAATGAATTGGATTCTTCATTTATGTACATCCAAATAATAAAAGAAATTTTATTGACTTTTCCTTTCAAACAATATCATATCGATGAATTTATTATTTATTGTCGTCAATTATTCGCGGTAAATCCAAAAGAACTGCAAAATGTGGAGAAACTAGAACAAGAAACTCATAACTATCTTCCAATTTGGTGGTATACATACCCCTGCTTTCTTTATTCGATGTTGAATCGGTCATTACGAATGATGGAAGTTGATCTCATCATAAGAATGGGATTTTTCATCCAAGATCTGTACAACCATGTTGCCAAGCTCCATAAAAAACAATATGTCGAGCATTCTAATATGGAACCGTTTACTGTCTTTCGTGGTCAAGGAATGTCGAAGACCAACTTTGATCGGATGGTCAAAACACAAGGTGGACTTTTATCATTTAATAATTTTGTATCGACTAGTACGCAACGTCAAGTATCACTTAACTTTGCTCGTGAAACGATGGAATCTTCCGATCTTGTTGGTATTTTGTTCGTCATGAAAATTGATCCATCGATCGCATCAATACCATTTGCTGACGTCCGTGATGTCAGCTATTTCAAAGGAGAACAACGAATTCTCTTTTCCATGCATGCCATCTTTCGTATTGGACCAATGATACAAATCGATGGAAACAATCGTCTTTGGCAAGCTGATTTAACATTGACGGGTGATAACGATCCTGATCTACGAGCGCTTAATGAACAAACACGTAAAAACACTTATCCTCATCTCCAAGGATGGGATCGTTTGGGTAAAATACTGACCAAATTAGAACAGCTCAACAAAGCTCAAGATGTGTATGATATTTTGCTTGATCAAGCATCGACTGATCGTGAAAAATCATTAATTTATCATATGCTAGGAATGGTCAAACGCGGTCAAGGTAAATATGCAGATGCTGTTGCTTATTATCAACAATCCATTGAACTCAAACAGAAGACTCTTTCACCATCAGATCCTAATTTAGCTGCTTCTTACAACAATATTGGTTTGGTTTATGACAAAATGGGTGACTATTCAAATGCACTTTTATCTCATCAAAAAGCACTGGAAATCTGCCAAAAAGATCTTCCTTCCAATAATCCTAATTTGGTGACTATATACAACAACATTGGTTCTGTGTATAACAAAATAGGTGATTATCCGAATGCACTGTCATCTCAACAACAAGCATTAAAAATTCGTGAACAAACACTTCCTTCAAATCATCCTGATTTGGCTACTTCCTACAGCAACATTGGTTCTGTTTATCATAACATGGGTGACTACTCGAATGCACTTCCAATTCATCAAAAAGCATTGGAAATACGCCTAAAAATACTTCCTTCAAATCATCCTGATTTGGCTACTTCCTACAACAACATCGCTTCTGTGTACAACAAAATGGATGATTGTTCCAATGCACTTTCATCTCATCAAAAAGCCCTGGAGATTCGTCAAAAAATTCTTCCTGCAAATCATGCCGATTTGGCTACTTCGTACAACAACATTGGTTCGGCGCATGCCAGCATGGGTGACTATGCGAATGCACTCGTATGTCATCAAAAAGCACTGGAAATACGCCTAAAAATTCTTCCTTCCAATCATCCTCATTTGGCTCGATCTTATAACAACATTGCTTTTGTGTATAACAAGATGGGTGAGTATTCAAACGCACTATCATACTATAAAAAAGCATTTCAAATCTTAAAAAAAACTATTCCTGCCAAACATCCTCATTTGGCTCGATCTTACAATCATATTGGTTCAGTATATGATAACATGAATGACCATTCGAATGCACTATCACACTATAAAAAAGCACTCGAAATCTGGGAAAAAATGCTTCCATCAAATCATTCTCATTTAGCTCGAACTTACGACAACATTGGTTTGCTGTATGACAACATAGGTGACTATTCGAATGCGCTTTCATATCAACAAAAAGCAGTAGAAATTTATCAAAATATGCTTCCTGTAAATCATCCTGATCTGGCCACTTCCTACAACAATATTGGTTTGGTGTATGACAGCATGGGTGACTATGCGAATGCACTTTCATATCAACAAAAAGCTATGGAAATCTATCAGAATAGTCTTCCTTCAAATCATTCTCATTTGGCTGCTTCTTACAACAACATTGGTTTAGTGTACAATAGTATGGGTGATTACTCGAATGCACTTTCATATCAACAAAAAGCAATAGAAATTTACCAAAATGCTGTTCTTCTGGATCATCCTAATTTAGCTACTTCTTACAACAACATGGGTTTAACATATGATAATATGGGTGACTATGCGAATGCACTTTTATCTCATCAAAAAGCACTAGAAATCTACCAAAACGCTCTTCCTTCGAATCATTCTGATTTGGCTATTTCTCACAACAACATTGGTTCAGTGTATGACAACATGAATGATTATTCAAATGCGCTATCATTCTATAACAAAGCACTCGAAATCTGGCAAAAAACTCTTCCTTCAAATCATTCGCATTTAGCTCGGTCTTACAACAATATCGGTTCGGTGTATGACAATATGGGTGACTATTCGAATGCACTTTCGTCTCATCAAAAAGCACTCGAGATCTATCAAAAAACTCTTCCGTCGAACCACCCTGATTTGGCTACTTCTTTCAACAACATAGGCTCAGTGTATGAAAAAATGGGTGACTATTCGAAGGCACTTTCATACTATGAGAAAGATCTGGAAATCTGCGAAAAAACTCTTCCGTCAAATCATCCTGATTTTGCTCCTACGTACGGACATATTGGGATGATATGTTCTAAGACTAGAGAGCATTCGAAAGCTGTTTTATATTGTGAGCGGGCTCTTAAAATACTAGAAAACTCACTACCTGCAACTCATCCACATATTCAATTATATGGAAATAACCTTGAATATGTGAAAAACCAAATGTAATTGATTTTAGTTTTGTGCACAGAAGTAAATAGACTAAAGAGAAAAAAACATATTCATAGAAAGACAAATAAGTTTATCAATTAATTATTTAATGTAACAGAAAAAATAATAATAAATGATGACTTCAAATGATTTGAATCTGTTTATTGTATGTCGTTCATTAGAATAGTATTTGTTTGGGAAATAAAATAAGTTCGAACTCAAGAAATAATGTATCCATTCATTCAACAATGAACATCGATGAGAAAAGTATGTAGGTTGATGTACAATATATTCGAATAATTCTTCGACAGTATAAGTATAGGAAATATATGAGAGATCTTTAAAATTGATGAGAATCAACGTTTATGAAAAAAACTAAGTTTATTTACAATAAAACGACGAATTAACTAACTAGTTAATCTTATTAGAGTTCTATTCGTAATGAATTTCGCAAGAACTACTTCACAGTTTCATTCTAACTTCGATTTTCTGATTTACAGCAACAAAAAAAAGGAAATCCTAGCTTTAATATAGCGTAGTTATCTTTTGTAGATAATACAAATTTATGTATTAATTAACATTCGAAGCTTTGCATCACATTTCGCAGTCGAGTTGTAAAATAGTCGGAAATACTACTTTTATTCATTAAAAACAAGAACAAAACATTTTGATAATCAAATCTAGCTGAAATATTGATAAAAAAAACAAATATTGAATTTGTTTATTATTTTTTTTCTTCGTTTTTCTTTTCTCGTTTTTCTCGTATTTGAACTATTTCTTCTGCACTAGTTGGATGTATACCAATGGTATGATCAAATAATTCTTTTGTTGCTCCAGCACGTATTGCAACTGAACACATTTGAATAATTTCTGGTGCTGAATGATCCATTAAATGAATACCAACCACACGTTGTTGATCAGTTTTTTCAACAATTAATTTTACATATGATTTTCGATCACGTTTTGGTAATTGTACAAACATTGGTTTAAATGTTGATTCATACACATCATATCCATCAGGTCCATATTTTTCTTTTGCTTGTTGTTCAGTTAAACCACATGTACCAATAGCTGGTTCACTAAATACAGTTGTACCTACTGTACCATAATCAACTTTTCGTGGTTGTTCATTATTAAAAAGCATATTTGCTAAATAATGACCTTCTTGTATAGCTACAGGTGTTAAAGCTTTACGATCTGTACAATCACCAACCTATCATAACAATAAAAACTTTCATAAATAATCTGTTACAGAATATCAAAAATAAAAAATACCGCATAGATGTTTGAAATATTTGTTTGTGAATAATCATCAACTTCAATTACACCTTTTTGATTTATTTTAACACCAATTTTCTGTAAACCTATATTTTGTGTATTAGGTTGACGACCAATTGCAAACATAATAAGATTTGTATTTATTGTTGTTGTGTCATTCTTAAATGTAGCACGATATGAATCATCGGATAATTTTTCTACATGTTCAACTTCAGTTTCATATCGAATATGAATACCATTTTTTTTAAGTTCTTCAGTCAATTTTGCTTGAATATCTTCAATGGATAAAAACAAAAAACATATATATATATATATAATTCTTAACATTTTAATATTCTTGTAAGGTAAATTATTAGGTGTTCTCGTAATTTCTTTCTTCGGATATATATATAATTACTTGTACGATTATTGATGTGTCTGATATATCTACACACTAAGTTCCGAACTTCTCAAGAATTTGAAACTTATAGACTCAGAATATATGTCATAGAAATAAATAATTTAATTATATATTTTCAAACCTTCATCAAAAGATCTTAAAATTGTCTTTCCACGTAAAATTAATGTTACATCACAACCAAATCCATTAAAAATACAAGCAAATTCTGTTGCAATATAACCACCACCTAAATATTAAAATTTTCTAATTATTGTATTATAATAAAATAAACAAAAACAAAAAAACATCTTACCAACAATAATAATATTCTTAGGTAATTTTTCAAGAAAAAAAGCATCATCAGATGTAATTATATGTTCACGTCCTTCAATATTTGGTACTATCGGATGACCTAAAATCAATAAATTTTATATTATCAATTTAAAATAAAAAAAAGAAAAATCAAAACCTCCAACAGCAAGAAGTATATATTTTGATGTATATTCTTTATTATTAATAATAACAGTATGTTGATCTTTTAATGTTGCATGTCCTTTAATTATTTCAACATTATTATCTTTTTGAGTTTTTTCATATGCATTATTAAGACGTTGAATTTCAGCATTTTTATTTTCTATAAATTTTTTCCAATTATGATCATTAAAATTCATATCTAGTTTAGGCCATCCATAATTATATGCATCATGAAATAATTCACGATAATGTGATGCATAACAAAATAATTTTTTTGGTACACAACCAACATTAACACAAGTACCACCTAAATATTTAATATATTAAAAATAAATAAATAAATAATTTTAAATTGAATAAAATTTTTACCTAATTTTTTATCTTCAGCTAAAGCAACACGAGCACCATATTGAGCTGCTATACGACTGGAACGTACACCACCTGAACCACCTCCAATTACAAAATAATCATAATCATAATTTGAATCAATTTTTTCACTAGTTTTAGACATAACTGATCGAGAATAAAATCGAATTTGTAACGTAGTAAAAGAAATACGATATAATTTATAAGAATTATCAAAAGATTGACGCAGAAAAAATGCACGATAATAGTAGCTTAGCATATTAGAAAAATGACTCATCGAAGTTCTCTTTTTTTTCTTATGGATCTATTCGTTCTACTAAACTATCAATCAGCCAAACAATAGTTACATATATGAGCATCAAAAATTAAAATTTATGTTTGATAAATCGTTATTCGTCAATATATGAACCTATAGAAATTGATGAGTAAATATAATTCTAATTTTTTGAATGAGTCATTAGAAAAAATCTATACAATATTATTTAATTACAAATGCAAAAAAAACCTAGAGAGTTTCGAAAACGATATTCTGAATTTATTTTTCGTTTAATTTTCATAAGATTGATATTTCTACTTAGTTCTATTCGAGATTTAGAATATTTTTCTTGAGACTTTCGATATCAATCTATTGACTTGCATTCATCCATAAAAGCAGTTAGACAAAGATAATTCTGCATGTTAATATTGGTTTTTAAATTCAGAATGATCTGACTCTATTATTTCAGTATTCAAGTAACTGAATACATTATTGAAAGTTTGAATAAATTTTCCTACTAATAAAGAAAAACAACGACTAAAAATATATGAAATAAATAGAGGAAACACGAAGACACATCTGAATAACATTTCAAATAGAAAAAATTATTTATATAAATTCACAATATTAGTATATTTTCAATAGTCAAAAAGAAAAAAAAACCAAATTCATATTTTATACATTTCTTATAATTGATTTAATTAATTTTTATTCATTTATCATATTCAATAACAAAGCATGAATAACATAGAAATCTATCACCAATAAAAAAATATTAATTTTCTTATTATTTTCAGTGTAAGATTTCAATTAACAAATACAGATCAAAAGACAAAAAAAAATATATATATATTTAGACTTTTCTTTTTTTTTGCAAACAAAAAGAATTCAGATTATGCATGACGAAATAAACTGACATGAGAAAATGGTCCAGGAGATTTTGTTACAATATCAGGTGTTATTTGTTGTTTAGTAAAATGTGTTAAGACATTTTTTAATTCACCACAAGCAGCCTGTAATAAAAAACAAAAAAACAATAAATCATGAAAAATTTCGAAATTAATTCTATACCCAAATAAGTCCTAAATATGGAGCTGAAGGTTTTAATGGACGTGATATATATTCAGGATGATATTGAACAGCAACAAAATATGGATGATTATCAAGTTCAACGATTTCCATTCGTTGATTATCATCACTTCGTCCAACAAATTTCATTCCAGCTTGTTCATATTGTTCAATATATTGTGGATTAACTTCATATCGATGACGATGACGTTCATCAATTGAATCAACATTTCCATAGAGTTTTTCTATAGAATTATTCATGAATATGTATCATTTTCTTTTAAATATGTACAATAAATATACATACTAAGAACACTATCATCTGTTACAAAATAAGTTGTTCGACGTCCTAATCTCATTGTACCTTTCAAATTACAAAAGAATATTAATGATTCAACAAAAAAAAACATTTCTTTACCTCCCATAGTTCCTGGATTATGTTCAGGCATTTCAATAACCTATCATAAAAATAACAAAATATCTAAAAAAAAGAGAAAATAAAAAAAAACTTACGACTTGATGTTCAACTTTATCGAATTCTGCTGAATTAGCACGTTTATATTGTAAAACATGTCTTGCAAATTCAATAACAGCACATTGTAAACCAAGACAAATACCAAGAAATGGTTTAGATTTTGTTCGTGCCCATTCAATAGCAGCTATTTTACCTTCAACACCACGAGAACCAAACCCACCTGGTACAAGGACACCACTGAAATAAAATAATAAAAAAACAAAAACCACCAAAGTTATGAATACATTTTATATAATTATACTCATTCACTCTGCACTACAAAGTTGTTGCCATGCTTCATGATATTTCATTGGATCTTCTTTTTTTGTATTTGCTTCTAAATCTGATGCATGAACAAACTAGAAGTTAATATAAGAATATATTTCTAACATTGATAAATGTCAATATTCTTACTCGTATATTTAATTTTCGATTACAAAAAAGTGCAGCATGTTTAAGTGCTTTTAGTACAGATGCATAAGCATCTTCTAAAGCTGTATATTTTCCAACAAGGGCAATAACTACTTCGTCCAATTGTCGTTCACTTCTAATTAATGATAAATTAAAAAAAATATTATTAATGACAAAATTATATCTTTCTATTCAAGGTTGAACAACTGTTATATTCTATTTTCGGTTTATTTGTTACGCATCATAGAATATATGAGCTCGTCAATGTATAGACTGTTTCTTCCAATGCTATTCTTACTTTTTGAAGCAAAACGATAGATAATTAAGTGGTCTGTGTATACTTGTTTTAGTTTTTATTAATATTTATTTAAAATTTGACTTCATTTATATGCATTATGTTTCAAGAAAACGTTAATTTTAATTATGTTCCATACAATTATGGTCCACTCAATGAATATACTGTATTAAGTCCTTATCAAATTGGTAAACAAAATTTAACAGGAGGAAAAACTTCAATTATTGTTATTGGTGCTTTTGCAGCAGTTATACTTATTGGTATGGCTTTAGGATTAGGTCTTGGTATTGGTGCAGCAGGTCTTGTTAACAATGCACAATTAATTAATGTTACTAATACAACTAGTGGACGTTAGATTATTAATTAATTTCTATGTATATTTTTTTTTTATACTAAATTTCTATTTATATATTATATTATTTTATTTGAATTATCTTTTTTTAAGAAGATTTTACCTTTCAATTAAATCTCGCCATTTAATCATTAATGATTGATCATAATTAAATTTAAGTGTTAAATTAAGACGTATGGATAAAAAATTGAACATACCATTTTCTTCAAGTAATATAGGAACACGATAAAGTGTTTTTACATCGGGTATACAAATGACCTTTAATAAGAAGATAAAAGAAAAATATTAATAAAAAAAAAAAAAAAAAAGAATATTCAATATTTTTACATGTTCTTTTTCTACTTGACAAAACATAGCAACTTTTTCTTTTGATGATATTGTCATTGGTGTTGCTGATCGACAAATAATCTATAAATAAAGAAATAAAAATAATTAATTTTTATTTATACTAAAAAAGAGAATATTAATATTTTTACTAACAAGATCAGGTGATAAACCATAACCACGAAGTTCTTTTACACTATGTTGTGTTGGTTTTGTTTTATGTTCTTGTGTTGCATTTGGCTATAAAAAAAAATATATAAAAGAAACAAAAAAACCAATTTGATTCAATACAAACTTGTGGAACAAGACTGACATGAACAACACAAAAATTATCTCGTTTGACACGAAATTGAAATTGTCGAAAAGCTTCTACAAATGACATACTTTCAATATCACCTATAGTACCACCAAGCTATTATTAGAAAAAAGATATTTTTGAGATATGTAGAAAATTCTTCTTTTTTTACTTCAATAATACAAATATCCGGTTCAGTTTTATCATTATCAACAGATATACGTGCAACACGTTCAACCCATTCTTGAATAGCATCTGTTATATGTGGTACAACTATAAATCATAATGAAAAAACAAAATTAAATAAGAATAATTAAAAATATATTAATATATTTAACCTTGTACAGTTTTTCCAAGATAATCTCCACGACGTTCTTTATCAATAACATATTGATAAATTTTACCAGTTGTTATATTATTATCACGATGTAATGTAATATCAAGAAATCGTTCATAATTACCCAAATCCAAATCAACTTCACTTTAATTACAAAATAAGCGAAAAAAAATATTCGATGAAAAAGTTTAATCACTGATTAAGATTTTTCTTAAACTTTTCTTGTCTCTAGCTAAGCCTGACAATTATAACATGATTCATGTAAATCCATGAATGTTACATTCACGTCGTAGCCTGTAAGTGTGAATGTAACTGTACATAATACACGCTAAATCACATAACTCAATCATATATACCCACACTCCCAGTTAGATAAAATGCTCTTGTAAGACATAAACATGAGATTAAAATCGGATACAAAAAAATTCTGACTTATAATCAAGGACTTCTATTGTAACATTCAAACTTGCCAATATATAAGTTTATAAGAATTCTTCAAAGTAAATATTAATTATTTTAGTAAAATTTACTTACCCACCATCATCAAGTACAAATACTTCTCCATGTTCATATGGTGAAAATGTACCTGCATCAATATTAATATATGGATCAATCTAAAACAAACTCAAAAATTTCAATAATTACTAATTTATCATTTTCTTTTCTTTTTTTTTTTTGGTTCTTTTTGCTTTTAATTACTTTAATTGATGTTACACGAAATCCATATGAACGAAGTATTGTACCAATACTTGATGCAATAATACCTTTACCAATACCACTTATAACACCACCAGTTACTAAAATATATTTCATTAATATTAATAATCACGATGATCAATTATATTCTATAAAAAAAAAAATTAGGTATTATATTTTATCAATTTTTGAATAATAGAACTATATAGTTTTAATTAAAATATTAAATGATAAACAAAAATAAAATTATCAAAATATTAATTTCACATCTTGTATTGTCCTAATGAAGCCAAACCATTTTGCTATAAAAAAAAAACAGAAGTTAAAATCGTATTTCTATTTTAAAATATTCTGTTTACTTCAGTAAACGAATATATTCTTTTCGAGCTTGTTCATTATTTGTTTTATTTCCTTTCCAAACACTTAAAACAGATGTTTGAAGTGAATATCCATAACAAAACGATAATGTCCATGGCTTATATAACTCAATACGAGTAATAGTATTCAAATAAAGTATTGTATTTTCTTTATGATATTCATCTTAAACAAAAACAATAAAAAATTTCTATTTTATTATTTAATTTAATATTACCAACGAGAAATATTATGCCAGGTACAGCAGTTGGTACTGTACGACGAAGTGTAATTACTGTTGCTTCTGCTATTTGTTCAACTGAATAATTTTTTGAGCAATTTTTACCTAAATAAATTTCTTTTCAATGAAGAATATAAAAGAAAATTAATTATTATTTATTTTACCGGAAGAAACTATTTTCATTTGAAGAAGTGTACCTTCAAGATAAATATGATGCTCATTTAATGATTTATAAATAGTTGTTAAAATTTTTTCTGTTATATGTTGACATGTCTCGAGATCATGATCACCTTCTAATGATACTTCTATTTCAATAATTGGTACAAGATCACACTGAAAAAAAAAACAAGTCATAAAATTAAAATAGAACCGATTAGTTATATAATTTCTGTTTGAATATTAACTTGTTGACATATTGAAGCATATCGTGCAAGTTTTGAAGCATTATCATCAATAGCTAATTGTGATGGACAATGTGCATCTATTTTAAATAAAGTACGCCATCTAGTAAATTGTGCACCAATTTTTTTATATCCACGACAACGTTCTTCGAGATTATCTAAACCTAAATTTTAAATATAATATTCACATATATAATTATATTTATATTAACAAACCTTGTGTTATTGTTTCATTATTAGTACCAGCTAAAAGAATTAGTCCTCTATCAACTGTAATACCTGGTATAATACCAATTTGTGTTAATAAATACGGAAATAATGTATCATTATCATCAGTTTTATGAAAGAATGTTTCATTACAAAGTATAATTGCACTTATATATTGTGTACATTCTTGAGTTTGAAATAATAATTGATGATAATAACGACGATTTTCTTCATTATTTTCAATACCTATCGATGAAAAACGAGATTCCATAAATTCTTAAAAATAAAGAAAGAAATCTTATTTATTTTTGAAAAATAAACGTTTAAAATAGACCTGGCGATTCATCAGCTACTAAAATTCCTTTACCAGGCGTAACAATAGTTTGAGCTATTTGAGCTAATTCAACTTGTTTGTCTTTTGCTAAATAATAAGTAGCCATCATCAAAACAAAAAAAAATATCACCGTCTTCACAAAAAACAAAAAGTTTTATTTTTCTTTTGTGCTTCGAAAATATATTTTTTTTTTTTATGACATCGTACAACGAGTTATTTTATAGTGCATTGTGATCGTGATAAGAAAATGATTGAAATTTATATAGAGATGCCAAGAGAGAAAAATATTGTAATAAATATTAATAAATTGGTATGTACGCACCTTTAATTCATTTACTTGAAGACCTTGACAAAGTTTTATATTGCACTAACTTAAATATTACATTTCAAAATGAAAAATTTAGTATAATGTATGTTTTTTTATTTTTCATTAGATTTACAGAATGGTATCATTTCAATAAAAAAAAAACATGTTTATAACTGACTCATTGACCTTAAAAAATACAAGGTAAATTCTGTGCTTGTTAATCATTATGATTCATCAACTATAGGAATTTGTATACTGTTCTGTTTCAAAAAAAATGTATAACAAACTACCAAAATTATATCTTTGGCATACTTTTCGTCCAAAAATACCTTTTACGAAAAAGAATGAAAAGTATAAATATATTCGTCCTCAACAAACACTTTGACCTATATTCATGAAAAAGAAAGTTTTCATCAGAATATTTTATCAGTGTTCGGAATTCAGTTATGAATTCGACATGCGAACATTTCTTTGCATCATGATAATACTATCATAAATGATTAAATATAAGTTCAAAACTTACTTTAATGAAGATGTATCAATATTGATTATACTGTATTGTTTCAAATTATTATATTGTTAACAAAGTAGACGAGCATATTTCACGGATGATGAAGATCATCATTTTGTGTTCTCTAAAATTAATTTATTTTTTTTTATGATAAGAGTAATTGACAGAAGTCTGTTTTTACCGAATTTTCTATTATATATGCTAGACTTGTAAGATAGTGTCATAAATGTAACCAACTGAAGGAATAGCTCAATCGCTATTCTCGATAATGATTTTTATCGAACACATTTCATCATCTCAGTCCTATCTATATGAATGCAATCATACGCTTATCTACAATTACACAAGAGGAGAAAAAGAGAAATGCGTCTTGTCAAGGTCAACATTGTGAAGAAGAGCTCATATTGAAAAAGGAAATGAAGTGTAACGGTCAAAAAACGTTACAATCATGTCTATTACTTAAGTATACATTAGCTATCTATAAAAATATGAAACCTGTGATGTTTAACGCATTTATTGCAAACATGTGTAATGAGAACACGGCAAATATTGTGTCTTTCTATTTTTTGATTGGTGTCGAATATTTCTGTCATACTCATTCAATTACTTAATCCTCTGATAACGGACTTGTTAGTGCAGAGAAAAAAAAAGAAAATCGAAATTTGTTATCAAAATTATTCATTGACATTATTGTTAAATAAAGACTCGTGTTAAAAATACTACGAATGTATATTGAGAAAGTAAAAAACGTGACTTAGTATATCTACCAATTTGATCGATTATTTATATCTCAACACAACAAATTCGTAGGGACAATTATTAAAAAAACAAATGAGATAAAGTTATTAAATTGCACTTTTTATTCAGTCTAAAAATCTTCACTGATCTGTATTGAATGAAGAGAATTTCAATAGGAAGTTCTCAAAAAAAAAAGTACCTATTAACCTGAAGAAATTGTAAAATAATATACGATAGGTGTGAAGTACGATCGAAAATATACAATATATAATATTTGTTCGTTCTGTTCGAATTTCGAGCATTTGAAAACTGCATCCTATTGGATACTTATTTTCAATATTTCTGCAATCATTGAAGTTTTGAATAATCAACGAAATAAAATCTATAGAGATTATGATTATTCAAGTGGAAACAACATTAATTCAATAACAGTTTCGACTACTAAGTCTAATAATGATTAATTTAAAAAATAATTTCCACAATAGAAGAATAATAGTTCATCCTGAATTTAGATGTTAAGATTTCCGCAAGCATCTATTGGATAAAATCTTTTTTTATTTTGATCAATTTTCGATTCTCTTGATGTCCATCATTCACGTGGTTAAAATGATTCAACACTAAGTACTTGACATACAATTAAAAATTATATGTTTTCTAAGAAAAAGATTGTTCAATTAAAAGTTCATTTATTTAATAAAAAATGAAAAAATCATTAAGAATAATAAATATGAATATAATATCAATAGCACTCTCAATATATTTCTTATTTCTTGTCTTGATTTGGCAAAGGTAATCCAGCATTGAGTCTTGCTGCATCACCTAATACTGACCAATCCATATCTTTTAATCCATGTCCAATTGTTGAAACACATTGTTCTCTCATAATACTACAAAATGGAAGTGGAACACCAACTTGATCACCAGTAATTAACATTGCATTAATATCTTTTAAACCTCCTTCAATACTAAATCCTTCTCCTATTGGTTTTTCATAATTTCGATCTCGTACACGTGCTTCATAAGCTAATAAACTTGGATGTGAATAAAATGTACCAAGTACTTGATGAGTTGTATCAGAATCAATACCCCATCGTTCATTAAATGCATATATTTGACCAAATAGAGATATATTTGCAGCAAGTATCATATTTGCTGTTAATTTTATAACATTTGCTTGTGCTGGATTATTACCAACAATAGTTATTGAACCACCTGAATATGTTTCAATTACAGATCGAGCACGTTCAATTGCTTCATGATTACCAGCTAAGAAACTTTTTAATTTTCCAGCTGCGGCAACATCAGGACGACCAAAAACCTAATAGAAAAATTTAAGATTTAAAATATATTTTTATATTAAAAAATTCATACAGGTCCTGAAATATAATTAGCTTCATGTTGTTTATGTAATGTTTCAAGTTGAGTAGCAGTATTTGGACTGATTGTTGCAGTATTAACATGTACTGTATTTTTTTGAATTCCCATTAGATATCCATTTTCTCCTGAAAATTCAAATTCAATTTGTAATAGTTGTTAAAAAAAACTCAAGATAATAACCTTGAGCAGCATCTAAACATGATTTATCATCAAATAAACAACTAATAATAACATCAGCATTTGTAACTGCTTCACGAGGAGTTGTTGCTAAATGTGCACCAGCATTCACTAAATCCTATAAAGTAAAAAAACAAACATTTGTTTGTTTTTTCTTCATTTTCAATTTATTTACATTTGCTTTTGAAATTGTTCGATTCCAAACAACAAGTTGAAAACCTTTATTAAGAATATTTTTTGCCATTGCATTACCCATACTACCAAGACCAAGAAAACTAACTTTCAATCGTGATGAAGCCATTTTTTAATAATCTATTATATTATGCATAATACCAAACAATTAATTTATAATTAATAAATTGAATCGATTCAAGTTTCGAAAAGCAAATTTTAATTTAACAGTTTAGATATAGTTCATTTTTACACTTTTCTTTTTCTCATTTTATGAGAAACCTACTATGGGATTGGCCTCACTCATCAATCAAAAAAAAAATTTTTTTCCGAGCAACGCCGAAAATTTTTTGCGCGTTCTCTTATAGTAAAAAGGAATCTTTACATCCTCTACTCTTCTGATGTTGGCTGCCTGGAGCCTACTTATTAATAAAGTATGAAATACAATAGTGTCTGACAGCTGACGATGATTTTTTTATTAGATTTGTACAAAAAAAAAGAAAAAATGTGAATTTTTTTTTTTTTTTTTTTTTTAAACAAAAGTAAGTTATTACCTGATGAATTAATTTTCTTCAATTTTATTACTCTATTGGATATATTCGTGATCGAATTAGATATCATTTTTTGTTTTTGTTTTTTTTTTGTTAATTAAATAAATTTAATTTTTATTAAAGTCAATATAAATTGTTTAAATTAATAATTTATAAATCATTTATATGTAAAAAATACAAAGAAGGTGGCGCTAAATATTTTCTCATTATTATTTTTCTTGTTATCGTTTAGACCAAAGGAACTCACTAAGGAGGAAAAACATACATCATTTTTATCTTGTAGAAGAGTTTTTTTTTCTTCGTATCTTTTGATAAAGATTAAAAATACAAAAAAAAAACAATGGGTGCACAAATTAGCAAAATTGAAGATACTATTCATGATACATATAAAAAAACATGGCCACAAGCATGGTAATTATCAAAAATTCTCGTTTTTTTTTTCGATTTTCTGTTTATTTATCTATTCATATATTTAGGTATTTAGCACCATCATTTCTTACAGCACTTGGTGCTGTTGGTTATGTTGGTTATGCATTTGCACAAACAAGAGCTGTACCATCATCATCAAATATTTCATTTTTACATTTGATTGGTGTTGCTGGTAAAGAATTTTTTTTTTTGTTATTAAATTTCTCAATAATATCTTTTAGGTGGTTTTGGTATTAGTTTTTGGATAACTGCTGTACATGGTTAGATTTTAAATGAATTTTTTGCAATAAAAAAATTATAATATATAAAAAAAATCTAGGTCGTGCTGTTCAACGCATGTTAACTCGTCATGAATTTGCTACTGTTCAATCACATTTATCAACAGTCTATTTTGCTTCATCAACAGTTTTGGCTAGTCTTAGTTTAGGTACATTTTTACTTCGTCATCCATATAATACATGGTCAAAAGAAGCAACAAATTTAGTTTGTATTCAATAAAAAAAAAACAAAAAACAATGTTTTATTTATTTTTATTTTTAAATAGGGTGTTGCATTAATTATTGCATTAACTGCTGCTGAATTAAATAGCCTTGTACTTAATCCATTGGTTACTAATTTAATGTTTGATCGAAATAATATTGAATTTTTACAAGCTGCAAAAGTATATTTTTGATAATTTCAAATTTAATATATATTTTTTTAAAAATTTTATTTAGACAAATGAAGATTTTGAACGATTATCACGTGATGATCCAAAATATCGTATTGTTAATAATAAATTCAATTTATTTCATTCCATATCAATGGTGTCAGGTCTTGTTTATCATAGTGTCCAATGGTATCATCTCTTCTTTCTTGCTGACAAATGTTTAGTCCTTTAAAATAGATGAACAATCAAATATAAAAAACTTTTTCCTTTTCCCATTTTGTTGTAAACGTTTATATTGCTGTAGACGCTTTGCGTAATGATCTGTATCTTTTATCCTAGCTATACATTTTGTTATTCTCATATCACTAGTCATTATTTGTCTTAAATAGAAAGAAAAGCATTAGAAAATTCAATTATTGTTTGTTTACAAATGAATGAAGAATTAATTTCAATATTTTATCAATTTAACATCATTATATCAGAATCAGTCAGGCGTAAAATATGTGTTTTGCAAAAAAAAAGTTCATAATTCATTTGTAAAATTATTTTTTGTTTCAGTAACAGGAAAAAAAAGAGAAGAAATCATATCTAGTAGAAGATTTTCTTTGTCGAATCTATATTCATTTTTCAAACTCTTCGAGAAGATCATAAAAACATTGAGTTCGAATCAAAACTTTATATAATTTTGAAATATAGAATTTAACATTTTGTTTGGGATTTATAATTCAAACGTGTCTTTTACAGATATGAAAATTCAGTTTTGGACGAAGAAAATTGACACGTTTTTCAATAGCAATAAATACGAGATTGTTTTCTACAAAATGATATAAAAATTCAAACCTTCTATAGAACTCACAAAAAATTGAAACAGCATCTGTTTAAGAAGTTGAAAAATGAATGAGATAAATATAATAAAAAAACAAAAAAATCTGTTTTATTACACATAATATAAATAGGAGAATTTTTATGGATATGTACATTTTTATTTTAATTAGCTCATACATTCAGAAGATTTAATTTTAATAATATACGAAGCAAAGAATAGTATATGGTAGGTATGTAGTAGTTAATTATCATTTACTTATACAAATAAATGACAGCTTTAGAGAGTGAAATATTATTTTAAAAAATCATAACTGTTGGATGAATAAAATAAATTTAGTTTTTACAAAATGGATTATGTTCGTGTTAGAAATATTGGAGAAATTATTTTGTTTGCACTTGTTTTATTTATAAAAAAATCTAAAACTTAGTTTTGTATCTATTTTTTAATATTTGATTATAATCTTTAAGCAGAAAAACGATCAGGATTTTTATCAAGCAATGAAACTTTTTGTTTCTATAGAATAATTCATTTTCTATCAATTCCATTTATATGTTTTGAGACTGATTAACGTCTAATATTAATGATAGATTCCATTGCTTTATAAAAAAGTATATCATAAGTCTTGAGATTCAATAAAATCAATGAGTATGCTAGCAAGAACTAATCCCTAATCGAATGTATGTCAGTTAATCTTGAATACTCATGTCGCACTCTTTAAATGAAATATTCTTGAATGGTATTTTCTCTCACAACAATATAAATATGCACATAATAATGTGATGATAAAGTTTTAAAAATCTTCTAATTACATAGTAAGTATATTTCGTAATTACGAGACTAACAAAAAAATAAACACAAAAGAAAGAAGTTAAATGAAGAAAAAGTTATAGCCTTGTTTTATAATAAAAAAAATGTACAGTTACATCAGTCAAATTTGGCATAATTCCAAAAATGTGTGGTAAACATTAAAAGAGCATGTACAAGAAGAACAATGTCGAAGTAGATTGAATAAAGTTTGACAATAAAGATAACTTGCGGATGGGTGTGGGATCTGGGTTGGAGAAACATTCTCAGAGTCATTCGATCTACATACAGACAAAATTTTATATCGAAAATCCTGTAAACCCGTCATAACCTAGTGTCATGAGCACATGTTGACGAATCTTTTTAAGCTTTTGTTAATCTTCCTAGAATCTACTTATGGGTTCAATTCAAGCTCAAACAATAAATGTCAATTAGGGTAGGTCTTTCGTACTTAATCAAATCAAAATGTGATTAAAAAACAAAGAATCCTGCAGAAAAAAAATTCTTCTTCGTTTGAAACACTTCTATTTTTCGTTACAAAAATATTCTATTCATTAAAAATCTGCACCAATAGCTGACTAAGCAACATATTAATCATTCGGTTTTATCTCAAATAAATACAACCTGTAAATGAGAAAAACCCTGTCAGCGTCGCAGAATATTAAAATTTTCTACAGTCTATTTTGTGACTTCCTAATATGAAATAGCCGCAAAAAAAAGACGCATGAATTTTTTGTTTTCTTCTTTAAACAACAGTTCGAAAACTAATAGAATAATGATTCAGTATCTTGAGTCGTTCCTATTTGTTACATGTCCACGTCAACAATTTACACAATGTGATTATCACATAAGAAACTACCTTTATAAAAAGAATGTGAAGATAACAATCCAAAACAAAATTATTTATTTAACGAACAATCATGTCTTCAAACTACACTGTTGATGTTGAATATGATTATTTATTTAAAATATTAATTATTGGTGATAGTGGTGTTGGGTATGTATAAAATTTTGTTTTATATTTTCAATAATTCTTTTTTATACAAAAAAAAAAAAAACTTAACTTCGATAGAAAAACTGCAATTTTACAACGATTTGCTCAAAACTATTTTTCAAGTGAATATTTTGTTACTATTGGTGTTGGTAAGAATTTTGAATGATAATTCTATTTATTTTTTATTTGTTCTTTTCTGTGAAAAATTCAAACTAAAAACAAAAAAAAAACCTAGATTTTCAAATTCGAACAGTTAATGTTGATTCAAAACGTTGTAAATTACAAGTATGGGATACAGCTGGACAAGATCGTTTCAAATGTGTCGTATCATCATTTTATCGTGGTGCACATGGTGTTATGATTTGTTTTGATATAACGGATTATAAAAGTTTTTCTAATGTTGAAAATTGGCTTAAAGAAGTAAAAAAATATTGTGTAGATAAAACACCTGTTTATCTTATTGGTACTAAATCTGATTTACAATCGAAACGTATGGTTCCTTATTCAACAATAAAAACATATATTGATACACAAAATTTATCTTATATTGAAACAAGTTCAAAAGCAAATCAAAATGTTGAAAATTGTTTTATTGATTTTGCAAGAACATTAGTTGCACATACGGATCAATTAGAAATAAATCATACAAGTAAACAAATAGAACAACCATCCGTTACTTTAAATGAAGAAACAAAACCAGTCACGACTGGTCGATGTTCAGCAGGAGATAAATGTACTATTTAAATATTGAACAAGAACTTTTGTTGTGTTACATATTAGCATTTATTTAGTTAACTAGTATGTATATGACTTCTCAGTACTGTAATTCTGAGAATGATTTTGTATTGCAATATTTATTGGTCGTTTTTTTTAAAAATTTAGTCAATAAACTAACTATTTAGCAAACTCTTTGATTTATGGCTTCTCAAAAAAAAGAAAAAAATAAATAAATCTAATTTAAATGAGTTGACCAGCAGCTCATAGTAATTAATGTGAATGAACTACTTATAATCACTAGATGGCATTGAAATTTCACTTGACTTCAAAAAGCAAATTGACGAATAAATCGATGTTTTTCTACAAAAGTTGTTAGCGCATTCACTGCGAAATTAAAATGTAAAACACGATGTAGCTGCTCTTGGTATTTACAGAGAGATTGTTTTAATCTATATATTTTACGGCACATTTCTGAAACATCTTGTTATTTATTCCTCCAAAATTGAAATCAACAAATAATTCATATTTTATGATGATATGCTATTGAAGTTCGGTCTTTGATTCTATATCAACAATGTCTCACACAGTCGGTACCGGATTTCCAAGGTGGCTGCCACAGTCTATAAGGGAAGAAGGAATGAGTCCAAATTTCTACCCTGTATACATCAACACTCTTTTCAGATCGTATTTCAAAAAAAAAATAATTGTTTGAACAATCAAATAAAAGAATCCTTTCTTCAAATGATAACCAAGTTTGACTGAAATCAGAACTTCTGTTTGTCACTGTGCATAAGAAAGTTATGTTGCGACCAATTAGATGATCAAAGCCAAATAAAAAAGCGGTTAGCGCAATCTCTTGCAAGATTAAAAATGTAAAATACGATGGATCTATTGTTACTAATTAACTGCAAATCGTTTTCTTCCATTTCTTTGCTATACATTTGTAGCTGTTCGTTTATTTAATGCTTTAGAACTAGAGTTTCTCTGCCACGGTCTGTAAGGAGGAGGGAGGAGTGCGCCCAAAATTTCTACTCTATCCACTTCAACACTCCTTTCAGATCATGTTTCACAAAAATGTGAAGTGACCATTGTGAAATTCTCATACATTATTTATTATCAGCTGTTTCCATCGTAATAATTCTAACGCTTTAAACAAATGTAGTCAACCAAAACTTGCCTTTTTTTAGACGGCTCTCTGTAAGAACTCGAACAAGAGATTTCATTCTTGCGTTTGAACAAGTATTTTATAAATTTTACCTTTCGAGATGATCATGATAGAAAATGACAACTTATGAAGCCTACATCGAGAAAGAAGAAAAAGAAAGAACTGATGAAGTTTTTCTCATAAACGTTGACATCATTCAAGGTTAAAAATCTCTCAAATATTTATCATTGTTATACTCAAATAGGCGTAACTATTCGAATATATTGTCGATCAAACAACAAATAAAATATTTACTATAGTTTTAATCAGCTTTTGTGTATTTAGTTAGACGAGTAATGTTATGTTATAATAGTTGAAACATCTGATGAATAGAATTAAAATACTCTTGTATTTCTACTATTGAATTCATTGAATGAATAGTATTCACCAAGAAAATAGTTTCGAAGATTTGCTTCTTGAATATAAAATGAAGTTTATGAAAAATTTGCTTTTATTTATCTAGATTAATATTATTTCGTATTGGATATCATTCTATTGAATTCCATCATGAAAATAGTCTTGATCTCCTTGTTTCAGTATATTGTATATGAAAGCCCAAAAAAAAAAAATTTCGTCATATGCAAAATGATCATGCAATGATGATTTAAAATCTCATATTCAAATATTTGTATTTGATGAGAAAAGATGTTGAGGATAGAATTATATTTTGTTTAGCTATTTGTTCAAAATCAATAACTAAATCTTAATGGAAAAAAACTAGAAGTTAATGACTATGACAATAAGTTAAATCGACAAATGAAGATCCTAAATATCTTGAAATTGGAAAATATAGGTTTTCAAGAGAGAAAAATGGAGAAAAATTATATTGGTGATGAGAATAACAATAAAGATATGGAGTTTTTCAGTATTGGGAAAAATTTTGAGTGAATAGGAACTGCGTATAATAGTGATTAGCATGATTGAAATGTTTTTTAACGGCTACAACTTGGTCAGAAAACTCTCAATATTTAATATTGTTTCTAAATACTTCAAAAATATATGAATTATAGGTAGCATCTCAGAGATATATGTGAGAAGTTGCCTTCGTTAGTTATTCAAAACTGACTTAAAATGAAATTTACTTGAAGAAAAATATATTGAAAAGTTTTGAATGTGCATAATCTTTTTATAAACATGAAGATAGAAATAGATCAAGTTATTATGATTAGATGATCTTTTTTAAAAGTACTAGAAACTTAAAGAAAAAAACATAAAATATCACTTTCTTTCAAAAAGAAATTTCAAAGATAAGAGAAGAAATTGAAATAGAATTTCGTAGCTCGAAGATTTTCATTATAGAAAGAAAAAAACGAATGAATATTCTTATTCTTTTACACTTTTCTCATGGATGTTGATTGTTGAATGCATTGACATACTAATTTGTAACTCGAATTTTTGTTTTATTCTAATTCTCAAACAAATACTACTCAAATCAACGATACACAACAATGATATTCAAATCATTTGGAGTGATCAAAGTCATGTGTTTCATCCATTCATGGTTCATTTCATGTCATTAATACTACTGCTCTACCGTTTTCCTCTTTCATGTCTTATTTATTTTATTTTATCTTTCTCTGATGTTGAATAATTAATTGATCATCATATTCGTCTAAAAATGAATAAACAAACCGATCACTGGCTAAATTCTCTTCGAAAAACAAAAGAAAATACTCTTGAGGGTGTGAATTTGACTTTTTGAATATGGGTACAGGTAGGAATGATAAGAATACCCACACTCACGGCCTCTCCTTCTGATCTTAATTTTCGATATTAGAAAATCTCTATTAGACTTTCCATCTGATAAAGTTTCATCACTTTAAAATAATATTATGCTGTAAACATACCTTTTTCAACATATTAATGGATTTTACTCCTGCCAATCTTCAACTATTATATTTATTAAATAACTAAAGTTACATGATATTGCAGACAGTGGAAGTTTTATGAGATTTCTTCTGAGCCATGTCCGGCACATATTGTTTGATTTCATGTAGAAAACGTAAATATGTGCTCAAGTTCAATGGATGTTCGTTGGTTGTATCAGCCTTAAGTCGATCGAACATTGATTGGGGATTATCCATACACATTGAATACATCATATGTAATACACAACCATTCATGTCAACAACAACGGGCAAAAGACTGGTTAGTTTTTTGTCTATTAGGAAAGAACGAACATGATCATCGCTCCACTCATCGATGCAATTTGGATAGTTCCTTTAAACATAAATAATTCAATTTTTCGACTTTTTCATAATAAATAAGTAAGGCAGTGAAGATTTTTCAACTTTGGACCAAGTCCCTCAAAGGAATAAATGAATAAATAATGAATTTGTTTCATCGCTGAAATAAAATTTATGATTCACCTTTTATGGTAAACCACATTTTAATTATTCATTTGCAAAAGAGTTCTTGCTTGGTGACCTATTCTCAATATGTAATTTTTCATCAATTCTCAGACAGTGAAGACACCTAGGCAATAGCAGTTTTATATCCATAAAGTCAAATTTATACATCGAAATGAACTTTCTCATTGTTTAGAAGGCATAGTCTTAATACAAATACCTGACATTTTTTTAACAAAAACGAATCAAACTATTTAAATATCTTACTAAATGCTACTAAAAGAATTTGAGCAGCCATCGGAATTTCTTTGATGTCACATGATCAAATATGCTAAGAGTTATTCTTCATAGGAGATTTGTTCAATTTTTATGTTTTCTATTTTTTTACCAGTTCTGAAGATGATAAAAACAATAATAGCAAAGAGCCCAAAACTTTCTAAAATTTTGTTTATGCGTAATTTTTTTCTTCATATAAGGAAAACAAAACAGATTAAGTTTTCAAATAGTGTAAAATGTTATGAATGAGATTTTTGATTGGTCTTTGAAAACACTCAAGTTTTGTTGAATTAAAAGAAAAGATTGTTACTTACGTGATCGATCGATGAGTTTCAGATGTCATTTCAGTGATCGAAAGTGCTCTTGCTGTTGCAGAAATTTTTGATACAGAATTGTGGTCCAGTGGTGTTTTTCGAGACGATACTTCTTCGATTGCATTTCTCTTTTTAAGATATGCATTAATTTCTTTTTTAAGGGCGATATAGGCGGAGTCAATTGTCAATTTAGGAATATCGATATAGATTTTTCCACTGACAATAATGCCTAACCATCCATCTGGCTTATATCTTGGAGTCATGACCAATGGAATGAGTGGACGTCGTTTCTGAAATGCATACTGAGCTTCTAATTGACAACAAGGACTTTGTTTGTATGCCTCAGACATACACACAAGAACATATTGAGAATTTTCAATAGCATAAGCCATGGAATCCATAGGAGATCCATACATATTTTCTCGATCAATCCATACTCGAAAACCATCTTTGATAAGACGATCATAAATAGCATAGCAAAGATCTTTATTACGATGTGAATAGCTAAGCATGATATCATATTGATCATTAGATGAAATATTTGTTGATTCAACGTCTTTTTTGTCTTGTTCAAGTTTCCATAAGATGCTGTCTGCAAATCGTTTTCCATCGTCATCTGTAGAATGAAGCAAGGCTCTGAGATGCTTCATGAATTCAATGTTATTCTTAATAGTATTAAATGCTTCCTTATTGAATGTAAGAGCCAGTAATATCTCTAGAGACCATGTATTACCCTCACCTTGTTTTATAAGTTCTGGTTCGGTTGCACATCGTATTAAAAGGGGTAATCCTTGTTGTTTGACAATCTCATCTTTAATTTGATCATGTTGTACTAGACCTAGGCGGAACAGAATTAAGCACGCGAAATCACTGATTTATAAAATCGAATAGGTTTGAAATATATATTTTTGATATCTGTAAAGAACAAATACGACTATTTGACTTGATTTCTTAAAGAATTTGATAAATAATGATGTCCGTTATCAAAGAATTATCAAGTAACAATTTTTTTAAAATCTATATTTATAATTCCTATTACTTACTTTTTAAAGCTATTAATATATTACTTAGAGGTTCTCGTTGGCAAATATTATTGCTAATATCATTAATTTTTCTAAGAAAAATCGTAACAATTTTGTCAGGTGATGCGAGTGTTTTAATATCTTTTTCTGTTAATATCGCTGCTAGAATACGATAAATTTGAAAATGTGTAGCTTCATCTTGAATACTATCGACTATTGTAAGAAGTCGTGCACTAATTTGAAGTTTTTTCATTTTACCAATGTATTGTTCGATAAAAATGAAACTTGATAATTGCTCAACAATTTCTTGTATTAATTCGATCTTGATTAAGTCAGTTTCTCCTTGATTTGGATTTATGCTGAAGAGCATTTCGGTCAAATGAGATAATAATTTTTCGTATTGATCGTAAAATGTTTCATTATTCATCATACCATAAGCACAAATAAACAGAAGAGCACAGATCGAACCTATCACCGTAGTTACCGATTTATTTACTTGTTTAAATGGAAGTCGTTTGTTAAAAAGTGGAAGAAGAATTTTTCGAACATCATTTAATATATCTCTGAGATGTTGACTTCGGCATTGGTGTAAAAAAAGTGGACATCTTTTTAAAAAAATTCTTCTCGTATACTCATATCTGTTTGTTCTCCGACATGTTCAAGCATTTCTTCATAATTATGTGATACAAAACATTTTGCCACTGCTTCGAAAAGTATTTTCATCAAAGGATCATCTTGAATGTTAAGTCGCTTTTGATTTAGTTTTTCATATGCAAAAAGTAGATTATTTAGAATTTCTACGAATTCTTCTGATACATTCAATATATCCTGAGCACATTTATTGATACCTTCACTGAATTCATTAATTAATGGTGTGTATATCAATAATCGTTTGAATATATCCACATGATTATTAACGAATTTAAAGGTCATACTACTGATTAAGCTGGAAATGTTTTTGGTCAATTGAGACATTGTCTGATTATTTCGATAGTCGTGTAAAAGTGAGACAAGTGTATCGCGAAGAGTAACAAAAAGTGGATGATCCAATACGTGAGGATCATTCATTTGTTCCTTTTTAATCGAATGTAAAACATTCACTACTATATTTAGTAGAGTGGTATTATTTAGATCATTGTGTTGGTTGAGTTGAACGAGAATATTATCGCAAAATGTTTTTACTTGATCAATGGTAACTACTTTTGATTGTCTTTGGAATTCTTCACAAAGCTGATTGATAACAGACGAACTCATTTTACTAGAAATGAAAGACTTCAAATAACTGTGTAGAAGATTACGAATAGTGAATTATAATGCAGAAGTTTGTCGTCCTGTATAGAGAAAAAAAGCAAATGCAAATACTTGTCGTCTAAGATGATTTTTTATGTTGCTAAGAAAGAAAACAAAGAAAAAGAAAAATGAGAATTTTTTTTGACTGTAATGCGTTTTTTAATAATTGGCAACTACGTGTAAATGTACGTATGCATGTATAAAATATAAAAACTTTATTGAGAAAATAATCGAAATAGAAAACGACCAGAACAATGTTATTTATTTGTATCAATAAGTGATTAGGTGTGGATGTTTGAAGGGTGTACATGTGTGGGTGTGAGTATCAGTAAAGAGAACACTAGAAAGAAATCGCACTCATTCCTTATCAGAACTGTGTTGCAGACCTATGGATATTATCATTTCGTCATATGGTAATGCACTAATCTAGAAAAAAAGATCTTTTGTTGAGACAAGAATAGATGCAAAGTTTTAAAGACAAAATAAAATTGAAAGCGACCGCTATCTAGATAAAACCGAACGATTTTTAGACTTGGAGTGTTTAATTTTTTTTTGGGAAGATGCACCAGCTATCATTTCAAAAAATGCGAAAAAAGGAATCCTATCTTTATTTTAGTTTTAACAATCAAAAATCTGACTTGAACTTGTAAAAGTTAATAGACTGTCTGTTCTTACACTTTTTGCCCGAAATCATATTACACGCTATCACAAGAGAAGTCTCTTGGTCTCGACAAGTCTAATAGATCTGAATAAATTCAGTTCTGATAATATCTTATACACGCAATATCTTCGATAAAATTATAGACAAAATAAATCAGCATGTCACAAATATTGCATAAGCGAATTGAGTAAGAACACTTTCAGGTAAGAAGTTTTTGTTACAATGTTCTTCATCATAAAATTCATTTTTTTAGTTATCAAGAAACATTATTGATTATTTGTAGTGTTTAATGTCAAAAACTATAAACATTGATATACAACTACATTTTTTACTGTAGAACTAGTTTTGTTATATGAATTGTGGTAAAAATTTTAGATAGATCAAAATGATCACGTTTCCCTTCTTCCATAGGTCATCGATAAGGTTAACTATAATTGAGTATTGATGAAGTTGTTGTCAGGATCAAAGGTGAAAAAAGAAGTTGTTACAAATGATCATTAAGGGAATAAATAAGATTCAGAATGCATTTTACAGATTTCTTTTTTTTCATCATTCATACGAGATGGTCTCCGATGCTATTGATTATATGAATCATAGATATAAAATGAAACATATTTCAAGTTAGGTAACCATTTTGCCAGTGATGTGCACAAACGTCAAGTACTGTCTAATGTCAATATTATATCGTCAATATTCAATGATTGTATCTATTTAATAGAAAATCACGTTGAGTTCAATAAAAATAAAAATCTACAATTAATTCAAAGCTTCTTATAAATAATCCTTTCATTTTAACATTGAAATTTTAGTCAAACTAATCTGAAGACAATTGTTTTTTTTTGTTTTAAATAGAAACCCTTAATTGTTGTTTGACATGAGTTTCAAGATTATGATGATCACAGAATATTGCGCATATTAAAATATCACCATCATCATCTATGTGTAGTGTATGCACATTATAAGCCATTCATACTATTGCTTCTAACCTAGCTGAAGTAACAACTTCGCCTGTATCGGTTGAGATTTTTTTTAATAATGATCATGAAACCAGTGATGATAGTAAACTGCTATGATTACTGAGATCTAAAAGATAATACCCATTTGCCTGTCGAAACAAATCTACGACATTGATGGAATGTTAACAATATCTAAATACAAGAAAAATATTTTTTTTTGCTCTACTTACTTTTCTAAATCTGCAGAAAATAGGTTCAATGGAAGCTTTATTGTCGATAAGTAAATGGACTTAATAAAAATGAATCAAGAATTCCTTTTTCGTCCAAACCATATTGAACATAGAATAATAGATGAAGAATATGGGTTATCAATGATTTTATTCGATCAATTGCTAATTTTTAAATAGTGTCACCTGATAGAACTAATGGATCAGGAATTGATGTATATACTTTAAATTTTAGGGTGTAGGTGCCCAATTAATATTACACTCATACTCACAATTTCAATAGTATTGTCAACCATGCGGTTAAATCCTTTTTTGTGTACTTATTCAATAGCTTCATCTTATTTCATATATTAATGACCGCAACGTTTGCATTCAAGAAATATTTGAATATTTAAAGAATACTTTTAATTAATATCATAATACAAATGAA
This sequence comes from Rotaria sp. Silwood1, assembly GCA_905250075.1. Classification (NCBI taxonomy): domain Eukaryota; kingdom Metazoa; phylum Rotifera; class Eurotatoria; order Philodinida; family Philodinidae; genus Rotaria; species Rotaria sp. Silwood1. The sequence goes on from CAJNOP010000273.1 coordinate 177,920, forward strand.
ATAAATAATAAAAACAGTTAATGAATAAAATACAAAATTAACAAGTCTGTAAGAGAATATTTAAATTGTCTGTGCCATCATTTGCTACGGCAAAATCCAGCTTCCTGTCATTGTTGAAATCACCACTGACAACGAAAAACGGGCGGGATCCGTAACCCAACGAAAAGGGAATAATACTTGCGAATGCGCCATTACCATATCCAAGAAATACACCAAGATTATTAGTGCCATGATTAGCGACAACAATGTCTGGTATGGTATCGTTGTTAAAATCATCAACAGCTACAGAATATGGGTCAGAATTAGAGCCCGTTGGATATGTCGTTTGATTTGTAAAAGAGCCATTGCCATATCCGAGAAAAATACCTACATTATTAGAACCATAATTAGCAACGACAATATCAAGTCGACTATCATTGTTGAAGTCATGAACAGCTATAGAGTATGGAAACGAAGATAGGCCAGTTGAATATGTCACTTGATTTGCAAATGAGATATTACCGTATCCAAGAAAAATACCAATATTGTGTGTACCCAAATTGGCAACGGCGATATCCATTCGGTTATCATTGTTAAAATCACCAATAGCTAATGATCGTGGTCGGCAACCATTACCAGTTATTAATGTCGTTTTATTAATGAAAACTATATTGGTATAACCAAGAAGTAGACTTACATCATTGCTACCATAATTGGCAACAACAATATCCAGTCGATTGTCGTTATTGAAATCACCAACAGCTACAGACGATGGAGACGAACCAGTGGAATATGTCATCTGATTCCTAAAAGAATCATTGTCAAATCCAAGAAGAATACGGACATCATTACCACCATAATTGGCAACAACAATATCGAATTGAGTGTCGTTGTTCAAATCAACAACAGCTATAGATGATGGATTAGAACCAGATCCAGTTGAGTATGTTGTTTGATTGGTAAAAGAGCCATTTCCATATCCGAAAAAAATACTGGCATCACTGCTACCGTAATTAGCGATAATGATATCTAGTCGAGTGTCGTTGTTGAAATCACCAACAACTACAGAGTATGGATTAGAACCAGCTACATATATCATTTGATTTCCAAAAGAACCATTTCCATATCCAAGAAGGACACTAATATCATTACTATCCCAATTGGCGGTAACAATGTCTAATCGAGTGTCATTATTGAAATCAGCAATAACTACAGACGACGGAGAAGAGCCAGTTGCATATTTAATTTGATTTGTAAAAGATCCATTACCATATCCAAGAAATACACTCACATCATTACTATATGAGTTGGCGACAACGATATCCACTCTTATATCGTTGTTGAAATCACCAACAGCTATAGAGAATGGATAGGAACCAGCTAAATATGTCATTTGATTTGCAAAACAGCCATTACCATGTCCAAGAAGAACGCTCACATTATTGCTACCGTAATTGGCGACAATGATATCCAGTCGAGTATCATTGTTGAAATCAGCAACAACTACAGACGTTGGATAAGATCCAGCTGAATACGTCATTGGATTTGCAAAAGAACCGTTACCATATCCAAGAAGGACACTGACATTGTTGCTACCGGAATTGGCGGTAACAATATCTAGTCGAGTGTCGTTGTTGAAATCACCAATAGCTATAGAGTATGGACCATAGCCAATTGAATACTTTATTTGATTTGCAAAAGTTCCAACGTTGTATGCAACAATGACATCTACATTATCACTGTCATCATATGTGACAACAATCTCCGATTGTTTGTCATAATTGAAATCACCTGAAACAGCAACAGACGGAGTAGAAATGAAACGAATTCCGTTAGTTGTTTGAATTGCAAATGTTCCCTGTCCATCTCCAAGCAGTATATCTATGTTCTTCGAACCATAATTGCCAGCAGCAATATCCAATTGAGTATCACCATTGTAATCACCCATGACGATAAAAGTTGGATGAGAATTTGAACCAGTATTGAGCATCATTTGGCTGCTGAAAGTGCCATTTCCACATCCAAGAAGGACACCTACAGTATTAGTGCCGTAGTTAGCAACGGCAATATCCAATTTATTGTCATTGTTCACATCCGCGACAGCAACATATCGTAGACGAGAACCACCACCAGATGCTAGAGTCGTTTCGTTCACCAGAGTTACTCTATTATGTTGAAGCAATACACTTATATTATTGCTATAGTAATTGGCAGCAACGATATCAAGTCGGCTGTCGTTGTTAAAATCGCCAACAGCTACAGATCCTGAACCAGAACCAGTTGAATAGGTCATTCGGTTTCCAAAAGAACCATTACCATATCCAAGAAGGACGCTCACATCGTTGCTACCGTAATTGGCGACAACTATATCTAACCGACTGTCGTTATTGAAATCACCAACAGCTACAGATTGTGGACGGGAGCCAGTTGAATATGTCATCTGATTCCCAAAAGAACCATTGTCGTATCCAAGAAGGACATTGATATCATTACTAGCGTAATTGACGACAACAATATCGAGTCGAGTGTCGTTGTTTAAATCACCGACAGCTACCGAGTATGGATTAGAACCAGTTGGATATGTCGTTTGGTTTGCAAAAGAACCGTTACCATGTCCAAGAAGGATACTGACATCATTGCTATACACATTGGTAACAACGATATCGAGTCGAGTGTCATTGTTGAAATCACCAATAGCTACACACGATGGAAAAGAACCAACTAAATATGTCATTTGATTTGCAAAGCGCTCGTAATAACTAAGAAGAATATCTATAGAACCAGTATCGTTGCTAACAAGGACAATATCTACCCAACTGTCTTTGTTGAAATCCTCTATGACAAATGAGATAGAAGAAACTGCTCCAGTTGAATACATCATTGGATTTGTAAAAGTACCGTTTTCATAACCAAAAAGTATAGCTATGTTGTTTGTGCCATTATTGGCAACGACTAAGTCTAGTTGTTTGTCCTGGTTGAAATCAACAACACTAATCGAATATGGAGAAGACGAATCGATGAAATAGGTAATTTGGTTTGCGAAAGTTCCGTTACCATTGCTAAGAAGTACGCCTATACTGTTAGTTCCATAATTAGCGACAGCAATATCATCGAGAGTGTCGTGATTGAAATCGCCAACACTGATTGAGTGTGGGTGAGAGCCAAAGCTAGTTGAAAAAGTTATTTGATTTGTAAAAGTGCCATTGGCATTTCCAAGAAATACACCAACATTGTTAGTGCCATAATTAGCAATGGCAAGGTCTAAATGTTTGTCATTATTAAAATCTCCAGCAGCCAGTGAAGATGGAAAAGAATCATAGCCTGTTGAGTATGTAAATGGGTCCGAAAAGTTACTATTGCCATATCCATATAGTATACTTATACTATGGGTTCCATAATTGGTGGTGGCAATATCAACTTGTCTGTCGTTGTTGAAATCAGCTACAATAATGAATATCGAACGAGATGAACCAGTTGAAAGCTCTCTGTCTTTCGCGAAAGACCCATTTCCAAGTCCAAGAAATATACCGACGTTATTAGTGCCAAAATTTGCGACTGCCATATCCAATATATCATCATTGTTCAAGTCACCAACTGCAACCATGTATGGAATAGATCCAGTACCTGTCGGACACTCAATTGGACTTGAAAAAGTACGATTGTTATATCCAAGATATACAGCAATATTGTCAACGAGATGATTGGCAATAGCCATATCTAGCCACGTATCGTTATTGAAGTCACCAACAGCGACAGATCGAGGCCCATAATTGTATTCAATTGGGTTTTTGACCGTTGATTTGAACTTTAGCTCACACTTTTGAACTAAACGACATAAGAAAAACGATGTAAAGACTAATTGGTTGCTTAAGTGAAACTGTTTCTATTGGATCTTCATAAATCGTACAATACGTTGTCAGAAGTTGTCCTATTTTTTACTTGAACACAAATCAAAACCAGCATCTTTCTAGAGCTTGTGAGTAACAATGGACAAAACTATAACAAGAGACGAGAATAGATGTGAGTCTACCGGCTGACTGGAAGCGAACAAGAATACTGAGAACATACATCTGCAATAGCGAATGTATGTGTCAATGTTTGCATCATAAGGACAACGAATGTTCACCAATACCTTTTCGATTGATTAGTGTGCAGTTATTTGTTGCTGTTAGTTTTTGCATAGTGAGCGATCTATGACTTCTATCGATCTATGCAATCAGAAATAGCTAGAAATGTTCCTTGAAGTGTTTACTTATAGATCTTCAGTCACATTTTATTTTACTTATAAAAAAAATGGCTTCTATATAAATAATAAAGAACATACCGCTAACTTTTCGTGAAGTGAAACAAACTATCAGTATACCAATAGTCATTGTTATAATTGTGAACATAGTAAATGCACCTGTAGCTATTAAATATCGATGTTCTGACGACCACGAATATTCCCTAACGAAAATATTCTCAAGATTATGATGATTGAGAAGAAAAGAAACTGATATACAAAGGTGTTGGAGTCATTGATGACTTCTTCATATTGTTAGTAACAATTATAAATCCTGCTGAATTAGATATATATTGGCTTGGTTTTTCATGTTGGCCATTGTTGACGCGAGAATGTTGTTCAGTAAAAGAATGTTCAACTGAAATTGCACTATTATCAATATAATTTTCGTTCATCTACAACGACACAAGCATATTTTACAAAAATAATTTTTAGGAAGTAGTCATTGATCATTAGAACAAGTTTCTAAAATAAAAATGAATGGTGATCGAAAATATGTATACAGAAAACACGATTTACAATGGATATGCTTTCAAACAAGATATTTTTCTGTTTCGAAATTGACTTGATTGGCTAGATGTTCTTATTTAAAAATGACCTTCTGCTAATTGATTTGTCCTATTTATCTGTAACTTTCCTTATTCAATCTTTTTGATCAATGAAAATGTACTTTATTAACTACATGATGCATTCTAATAACCAGTATAATTTATACATATTGGTATTTTATCTTTTGTAGTGTAGATGTATTATATAGTTTAAAACAAAAATATGTTTCATACCAAAAGATTGCTAAAGAATCGATGAATATTGGAGTAAATCGATTCTATCTATTTGTAAATTCACTAAAGACAGATATGAGCGAATGCTAGATAAGTCTTTATAGGACTCTTACGCCTCCAAAATAAACGTCAAAAGTCATATGAGAGAATTTCTTCAATCGATACCGTTCGTTTGAACTAATTTTTTTCGAATAGAGTAGAGTTACAATGAAGATGAAGACTACAAAATGAATTTATCTATTGCTATTGAGTTTTAGAAAACATGATCACAACTGATTTCTGTACTTCAGGTTATTTTATTTGGCTTATGTCTCAATAATTTAAATTGACAATTGCATTACAAACTCATCTTATATATATCATATTCATTTTAACAGTCATATATCAATGTAATTTGTTGTTCGTAGGATAAATGATTCTGTCTCTACTTTTTGTGCTTGACTTTCATTTAAATGCTAAGTAATTTATTGAAAATAACCCTAAGCAAAAAAAATCATTTTAGCTAAGTAGTAATATTCACAAATACCAACATTCCAAATCTATATCAATCCATACCCTTGTGTGTACGAATCAATAAAACTGGGTTCTCAGCAACTTTAATTTCAACGGAGAATTTTGTCAATTTCAGCGTGTTTGTGTGTCGATATGAGTTCTGGATGTTAATGAAAACCTTCTTTTTAAAAACACTCTCGTCTCTACACTCGCATCTACATCCTAAATTTGAAATAAACTTTCAATGACAAATATTTATTGAAAAAATAGAGTGGATGGAGGTGAAAACGTACTGGAAAATAGGAAACCCAAAAAAACCTTGAAAGACCAATACAGATCACGTATAAAAGAAACAGGTATGCATTCACACATGACATCAGAACGAAAAATATAAGTGAAATATACATGTATCACGGTGATGGTTCAATACTGACAGAAGGAAAGAAAGAAAGAAAATATAAACGCCATACCACCATAAAAAAATTCAATCTGTCTTAGATAATCGTACTTAGTCTTTATTAGAAATTATTTAGTGTTAATAATTTTTACTTAGCAATTTTGTTTTATAACTATGATTTCAATTTATAAACTTAGCAACTACAATTCTTCTTCAAATATTAGTAATATTTACTGATGTTGTGCACAATCATGCGTACATGATCATAAATGAATCAAATACAGCATTTTTATGGTGTGCTGTAGATTTTCATTTACAGATATCCGTTTACAGTTTGATATATGGCTCTTGTAAGATACGAATAAATTACAAATCGCATTTCTGCATTAGCTATTATAGTTAAATACGAATCTAAAACAGTTTTTATACATGCCTTTTACATTTGGAAAAAGCACTATGAACAGATTCGTTCTAATCGATTCAAATAATCATAATACAATACAACAGTTACTAGTAACTTTTATTTCGTTTAAATTTTCTCAATTTTAAAGAAAAAATGAAAATAATACAAATAATGATACTGACTATACTTTTTCCTACATGATTATTGTTTACATTTGATTTTACTCTTATTTTCATCGATCAATAAGGTTATTTTCTAATCGGCAATACTTTTTATACTTGCTTGACTATTTTTTTATTGCATAATTTATATAAAAGACATTTTATTCATGAGATAATTAACGTCATTTGACTCTAGTAAATTATACTTATCATTACAGTCCAATCTAATAGTTATATTCTACGCATATGTACAAACTTGCTTTAAATGTGTTTGAAGAAGAGAACTGATAAATTATATCGAAGAAGAAAAAACATATACCTTGACAATTCTACCGTGACGATTCTTTTTTTATCATACGTATCACTTTTGTTTTTCTTTTCTACTTTTTAAACGAACTGATGAAATACTGATTGAAAAAAAAAGAAGTAAGCTTTTAAACAATAACACAAAAACTATACTAAAAATTGCATATCATATCAATCGACTTTTTGTCTTAATTTACCTCACAATTATAAATGAATAAAAGAAATTATAGTTAATTCTATCTTTCATATGTCCTATGCAAAGAAAATCAGTCTCTTTAGTTAGTTGATTTAGAACATTAAAAGCAATCAAATTCTTGCGGAAAGAAAAATGAATATTTCGGAAGCTTTATCGACTGATGATGACCATTAAAAATCTGAGCATATATCTACTGAAAACTGAATAAAGCATCCTCCATGTGTAGATAACAAGGGCATTTAACGAAGTTTCACAAAGAAAAGTTCATGAACTTTAGTTAAATCTCAGAAATTTGTAAAAATGCGTTAAATTTCTCACACTTTTTCAGGCGTGATTATCTTTTTAACGATAACTAACTCGTTACATGTTCTTAATTGTTGTATTCGTTGTCACACATGATGTTTTAAAGTCGATTAAAGAGTGCTGATTAAACAACGACACATATGTAGATTGTGTGCCAATCAGCGTCAGTGGCACGATCTGACTATCAAAATACTAACAGGCAAGAGTTTGAGGGTGTAGGTGACAAAAAGAGCCACACTCACCCATACGGCCATACCTCAGTTAGAAAAATATTTCTAAATTATTGATAGCTTTCATTTGATCATAGGAGTCAGAGTATTAAAAAACAATCGTGCTTTGTTAACGAAACATGAAGCTCTATGGTGACACTGAAACACAACTCCGGGGTAACTGTTTTTGAGAGCTTTGTTTGCTTTCTTATCAGTTTACGGTTGCAACACAAAATGCATATTTAACGAATATGTTGTTTGTCTTCAGTTGCGATGGCATATTTTCAAAATAAAAATATCTATTTTATGGACTTCTATGGGCTCTGTCTATTACACAAAAAAAATGAATTAAGCAATAAATTTCAAGAACGAAGTTTTTTTTTGTAAAGAATCTCGTATTAGTATATTATTTTTAATGCCAATGAAAAACATAAACTAGTTGTTTTCTTTTCGAAATGTACTTGACCTTAATTTTACGAATGAAAGCTGCCGCTCTTTATATACAATTAAATGTTGAACAGTTCTATTCAATCAACAACTATTGAACAACCATGTCTAACTTTGAATTATTAATATCTATTTGATACACGGGTTTCTTCCAGACTATCTGTTCTATCGAAAACAACAAAAACTGTCAGTAAAACGATCTCATACATCATTATAATGTGAATGACGATAGCTTCAAATACCTCTCTTATGATACATGGGTTCTCATTTCTCGAAGGAGGCAAAATGAATCACACTCGACAGCACAGATCCGAATGAATTCGCTTGATCCCGACCGTTATCAAAAGATTCACTAGAAAGGAGCTGGTCCCAATGTGACCAATGTCACTTTTCAATCAGCAAGAACAGATGCTACACTTTCATCTTCGCCGAAAAGGCTGAGAAGCGATAACTATTTTATTGAGTTGAAATCTCCACTGTGGTCTTGTGCTTACGAATTACTAGACGCACTGAACGAAAAAAATATGTAATGTGTAAATAAATCATAGATATTGTGCCTTACGGGTGGACAACGACAGTTGCTTATTACAAACTTCCCAAGAGGTGAATGATCAGTTCTGATCAAGTTCATGTTGCGATGACGAAAATGTACGGGCTAACGACAACATTAGCCTGCCAGAGCAACATTCTACAATAAGAGACGAAGAATGTTTCTCTATGTTTATGACAGTGAAGTTAATTCTATATTGCTGCGAACATGATTGTAAGTAGTTAACTGTGATTGTGCAGTACGTTAGTCTTGTTGAATATTTTCGTGATAGAAGTTTCGTCAAACGTGAACTTCTATAGTCCGTACTTTCTTTTATGAAACCTCGAAATTCAATATTGAGCAATATGTTGCTCAGTAGTATCAAGTTTCTTTTAGCGAATAAAGTTCTGTGTGCAAAGTGAAGATATTCTCATTGATATGCTTGAAGCTGAAACTTTTTCTCGATGAATGTTATGTACTAAATAATTTTAAAAGCAGTAGTATTGAACCCTCTACAGTAGTAAAATAAATGACAGCTCAGCAGCACATTGGGTGTGGTGTGAGTGAAAAGACAACACACACCTACACCCACACCCACAATACTTAGTGTACAGTGAACAAGAGCATAAAGGATGTTGGTGTGGGTGGTTATGTGCGTGTCGATTTGAGTGTGGATGTGGATGGTTATGTGCGTGTCGTTTTGGGTGTGGGTGGTTATGTGCTTGTCGGTTTGGATGTGGGTGTGAATGTGAATGAAGACAAGAGTGCCACATTCACACCACACACAGCCACAGTGACACTTACACCCACACCCCACAAACTCAGGTTATGAGGAATCTAACCATAAGGGTGCATTTACTCTACTTGATTTCATTTTCGACAAAGAAAAGCAAAATAAAATTAAAATACAGAGGTTGATAGAGAACTTAAAGCGCTATATAATGGTATAGTTACTTTTTCCAGAATTTGCTTTTAAAGTTCTAAAAGAGCTGAAATACCCACACCCAACAATTGATTTTCAGGGGTATATATTCTTAACATTGAGTTCAACTAACGCAAATCAATAGTTGTCAATATTGTCTGTAGACTCCTCAGAAAACAACAACAAAAAACGATCGTGCATCTACAATTCGACAGCCAGATTTGGTACAGAAGTATAAGAAGTTGATGGTGTCTGTTTTGAAAATCCAGAGCAATATGTTGCTCTCATTATATTTTATTATTTAAAAAGAAGAATCAGCCGTATAGCAATGAATAGTAGCAAAGCTTGCAGTTCAAATTGACTGGCACTATTTGGAGGAGCAGTAGGAGGGAAAGTAGGAGAAGGAGTAGGAGATGCAGTAGGAGGTGAAGTAGGAGATGCAGTAGGAGGTGAAGTAGGAGAAGGAGTAGTAGGAGGATCAGTAGTGACTGAGTTGACTGGCTTTACTCGAAAGGCAATCTCATGTGTTGCCATCAAATTGTATGTTGTATCCAGGGCTCGAATTCGAACATAATTATCACCTTCAATAGCTGTCCATTCGAATTCACTCGTTAGTACATTAAATGTAGCATCTTTAGGTAAATGCACTGCGGATAGAACAATAACATTCGACGGATATTCACTCGAAGCATTTATTTCTAAATGAATTTGATCGCCATGTTTTGCTTCCATGTAAACAGGAAGTGAAATATCGAATAGAGGCGGATTTCGTTGGTCGACTTTGATTGATGAAATTTCATCACCGGCATTAAATGATGTTTGACCAAATGTTTCATCTTTTGTCACTGATATATCATAGTAGCATGTTCGTTGAGCAATACTCCATGAAGACGATTCCAAGGTAGGATCAATTTTGCAAGCACGTCGAATAGATTCGTCTTGCTCTGGTGAAACACTGGGCTGTGTAAATGACGGCAGAAATAATCGGTTTTGTTCTTTGAAAAATTCAGCTGATTGATCCGATTCATAGTGAAATAAAGAAGTAGTTGAATCGATAGCCCAAGTAACGCCGAATTGTTGATGAATTTGTTCTAATGAGGCAGTACTACTCACTATTTGTCCATCTTGAGCTCGCAGATCATTAGTGGCTTGATTATCATAGGTACCCAATAGACCATACGTTCGTCCACGAAACATGCCAGCTACAGAAGCAGCTACATTGAGTACGAGTGTTGCCGATGGTGATGTCATTTCAATTAGATTGATTTGAATAGTAACACCTAGTGTCCAAGAGAGGGTGAGCACAATTCCATCAGTTAAATTTCGTTCGATGGTCATTTCAGGGAAGAAGAACGTATTGATATTGTCTTCGAACTCGATCATTTCAGTTCCACGACGTACAACAAGATTTTCACGACGAGAAACAGTGATACTTATCGGTTGACTTTCAGGATCACTTGATCGAGCAGCAAAACCTTTTGTAACAGTGACGTCATTCGACGAGATTGGAATAGTACGAATTGTGACATAAATCTGTAGGATTGTTCGAAAGGATTGAATGCGGCTGGTGGAGACAGATCCTCACTAATGGCCAAATAGGTATACTCTCCGTAACCATTGAACATGTAAGATGTTCCATCAAGTGTGATGAAGTGAGGATCACCCCATGTGCCACCATTTTCACCCATCGTATTGCTACCTCTTCGTGGCGGTCGATAGCGCATATATGTGTTGCATATGTCATCATGGGTATCCATCATACAACATTGTAGATAAGGCAAAGTGTCATCGAAGAAATGTTGGACAGGCGATGATGCAAGTCGATATCGATCATCCGTACCTGCTCCTGTACCACGTGTGATTAATTGTCCTTCGATATCGTAACAACATTCGGCACCAGCACCATGAATATTGGAGCTTTTCGATGAATAACATTCTACGGCCGACTGTTCATCACGTTGAGGACGAGCCCGGTGAAGCCAGCAATTGTTCGAATCCGGATTACCTCGATAGCATTGACTATCAAATTCGTAACAACAACGACCGGCAGCTACGGCTTGCGTGCGTGTCATTGGACAAGGAAGAAGACTACCACCATTCCATGTCGATGGTTCTGGCTGTCGACGAGACCATTCGACGCACGATTGGGAAGCGAGTGAAGAAGGATTGCGAACAATGAGAATGCCTGTATTCAATCCAGCATACGTTTTAGATTCGAAGCGAGCTACAACCCGAATAAAACATGTTGTAATAGACGAGATACTGTCAGGTAATTGAAGACGAATCGAGCTAAAGGTAGGATTTAAGTTTTGTGCAAGGATCACAGACGGACTCTCCTGTTGCAATTGCGACCAATTCTTAAGACTCACTTTCCATAATTCAATGTCAATTTTAGTTTCATCGGGAAATGTGTCTCGTGTAGATTCCGAAAAGCGCCAAGTGAGCGTGACACTATGTCCAACATTGAGTAGGTTGTCTCCGTTGCCCGTTTCAATGGTTACATCGTCGGAACCGAATCGTAATGGGGCATAAGTGAAAGTACCAGCTGAAATATAAGAGTTTCCATCGTCAATCGATAAACTTACTAGTACTGGACCATATATCGATGCAAAAGGTGTCAAACATATGACTCGAAATCGATCAATGATGAGACCATCGACAATTTGCGATGATGAATCAAATCGACATTTGGGTTTTGTCCCATTATCGAAGCATGGTCCTTGAATATTGAGTGCTGTAAAACCGAGTTGCGAGCTGATGCGTGGGCGAAGGGTAGCAACAGATGCGTTAGTACCACAGCCGCCGGCACCAATCTCATCCGTATCGACACGAAAAACAAAGAGACCAGGAACATTAACATTGCTTTCATGAACTAGTCGGATAACATCTTCTGTTCGAGAATATGGAAGCATTTCGAAAGCAATTCCATCACCTGCATTGAAACCTGCCTGAGCGTAGGGTTCCGTAGTGTATCCTGGTCCGGCCCATTGCAAATCGTGATAGAGTATGAAGGCAAAACTACGATCTCCATCCGTAGCTAAGACGATTTGAAATGTATTCAAACGATCAATTTTACTATTGTAAGCACCCACACGATACCAAGTGCCCGTGATGACCATCGTAGGCGCGAACGGACGTTGTTGAGGGAAAAATCTTCGCACATAACCACTTGCTTTCGTAAACACGGACAATGTTGTATTCGATACAGATGTATCTGTATAAATCTGATATTAAACTTTGTTACCAATACCACTGACACCACCTCGCGTGTCAATATCCGCCCAGAATCCGGTTACCAGACGTTGATTGTTCGCTAGTGGGAATGGATCTGGGACGTACTGAGAAATTTCTGAGAGAAATGAAAAGAGACCGTTGTTTGCCACCCAAAGTTGACGGTGATTGTTGTCAAAATAGGGAAACAAGTGTGGGAGAGCGAGAGGACCTACGCTCGAGTCATCGTTGGGCGGCACAGTAGAGTCGCCTACCTGAGGCCCAAATGGAAAGAAATCATCCAATGATAAAGCGCTCGACGAGCGTACAAGAATAACACTGAAGATGAATAATGATAGCATTTTTGTGAAACTACAACAATAGCTATGTTAAAGTACTTCGTTTTATAGGTGAGGTGGACAAGAGCATTATTCATGATATAAGATCTAATCGTCTAAACTCAGTTTTTATTATATCCTCAAAATAGCTATTATTTCCTAGTTACGCATACAAGAAGAATGAAATATTTTCGCAAACGTTCATGACTGAATTATATCATAGTCATAAAACTTCAGTTTTACATACATGAGCGCATAATAATGGTGTTGTTGTTGGTAATCATAGTTATTCTGGCTATCTTGCTGGTGTATTGGTCCACTTGAAGACACTTTCGTTTCTTCTTTAGTTTTTTCTTCCTTGCAAATAATGCAATGAAAAGCGTTCGATAAAGATTAGCATAATAAAACTCATACGAAGAGAAACTACACTTACGAAAAAGATTATGTACCATTCACGATCTGATGTAAAAGTCGCACAAAAGAAAAAAGACTGATTTGAGGCAAACGCAAATCGTTTTCGTAGAAATTTATAGTGATAACATAATCTTCAACGAACGCTTAGAGGAAAAACAACGCACCAATGATTGAACAAACTAACTGTGATCAATAAAACTGAACATCATGCATAAAAATTGACTAGGTGAATATAAAAACAACTGCAATAATGTGTCCTAATGTTACTACTGAATGATTAGTGCATTGTCAACAATTTCAATGTCGGCATTTTGTTTTCGTTAAAATCTTTAATATCGAATTTCCTTAGCCGTTTCCGGTTGAATGCTGCCATCTGGCAACATTTAGTCAATATTTCATGAAGGGTTGACTTATACTGATGATACATAGTTTTGACTAAGTATTTTTCCAAAAGATTCAGTCTTCAATTCTCTATAAGATCATAAAGAAATAAATGTCAGCGAGACAAATGCAAAAAATGTTATTAAAATACTACTGTAAACATGCAATATCAACAACTTTCCAGCCCAAAATACGATTTTCTTGTATTTATATATTCTCATGTCAAGCTATAAAGACAAATTAAACTGCCCGTTTTGTAGAGCTTCAAGCTCTCTATCTAATTAGTATGTTAAAAAAAGTTCTATAACAGAGCTTTATAGCATAAAATCAACGAAACCTTCCAAACAATTTGATCTTTTTTAGCATAATTTTGCATTTTCTTGAAAAATTCATTGAACTTGGCCAAGTAATACTTCTTTAGTGCAACATGTTTAGTTGCCGAAAAGCTACTGCGTCATACTATGAAAGTCTATGTCCATTCTTAATAAATGTCTCTCCCTGCCGACCAGATGCAATTAGGAAGCCAACGTATAACAGATATGGAATAGTTGTCCAATAATTGGATATTCTGATGATATTTGTTAGTAATTTTCTTTCTTATGTTTCATCAGATAGAGCGTTCATGATTGTACCAGAGGTAGCACTTTAAAACTTTTAATAAGTGTTTTAGTCGTAAGAAAAAACGTAAGTCAACATGAATAGAAGTTCATGGAAAGTTATTAATAATATTTGTTCTCAGTATTACTAAAAAAAATTTTTGTGTTTTATCTCTATGGCATGACTTTCTCTATGCTTTTACAGAGAACTGACCACCGAATCTTTTAATAAAAACGTATTCCGAAATTATAAAAACTGAAAGAGATATGGGAGAGATACGAAGCCTGCCATTAATTTTGCGCCACCCATTACTATAAGATCAAAACCTTTTTTCCAAGAAAGAAACGACTGACTTTGTGACTTTTTTTTGAATTAATTCACTTAAAATAGCTTTCGTAACTTTAATGGCTTTGAAAAGTATATACTCCTAAGCAAAATCTTGCCCTCCTCTTTCTTATTACGCTATCATACTTCACATCAAACTTATTACCTAGCAAAGATATGATATAATAGTTTTATTTCAATGTGATGTACAGATCATACCGAAATAAAACTCTTATGTCATATCTTTACTTGGTAATAAAGTTGATGCGCATGAAATATGTTAGTATGATAAGAAAAAGAAGGAAAAAACTTTTTCGGAGTGTAGGTGTGAATGTGGATTGGGTGTTGGTGTGGGTGTGTAGTTGTGGGTGAGTGTGTAGGCAATTATGGGTCTAGTTGTGCGTGTAGGTGTGGATATGGCGGTCTGGTCGGGTCTGGAAGAGTTCGTGTTGGTGTGAGCGTAGAGAAAAAGTATAGTCACACCCACACTCTAGTTGTTATAAAAATACCGAACTGATTTCCAGGACAAATTTTTGACTGCAGATGTTTTTGGTCTTCGCCAAAAGTTTGCCCTCAATGAACTAATTTTAAAGTAGATAAAATAATTCTTAATGTATAAGTGAGAAAGAGCATACAATTTTCATTCTGCTTATTAATTTATAAATAGGTAAAAAATTGAATGGATATGTTGTGCACAGACATTTTACTCACAGGCTAAATTCTTTATTATAGATTCAATACAAATCACACACATGAGTTAGTCAAAAACAAATAGAAATTAAATGAAACGAAAAGTTATTTATTACAGACGATTTTCGCCAATCCTATAAAAATCAAAGTAGCGATCGCCATGAGGTTTCCGAGTGTTTTGATAGCGCTGTTCTTATATTCGTTCGTACTATTTCTATACTCGGCAGGATTAGTCGTATATTCGTTAGTACTATTTGTATACTCGATAGGATTATTCGTATATTCGTTAGCACTACTTCTATACTCCGTAGGATTAGTCGTATATTCGTTAGTACTATTTGTATACTCGATAGGATTATTCGTATATTCGTTAGTACTACTTCTATACTCCGTAGGATTAGTCGTATATTCGTTAGTACTATCTCTATACTCGGTAGGATTATATGTATATTCGTTAGTACTATCTCTATATTCAGTAGGATTCTTCGTATATTCGATATCATTAATCCTATAAACCTTCCAAATACATTCCGAGCTGATTGGACTGGTAGCTACAATAGTATTACTCTCGGAGCTGAGAGTAAATTCTATGGTTACAAAATATATGGTAAAAGAAGTCGTATAGCCGTTCGGATACGGAACATCGCCTGAGATTGAGGGTAGCCCAAAGCATTGACCATCCAGATTGGCTGAAATTGTCAAAGTGTCTGTTGAAGAATTCGTCACTACTGTTTGTCCAGATAAACAACAACAAACTGTTGTGTTGCATCCATTATCAGCAGTAAAAGTACCAATCCATGTCTGCGAGTGAACAAGTATGATGATAGATGTTCCAAGGAGAAAAGTAATTGTTGACTGCATGTTATTTTTGGTGAAGATAACACGAAACTAGCTGATACTCAACTTATGTGATTATAGCTGCATCTATTCCTTGTATACATGTCCATGACCAAGCAGAGTTCGACAAGAATATAATAGGAATGACGTGTGAGTGGATATTTGAAGTATATATATATATGTATTTTTTCTTCGTTCTCTGCCAGCTTTCGAGTGCTCGACAATTCCAATATTTCGAGCCTTCGGCAAACATTGAAGTTTCAAGAACTCAAAAAGCGGAAAATTATTGAAAGAATACGATCGATTCCTCGGGCGAACTTCGACCACTTGAAACCTATCAAAGTTCCAACTAATCAAGAAAAATAAATGCATTGACAGAATAATTTTGAGTGGTCCAATAGAAGCAAAATTGGTTTAATACTAGTTTTGTCTGCTGAGTCTAATTTTCATTGCATGATACTTTCCTAAATAGGGATGTTGACATGTCTTTGACTTCTATTCAATGGTTTTAACAAATTTATGCATGTCTGACATATATCTCACATCAATTTCGTAACTTTCAAAACAATGCATAATGTCGAGTGACGACAACTAAGACCGAAATTCGTTAGTGTTCTCTTGAAGACAATGTAATACCAAATTTTAGCGCTTTACATGTTGAAATAAATCTCTAAGCGTTGATTTAGTACTTGATCACAGAAGTGAGTCGATTATTGAACGTCTTATTCATTAAATACCGGGTGGAGCAAAAGTTTTGCCGCATTTTTTGTTTTGCATGTATCTCTGTTCAAGAGCATGACAAAACGTTGATCTTTTTTTAAAAGATGCGTCGTCGAATTCTCTACAAACTTCTCTTAGCCTTAATTTAGAACAATAGAACTGAACATTTTTCCAGGTCGTATAGTGTGATCATATGAACTGCGCTTACTTCCCACACACTTTTTTTTGTTTTTTCAATGAGCTTTCCAAGTTACAAACAGGCTCGTAACAGACTTTTTCTTTGTAATTTGAGAGTACATCAAATGCTCTTTCAGAATTATTTGTAAGTGTTTGATCGCAATCTATATTTATCTAAAAACTATGGCCTGTCTATGGTGCTACAACGAAAACGGCTCTCTTGGCACTATTCAGATTTTTCTTCAATGTAAATCGTTTTTTCACGCGTTATTTGGGCTGCATATAGAAAGAGAAATCAATTCTCTACAAAATACTGGAAAAATGAACTCGATTTAGTTATAGGCGGCATTTCTAGAATGCTTTCTTTGAAAAGGAGAAGCCAGACATGAAAATCGCGTTATTTTCAAAATATGGCAGAGCGCCAAACCGAATGAATAAACATTTAAAAACGTTGGATATATATTCAGTCGACAGAGAATTTTAAGAGCTGTCTAGCAATAAATTATGCTTTCATAATAAAATATTCACTTGCAAGAAAAGAATGAAATATTAAAAAATGTGTGGGAAGTGAACGCAGTTCACATGATTACACTATGCGACCTGGAAAAATGTTCAGTTCTATTGTTCTAAATTAAGGCTAAGAGAAGTTTGTAGAGAATTCGACGACGCATCTTTTAATAAAAAAAAACGTTTTGTCATGCTCTTGAACAGAGATGCATGCAAAACAAAAAATGTCGCAAAATTTTTGCTCCACCCGGTAAGCTCTTGGTATGTCATATGAATTCAAATAAGGCATTCTCCTTTGACTAGAAACGTGCTAAAGCTTTCCTGAAATAGAAAGAAAAATGGTTCTTTTTAATCTTTTAGAATTGACAGCCCATGTTAATGTAGCAAGTATATTCTCATCAAACCTCGACCTCGGAAGAATCGAAGATAAGAGCATCCGAATGGTGTGAGTGTGGATGTAAATAATAAGAAGAGTAACAACCGCACTCACACTCACACTCTAAATGTCTTGTACTGACTTATAGATATTGATACGAAACTGCTTTTCATTGAGGTATCAAAGAGTCATATATAGAGCCGCTACCGAAACAATCCCTAGGGTGCTTCGATGAACTACCTTCGAAACTCCCAACAGTTTCTGTATAAGATTTCTGCCCCATAGTTATATGGAAATGGTGACAACGCGGACCGAGTCAGATTATGTAGTGGCAGTCTACCAACAATACAAGACCATTATGTCATGTATTAAAAGTTTATTTTCAAAAAATCTAGGCACAGCTGACAAAGTCAGAAAAATAGCATTGCATATGGCGCAATCTATGGTGTGGGTAGATGTGGGTGTGAGTGTGTTTTCAAACCATCCACACCCACACACTCATACCCACACCCATACCTGATAACCAAAATATAAACCAATTTGAACAACATTCAATATAGAGTTTTATGCAAGAAAATTGTTCAAGAAATAAGTTCCATAGAATAGAACAATGTGATGATTATATAATAATCATCGTCGAGAGATAAAAATCGTTCTATTTTTCAGCATAGAAAAAGTGCTAAAGAAAGATAAAATATTTATCTTTTTACCTTGATATAAATATATTTAATATAAAGACAAAATTTCTCTATTTGATAATAAAAACAAATGAATGAAAAAGAAACGCATAGTAATGACGGCGGTCATATTGAAAATGGTTTAAATTATTATCTAAAACAAAAATGGAAATTATTTGTCACTTTATTTAGTTTATTTAGTTTTATGACAATGGTAAAATATTTTTTTTGCAAAATTTGTAATAAAACAATTATTTTTGTATTTATTATTATTAAAACAAAAATAAACCGTTAGGGAATGGAACTTGAAATTTCTGGTTCAACAATGTTACCTTTGAGTATTCAAGTAAGAACAAATTTGGCTAAATTATCTTGGATTATTGCAGCAAAAAGTTTTGGATATATGATAATAGTTGTTTTTTTTGGACTTTTGTTTCAATCAATTACAAAAAATTATTCAGAATTCATTTTACCCATTGCTTATCTTTTACCATCTATAGGTTTTTAATTATCTTCAATAAATAATCATTAATTCCTATTTTATTTCTATATTTAGCAACAGCATTAACTCCATATTTTAAATCTTTATGGGCACTTTGTATTGCTTTGTTATTTCAGGGAATATCACATGGTTTAATAGACTTAGGTAAACATCATGGTTTTTTAGAATTAGAAATTATTTAACTTTTCTTGATTA
This sequence comes from Rotaria sp. Silwood1, assembly GCA_905250075.1. Lineage (NCBI taxonomy): Eukaryota > Metazoa > Rotifera > Eurotatoria > Philodinida > Philodinidae > Rotaria > Rotaria sp. Silwood1. The sequence continues at coordinate 197,273 of CAJNOP010000273.1, forward strand.
GCTTTAAATACATTGATAACAAATATGTGGTCAAGCCGTTCTACAGCACCATTAAATTGTATTTATTTTGGATATCCTGTTGGTGCTTTACTTTCTATTATTGTTGTTCGATCATTTCGTCAAAATGATCCTTTAATTGATAAAAATTATATGAAATATTCAAATTCTACAATAATTATAAAAGAAAATTATTTTCAATCAGAATTAGTTGGAGCGTATATAATGACATCAATATTTTGTTTAATATCATCAATTGGATTTGCTTTGATGGCTTATAAACAAAATCAATATAAAAAAAAAGAAAAATTAAAAAAACTTGTTACTTTACAATCAAATGTAAAAGAAGAAATAAATATTCAATCGAAATCTAAAAGATTATTTAATCAATCAAATTTTTGGAAAATATGTAGTCCAACAACATGTGGACAAGGTTATTTCGCTTACGGATTTATTTTAATATTTCTTATATTATTATTTAATTTTTTTGTTGGTAAGAATTTTCTTTATTTTTTATTAATAAATTTTTCTAAGAATAGATTTCTTTTTCTAATAGGTGGAATTGAACAAGGTTTTACAAAATTTTTTATTTCATTTGTTGAACAAGAACAAATAAATCCAAATAAAAAAGATTCAATTTATTCAATGATTTTTTATTGGTTACCAATGTTAATTGGACGAATATTTTCAACTTTTTTAACTGTTTCATTAATAAGTCCACATATTATGTTAACAATATCATTATTTTTATGTTTATTAACATATTTATTATGGATTTTATTTATTTGGTATATTGGTTTAAATCGTATATCTCTATTTCTATTAGTAACAGCAAATGGTTTATCAATGTCACCAATATCTGCAACATTAATTGGTTGGGTAAAACAATTTTTACAATTGACGCCGATTGAATTATCATTAATATTATCATCAAATGCCACAGGTGGAATTGTATTTGGATTAATTTCTGGTTTCATTTTTCAACACTATGGTGCAAAACATTTATTTACTCTTTTAATTGTTTTGATTTTTATCGTGTTTATTTTATTTCTATTCGCTTTATTTTTGCAACGTTTTCATTCAAAACGAGAAAACAAATATCAAACGAATGAAGCAATTAATCAAGAAGATAATACATTCGAAACATTTCTTAGACATAATCAATATGATTAATTATACAACAAACTATCATTATCAATAATCAACAACATTCATATTTAATAAGATATTTTCATTTGAAAAACATCTATTTGTCTATATTTTTAGAGTAACAAAAAGATTACTTCTATAATTATTGAAATGATAAAAAATTTACATATTAGTCTTTATTCGATCATAAAGTAAACCTAATTATTTAATTGAAATGATTTGTGTTTACAGACTATTATTTGAAAGTTAGAAAAAATTTTATTAAGTTATCGACTTCATCAGAAACGGTGCCGACAAGTGACATCAAGATGAGGATATTTACAAATATGAGACAAACGTTTGCATCAAGCTCATAGTGTTACAAGTCAGTCGAAACTAAGTAGACTTTATAGAAATTTTTCTTGCAGTTGGAAATGCGCAAAAATATTGCTGCTTCGATCAATTTTTACATAATAGTCAAACTTTGAGACAAGTTCTTTAATTTACAAAAAACTAAAACAATTTGCTACGTAGCAAATACTAGTATAAAATCGAAAGATATTTTACTTTGTCTTCGAGCTTTTTGTATTGGAAGCATTTTGGGATCCTGCTTAGAAAAGTTTTTGAACCTTTCTCGTTCCACTTTTGTGATAGCTATTAACCAATGTGATCACTACACAATTTCATTACAAAACTTTGAACTTGTATACAGTTTTCCTGAAGACAGACATAAGAATTTTAGTTATGGTTGAAGATTCGAACTATCGTATAAGTCATTGCGTTCTTTTCGCTTTTGTCACAGTATTTTCAATTCACTAATTGTCAATAAGGATAGTACAGTTAGTGCGCATTTACTTAAGAAATTTGAAGAATGATTCTGAATTAAATTGTTAGAAAAAACTTTAGATATTCTAAATCATCTTTACTTATCACAGAAAGTAATTAAGTTCTTTTTGTAATTTCAATAGCTATTTTATTCATGAAATTATCTCATTACATGAAATCTTTACAACATCAAAGAAAAGTATAGCACAAACCTTCGGAAATTAAAGAAAAAAGGTAGTCAAAAAAAAACTTCTGAAATTTTCAAAAATAGACCTGTGGTAGTCTACCAAAAATGAGAGAATGATGCAACTGAAGTCCTGATTTTCTCAAATTCAAAGAAATCTTATCAGAAATTTCTTTCTAAAGTGAAAGAAAGCAATCATCAGAATTTTTAAAAGCAGGAAGATGATAGTGTGTTCTCTCGGTCGCATCACTAATGAACTTCATAGAACGAAGCTATCAAATATCGAAGTAACCAAAATTGGATACAATATTTAACCAGCTTTCAGATATAGTTTTTATTAGAGTTTACTGAAACTTGTAGAGAAACGGATGTATCTTTTACAAGATAGTGGATATTTTTAAGACAAAAAAGCATTATCAAAGTATTTAAAAACTTGAACAAAAAGAAAAATAATAGATTCTATGATAGTTGAAGTATCTCAAAACAATACAGAATCCGTCGAATATATAAAATACTTTATGTTAAACATATTCGTGTGTTTATTTCTAAACAGAATTCGATTTAATTCTTTATATATTCAAATATTCATCTTTCATGAAAAGAATTTTATCACGTCATAAAACTCTTTGTAATGTCACTATGACATGATTAAATCAACTTGATCAATAGGCAAAATCAATTCTACTTTAGTATACTGAATAGATTATATAAAGGATATGTTCTATGATTTAATAACAGGAATAAAATGACAAATGTTTAAATAATGTATATGATTTTTGTAGATAAAATGTTAATTTGATCATAATGAAAAGAGAGAAATATATCATCATTTGTATCAAAATTTCGGATGATTTCTAGAAAATCTTTCTTTTTTTTTATATTTAAAATACCTGTTAAATAATTCATTTATTAATATACAAAAGAAAAATTCCAAGAAGAACCTCTTCTTAAATAAATTCAAAAAAAGTTCTCATGAATTCTGAAATAGAATCGTCCATCTAGTTACATGCAAGAATATAAATTCAATAACATTTCTATCGAATATATACAATAAAAATTACAAAGGTTTAGGGTATGGGGTGGGTGTGAATGTTGATAATTCTTTTCTTTACCCACACCAACACTCCAAAATCCTTGAAATTCATAAAACTTCAGCCTAATCTGTGTTGTCGAAGGGTAGACTTGGATGGGTTTAAATTTTATGTACAAATTTTCTATTATTACTCAATTGTTATGTTCTTGTCTCTGACACATAATACATTGCCACCTGAGTGTAGATGAAGTTTTAAAAGAGATCACCACCCATACCCACCCTCAAGAATTACCTAGATTTATGATAAAATGTTGATCTATTTCATGCGTCATTTTAGTTAATTCTTCAAAATTTCAGAAATTACTTATATTTATGGTTCTGCTGATGCTATTTATTCTTTTGCTTTAATGAGGGAAGTTTTGGTAAAACAAACATTGAAATTTCCTTTTTAGCAAATCTAAACATAACTATAGACAATTCAAGAGTTCATAGGCAATGGTTTTTCTTTGATTTGTACGATCATTTCATGTTAATAATGCCTCGATATTTTGTCGTTCAAGGTAAAGTTGTGTCGAATCAAAGAGAAGAACATGTAGTATATCACTTTGTTTGACAAGCAGAGGTATTTCTATGAGAATAAAAAACAGATACATAGTGAATGTCAATCGATTCCATTGAGATTGTCACCGATACAACCAAAAACAATGCCTTCGAAGTTCTCTTCATCGATCAAACATTGAATTACTTTTAAATAGATTTATTTTGATTCTTTAGTAAATATATTGAATGATAATTTTTTCATGATAATGTCATTCAATGGCACCATCTCTTCCTCATTCGGAAAAATCACTTTCAACCCATGTTCAATCAAATGTTGAACAACATGACTATCCGGTTTCATCGCAAAACTTGTACCCAAAAAATCTGATCCAGATATATGGTCAAATACCGCGATCTCTATCCTGATTATTTCAAAATTTACCTTGTGAATTTTTCTCTGTTTTATAGCATAGACGACAGCATCACTGATGTGTAGAACTACCAAATCTGAATAACATTCAGCAATTCGTGATACAACAATCTGGGCTAATCAGACAGGTTGAATAGAAATGAATGAAATCTAGCAAAATTACCCGTGTTCGAGCCAATCACTAGAAGATCAATGTCACTATTGACTAATTAACGAAGATCTTCAACAAGATAGTCGATAGCTTTGGACCATACACATTACTCGAGTAACTTAACATAGTGGAAAATATTCACCGACACGATTTGAATGCAACTGCTATGGCCTGGCAATGCTTCATTAACCATACGGTTTATGTGATTGTAATACTTCAATCAATAGCATATATAAGTAAGACTTCCTTAATTTATGATTTACATCAACTGTCGAAAAATATGTTAAGCTGACGAGCAAGCTACACATGCGCTGTTGTCTTACTTTGCTTTCCATAAATTGATGATTAGAGCAAAACTGACATAAGTGAATGTATAGACGAAGAAAAACGTTATTAACAGTTCTTATTATTGCTAGGGTCAAAAAGAGAAAGTACAAAGCTCATAGATTTCATTAAGGGTTTAACTGCAACGAGATGGCATATACGACTTGTCTGTTGTCAATCTCGTACATTTATCTTTTTACTAGGGTTTGTGAATGAAGATTTGAATAGTCTATCGATTAATAATATATTCAACTAAACGAAGTTTGAAGCACGCTTTACTAATACCTTTCATATCTAGATATTTTCTTTTAATGAAATGTACTGTTTGATTCGATGAACGATGATAAATTGTACACGAAGTAAGGGTTTTGTAATAAAATTGAAACTTGATTCAAATTATTGACATAGATTAGTAAGTAAAATTCTATTGATATTCAGAACTTTATTGCTATCAATAGGATATCAAAGTAAAAAGTCTAAATATGAGTGCGAATGTGTGAGAGTGTGAGTGTGGTTGTCAGTGAAGAGAAGACGACCATCTAAACATCCACACCCAAATCCTCACAAGGTATGAAATATATCGAAAAAACAATAATTGAACTATGCCATATTATCAGTCAATTCGCTATCATAATACGACAACAAGAGAAATCTCTTGGTAAGTAAATAATTGAAAAATATGACAAGATTGCTTTATGAGATTTTCAAAAGTTTTTATTTTAGTCAGAATTGAAGATAAATTAGATGCTAAAAAGCGTCGTGACACGCATCTTCATACTTGCAAATACATTCGCATCCTAGAATTTGAGGATGTGGGTGTCCTTGTGCATGTGCAGATGATGAAGAAAACTAAAACACCCACCACCCTACAAATTCAGCAACAAAATTATTTTCTCGCTGACATAGGCCACGTTATTTGTCATACGACTTCAGTATCTTTCGTGATAACGTGTGATATAAATACATATCTATGTATTTGTGTTCTGTGCTTGTGTAATTACATCACATGAAGCAATGTCTGAGTCACTATGACGTTTATCTTTTTCTTCATTTGAAATAGATACTACGGATAAAACGTAAATAAATGAAGTCATAAAATCATATTTATTCGCACCGTTGTATAGACACATGTCACATTCACTTCAATAGCGTTAGTATTTACATAAAAAAGATAATGTCTGAGAGACATGGTAGTTCATATACAGTTACAATATAGTTTTTGGAAACTTCGAAGAAAAGAATGTGGGTGTGAATTATCTAGTAATCAACAGCCACACCCATCCACATCCACGACCACACCCGATACCCACGCTCTAGTCGCAAAAATTATTTTTAAAATGTTTGATAGTTTAATATAATATGTTCAACTTTTAATCCAAACATAAAAATTACCATCATCTGGAGTAAATATAAAATCAGAAGCATCAATTTCATATATACATTGTTGAAACCAAGTTATTGCAGTACTATATGATTTATCACGCCAAGTAGGATAATATATGTGTAAACTGCGTAATTGTTGCATATTTCGGAAAACCGGTAGAGTTGTTTTAGGAAACGATACTATATTTAACGATAAATGTTTACATATATTACAAAATATGTTAACAATATAGGAAAGAAGCTCTGGATATATAAGCGATTGACAACAACTCGTATCTGAAAAACAATCAGATATAGTTAATGATTGAATTCGTTTAGATAATTGATCACAAACAGCCTTATTTTTAAATGAACCTGTTAATTGTATTAAAGCAGGAGTCAATAATGTTAATGATTGAAGTTGACCTGCATATTCAAGAAAATCTGCAAAATCATTTGTTGACATACATACATGTTGTTGAAATTCTAGATGACGTACATTTTTCAATAGAGAATACCAACTTCTAGGCAAGTCGTTTTTGAGTATTAATCGAACAATGTTGGATATAAGAAAACCTTGTTGTGGCATTTCACATTTTGTACTCAATAGTAGTGTTTGAATTCTGTGATACGAATCATATTTTCTTCTATCGGTATTATTTGTAACTAACGTTGATATGCTCATATCGTATGACTTGATATCGAGTCGTATTTGTGAAAATGCAAACGGTAATGTATAAATAACGCCCTCTGCCGAATGTAGATAATTGGAATCACATCGAACAAACCAACGCTTTTCCTCTAAGTAGAAGAATGTAGAAAATGAAGCCATTGCTTGATTTACATCATATGATTCATTAGGATAGCGAACAAAATGAAAACAAAATTGAAAAGTTTTGAGTAAAGATAATGATGATTTTATAAGTTCTTCCCATTTTCTACCATTCGGTAATGGACTATAATATCCTTGATCATATAAAGCAAGTTTAATTAATTGTGACATTTCACAAAGTGAAATTCGTAAATTCTCTCCATCTCTTGTTTCATTATAGATCAATTTCAGTTGTTGTAATGTTTTTGGTAATGTTAAAATACAATTATAATGACACATATAATTTATAGTATATTCAAGACTTTTCAAAGAATAGAACTTCTGAAAATAAAAATAATATCTTAATTCAAATTTAAAGAATTTCTCATCTTTTTAATTACTTTTATCCAATCATTACATTTACATCCAGTAACGACAAGTCGTTTTAATGATGGCAATTCAAATGATGGAATATCTTCTCCACAAATTGTTGTCACTGTTAATGAGATAAGATTATTGAATGATACAAGTTGTGATAGAATATCCGTTGCAAATTTAGGCTTCATATTCAAAATTGAAAGTGATTGTAATTGAGAAACATTTTCAGCAAGTGGAAATAATTGATAAAAGAGTCTTATTTGTCCTGGTGTTTTATCATCATCACACAGACATAACGATCGCCATCGATGCATATTATGATGTTGAATAACATAATAAAATTTATCTTTAGTTACAGACTTGAAATCAAATTTATTAACCCATTTGATAAGTAGACATTGAAAACGAGTGTTTAATTGTGAAAATCCATAGGTAATATCCACACCGTTTAAATATTGAAAAATTTCGAGAAAAATTTCATTAGGTAGTTGTTCGAGGAATTTTAATTTACTTTGGAAGTTTGTTGCGACACTCATATTTGATGAGAATCGTAATATGATTGTTAGTACGCATCAAAAAAAAAATCTTTTGCATGTGATAAATAAATATATCTTATGACGTTTCGTTTCTATTTTTTGCGTCGAACAATATAGGTTTACGAAGGGTATGCTAAAAAAAAGTCAGCAGCTAAAAATACGTATTTATATTATTATTTGGTGCGTCACACGATATAGGTTTATTGAGTACATATTAGAAAAAAGTCGTAAAGAGAAGAAACACAATTGTGTATGATTACTAAAAAGAAGATATCTGTAAAATAGAAACAGAGCACAGACTAAAAATATTAGTAGAAGTATTTTTTGAAATAGATCATACTGTGTATACTCCATCTGCACATATTTGATTTTCGATCAATGCAGTCATAGATCATGCAATAAAAATTTTTTTCTATGATAAATTTAATACAAATCTATACAAAATTAGTTTCTTTCTTCTTTTTTTATCCTTATCAGTATCAAACATGACTCATTTTATAGTAAGCTTTTTTTAACTAAACGGGCAAACAAATGCCACGTGATTAAAGAACAATATACTTTACTCAATAAAAGCAATGATAAATCCATAAGAAGGGTGTCGATGAATAGAAGACCAACCCTCACACCCTTTTTACGTTATACAGAAATTAATGTACGTAAATAGTAATATTTTCGAAAAATTATTCAGTATGTTTTCATACTTTAAAAAACAACATTCCTTTATTGAACTGTGAAAATTTATATCGTTTTTCTACATGGAAAATGGAAATACTGAACAAAGCTTGGTCTACTTTTGTAGTTGCTACTTGTAACAGATCTATGTTTCATTTATGATGCATTGTGTTTATTTAGAAGTTGAAATACAATCATTTCATCAGTATCCATGAAGTTAAAAATCAAAATAATGAAATGAAATTAAATTGATGATGAAAATATTCGTTCAAATGAAATTTAAAAAAAACTTTTTAAAGTCCCTAGGTATTGCTCATTAGACAAATATGCCTGTGTTCTCTCAGCAAAATGCAGTATACCTCTTAAGGTACCCAATAAGGATCCTACCGTCAAATTCATTGGAATATCCAAAGGAATTTGGTATAAAATACTAACATCCGCTAGAATTACGATTGCAGAAAACAAATTTTGTGTATTTATCGAGAAGTTTATTACACTAATATACACGTGTTTTTCGAAAAATATCCGACTGCTAAAAACTTATGGTAGAACAATCATGCCACTCATTTTTCGTAATCAATAATACTATCTCCAACTATTATTCCTCTTAGAATACTCATCTCTTACTTCTCAAACTTCCTTTCAAAAAAAATAAAAACCACGCCATCAAATTCATATATTGCAAAAAACATTGTCGGTAGGACATTTTCACTCATATCAAGATAGGTAAGTATGAAGAAAGATAATTCCATCACACAGCTCGTGATTTTTGATTCGATCAGGTGATATAAACTATTTAGCTTTGAAAGAAAAGTAGCCAAAAAAAGGAGTTTGTCATGAAAAGGAGAAGCATTCACATGCCAGTTCAATTCAAATGATAACACACGATCATCATATAACTAAAAAAGTAAAAATTTAACCATTAATAAATAAAAATGAATTAACTAAAATAAGAAAAAGAAAGATCATTTTTGTTTAACATTCAACATTTTTAATATGATTCCTAATTATTAATAATTTTATTTTAAAACGAAAAAAATTAATATATCTTTTTCAAATATTTATGATTTCTTAATCGAAGATTAATATTTTTTTTTGTTTATTGCAAGATAAATAGAATACTATAGATACACAGAATTTGACTATTATACTTATATACTTTCTTTAATATTATCAATGAATTCAATTAATAACTGTTCATTTATTTTTGAAATGTATTTGTCAAAATTTTAAAATTTACTTATATAAGAGAAATAATTAACCAATTAAATTGATTAAAATAGTCTTTTCTATTTGGTTCTTTTTTACATATAAGATAATAAGAAGAAGTATTTTTTTTTAATATTGTTCCAATTTATATACCGTTAAATATGAATTATATATAAACACATAGGGAAATATCCATTCATTAGAGAAACTCATAAAACAAACTACAGGTTGGTTGAAAAGTTTTGAAAGCGACACCTATTAACCAGTAGAGGAATCAAAATTTATACGCTATTTTAATATTTCATCTTCCATTGGAACACACAAAAAATTCTATTTTGATTGGTCAATTCATTCTGTGTTTACAAGCCATTTGAAGTTGACGTGTCAGTGTATTTTGTTACAATGGAAAAAACCGAATATCGTGCAGTGATAAAATTCTTTGTTTTGGAAGGTTTATCAGCAACAGAAATTCATACAAAAATGGTGAAAGTGTTAAAGGAATCTGCTCCTTCATTTCCAACTGTGCATCGATGGGTTTTAGACTTTAAACGTGGTCGTACAAGCGTTGAAGATGAACCACGTAGTGGACGTCCAAAAAGTGCAACAACACCAGAAATCATTGAGCAAGTCTATGATATTGTTTGTAAAGATCCAAGTTTAACTAAGCGTGAAATTGCTGATACCATAGGCATCTCAGATGAACGAGTACTCCATATTTTACACGAAGAATTACATATGAAAAAGCTGCTCGGAAAGTTAGTGCCGCATTCGTTAACAATTCAACAAAAACTGAATCGAAAACAAATTTCTCACCGTAATTTGGAGCGTTTTAAGCAGAATAAAACCGATTTTGTGCGTCGTTTTATAACTATGGATGAGACTTGGATCTACCATCATGATCCTAAACTGAAACAAGAACGTTTACAGTGGATTGAAGCTGGTTCTTCAGCTCCAAAACAGGTGAAGTCAGAACGATCGGCAAAAAAGGTTATGGCATCAGTTTTTTGGGATGCAAAAGGGGTTTTGTTGATTGATTATCTTGAAAAAGGTAAAACAATTAACTCTGAATATTATTGCAACCTTTTGGACCAGTTGGATAAAAAAATTGGTGAAAAAAGACCCGGTTTACAGAAGAAAACAATCATTTTTCATCAAGACAATGCACGTGTTCACACAAGTTTTTTGACGATGGTTAAATTGAACGAATTAAAGTACGAATTGCTTGAACACCCACCGTATTCACCAGATTTGGCTCCCTCCGACTATTACCTCTTCAGAAACTTGAAACAATTCCTTCGTGGAAAGCGTTTTTCGTCGAATGAAGAAGCTATTGCAGCCGTGGAACAGTATTTTGCAGAGCTTCCGGAAAATCATTACAGAGATGGTATAAAATTATTGGAGGATCATTGGAATAAGTGTGTTCAAGTTGAGGGAGATTATATTGAATAAAAAAACTGATTTCATTAAAAAATACACATTCTTTCATTTTTGCTTTCAAAACTTTTCAACCAACCTGTATGTTTATATAAATGAGTAGAAAATTCTTAAAAAGTACATGAAATATTTATATATATGAATTAGACAATATTATTCGACGAAAGAAAATTTGAATGTGACACATATAAATGAAATATTTTTTCATTTAATCTTTTTTTTTTAATATAATGAAACAAGCAAGTATTTATTTTATTAATCTTTTATAGATATAAGTTACAAGAAACAACTTGTTTACTTCAACCAATGAGTAGTGACGAAATATATATAATACATAAAAGGAAGAACACTTATATCTAAATTAACTTGCAATTCTTCGTGTTTCACAACGTCGTCGTTCAACTAATATTTCAGTCAAATGTCGAACTCGAAACCAATGCTAGAAGTGGACAAGAGATGTTAATATTGGTTAGACTTATTGAAGTTCATCGAGAGTAGCATATTTATTCATTTTATAATCTAGTGTTAAATAATAAGATATTGATAAGTATGAGAATAGAATAAATAGACTTACATTGACGTAAATAGTTAAGTTGTTCATTGGTTAGTTTCTCTTCCAGTTTGACGACTTCTAAATAAATAGAATATATTAATGATGTATTTTGAAAAAAAAATTCGAACGAATCCAAACGTATGGCAAGTATTGTTATTTCGTATGAAATTCTATTTCATAAATCAAAAGCGTAAACTAGAAAAGATGACTTGTTAATTTTAACTGAATTTCTTCTAGGACTCTTTTTTTTCTTACATGATCTATTAAAAATCAAACATTCAGGATATGTCGAGAAAAAAAATAAACTAATAAAAACTTGATTTTGTTACTCAGAGTCAAAAATTCATGTTAATATATAAAAAACCCTCGTTTTTATGGATATCTTTTTTCTTTAATTATCCTTTTTCTCAATATTGTTTTTTGTCAGTAGGTTTGAATTCAGCAAGGATTCAATCATCAGTCATTAATAACTTCTTATTAATATAAAAATATTTAAAAATAGACTTTCATCTATATTCTTTGTTCATACATCATTATAATTTTTATGAATTATTTCTCATAATTGTCTTATAATCTGATAACTTACAATTGACAGATTATTAATTAAATGTACTGCAAAAACACATATTTGAATCATTAATGGATAAAGATATAAGAAGCAAGAGAAGAACATAATTCCTACTGAGTTCGAGTCAATTATATCTGGAAATAAATTCTTTTTTTTCGAAAACAACTTACCAGTTACATGGCATTCATCAAGAGAACGCCTGCAACCGCACGACAAAAATCCATGAAAATAATTACTGCGAACAAATGTATTAGATAATTGCAATCGACTAATGATTTTCTTTTTCTACACAAAATTTGTCATATTATTTTATATATTAGACATGTTTGATGAAAAAGACAAAGTACAGGAGAAATTCAATGATCTTTGTTTTCTGAATGCATGAAGCTGACGGACGAGCATGAACTCTTCTATATAAACAGAGCTATAAGCCGATGAATTGATCGATGGCGGCCTAACACATTCATTGACTTTTTAAACAGTCTTCTTTGTTTCAAAAGAGAAATCTGATTTTAGCCTAATCTAAATCAGATTATTGAATTAGTGATTGATTATAATCACGGTGGTTACAAAATGCGTTTTTCTTGAGTTTTAATTTAGATATTCAAGATTTTGCATAGTTTTTTGAACTCCTCGGCTAAACAGATAGGAAAAATAACACCAGACTTACACTTATGATTATCATACCAAAAAATTCATACTAATACAAAAAAATGCCGATAAAATAGGTTGAAATAGGTTCTCTCTTCATTGAGAGGGTGGGTTTGGATGTTGATCTTGTATTCATCAACATCCATATCTCACATAAATACTTACATTTTGATTTGATGGTGAACTGCATCTAAATAAAAAAATCAATGGCAAATTTCTATTCAAAAACTCATACCTACATTATGAATCGACGTTGAACTAACTCTCCATTTAAGAAGATAAATTTATATTTAAGAAACTCATACTTATACTTATACATTTTGATCGATGTTGAAGCAAGACTTTAATAAAAAATAAGTAATTATTCATATTTTAAAAATGATTACTTCCATTTTCATTCGAGATTGAACTAAGTCTAAATAAAAATAAATACCTATATTTTTTTTTATGAACGTTGAACCAAGATCTAAATAAGAATAAATAAAATTACATCGGACTAGAAAGGGCAATCTGATCGGACTATACAAGATCTTACAAGATTCAGACGTTCAGATTATGCAAGAATCTTACAGTATGAATCTTACAATTTCTGATGGTCTGTAAGATCTTGTACAATCTTCGTTCGATTCTTACATCTGGCTCAATCAAAATGATTTCCTATTGCAACATGATACAATAAATGAAATAAATTTCGCTTCAGATTCATTCGTTTACCATTATCTAACTATTGAGTCTATCTTCTCTTTGTATATACTATTATAATTTCATCGATCCCTACATCAATTACAGATACATGAATTAGTCGATATAATGTATTTTAATGAATGGGATAACAATAGAAATAGAAGCATTTAAAACTTTTATTCCGAACTAATTCACAAACGACTTCGATTGTTCAACTGAACGAATTTGTGAAATTGTTTTTTGTCACAGTCAATATGTGATCTCTTTTGAAATTGAGAATAAAATGAAATATAATTTTATTGAATAACTAAACTTCACAGGATCTTGGCTTCAAGAGGATGTGCGAGTGTGGGTATCTAAATCCTCTACATATCCACGTCCATATCCGTTTTATCATTTTCTTACCGATTCCAACTCTGCCTCAAATAAAACAACGCTTCTATTCGACTCAGAAGAAAAAAGACAGCTGTAAAAGCAAGGAATATTTTACTTTATAATTTTTTGTTCATCTAAATGATTTAAACCAATTTGTCGTTCATCAATCGACATTAGCTGTTTGTACAATAGCAACTAGATAGACTTTTTTATGCAAAGCTTTTATATCGCCATTTTATTTTTATCTTCAAGTAACAATGTTGTCAACACTGTTTAGTTAATTAAACAGCTTTCCATCGAAATAATTACTTCCCTTTGAATTTCTTATTTCTTGCACATTGTTTTCTTCATACTGTTTCACCTTTATGATCATCATCCAAAGACCAATTGTTATTGTCAGAATATTATAGTAAACGTGAATATGCATCACCATGACGTTGAAAAATAAAACTTAATTTCGGATGCTTAATTAGATAAAACTTACTGGAATATACTTACGAATATCTGAAAACTCAAATTAGTTGTTTGTAGCACAATTCACTAAGGCAGCGAATATTCATAGACATCTATTGTTTAATACTAAGCGAGTCTCATCAATAGATAGAAAGGAGTTTGTTATTATGTGTCTAACTAGATTTCGGCAGTTTGCTAGAGACTATGAATTTTTCTGTCTTTCATCAATGTTATACTTTTGCATCAAATAATCGGATTTTGCATACATTCCCAGAAAAGTAATAGATGCTCATTGTAGCTTTTGAATTGATGATACAGATTCTCAATTAACTATACATGGATAGTATGATAAAGATGTGAAAGTCAGTACTATTCGCGTCTACATCAGTCGCATTTTGATCAACTTTAAAGTTATTAATCTTATTATTGATGCATTAGTACTGACAAAAAGTAAGAAAATTGTTAGAAAAACAATCTCATACACAGAAATATGTGCACAAACAAAATAATTTTGATGTACTATCTTTATGCAAAGAAAGGAGAAAAGATATTATATTCTAACTCTCAGAAGAAGCAGTTTTTATCGATTGGAATGTTTCATTGTTTGTAAGAGTAGGCTCCGGAGACGGAATTTGCCTAGAAAACATTTTTTAAATTATTTTCGTCGAATAGTATATCTATATTTTGACATTTAGCCTTAAAAAGATTTTTATTAGACAAAAAAATTCACTTCGTAATAATATTATTATTGCAATATTTTAAAAAATATGGGTTTTATATTGACAAAGTCAGAAATAAATTCAAGTGAATCATTTGATAGTACTAAAATATTCTATGTGAGTATGACTTAATAGAGATTCGGTAGATGATTCCATAGAAAGACAGTACAAAAAGTGAGATTATGAAAAGAAGTAGAGTGCTAGTCTCATTTTAAGCAAAAACGTTCAAGACAGTCCGAGATATTTTACTAAAAAATGGTTTCACATTCTTTCTATCTCAAAATCCATAAAAACAAGAATTTGAACGAAATAAAATTTTTATATCTGGGATCGTGCAATTGCTTTTCTTATTTTATTCTTTCTTCGACTATCCTAGTGCATTAAGATATTACAGGTTGTTCGGAAAGTTCGTGCAACTATATCTAAACTGCATTGGAGAGCCATTTCATGTACTATTTGTTATTGTACAGTTTTATAAAACATGAGTGGCACGAACTTTCCAGACACCCTGTTATTTCGATTTTGGAGCTTTATTACATTATGGGTATAGCTTTATCATTATACTAGATGTCAACAATAAGTGAAATGATCTTTCTGTGGCTGAACATCTAGAAGAAACTTCAGTAATGTTGGTTTAAATATCTCTATGATTTCTCACAGTTCAACGTGCTATTTGCCATTAATAATCATATTTGAAAGAGAAACGTATGAATCAATTAACAGGGACTCCGATACTCCAAATGTGTTTGAAGTCCGCTATTTCTCTCTTGTAAAGAACATTCTAAATTTTATTTTAAATATGCATTTCAAAGTACATATCTTGCTCTATCAATTAGTAAAAAAAGCTAAGCTTCTAGCATTTTCTGTTCGCCTACAATAGACATCAATATTTGCGCAGACACTTATGCATCATAGGTTTTTTTCTATTCGAAAAATTACTGAAAAAAAAGAGATATTTTCTTCATCACTTATACAGAGGAATAACAAACAAGTTAAGAAGGGCGAGTTTCGGTGTGAGTATCAGGTGTGAGTGAAGGAAAGAACTATATCCATACTCACACCCACACCCAGATCCTGGAAATATTTTATTTGAATAACAAGTGGAAGGCGAAAACAACTACAAATTAGAACGATGGTGTTTTACAAATAATAGATTAAGCAAAAAACCATTGAAAAATAAATCATATACTTTGAATAATATATATTAATATTTCCAATACTGATGGGTCCTAAAAATTTATCAAAATTAAATTCAATTTTATATGTTCTTTGTATATTTTTAATATTTTCTAGTGAATTACAATTGTTTGTTGCATTGCAAACATAGGACACATAGTCTAAATAACTAACACGATCATTTAATAAATGAATTCTTCCATCAATATATTTCCATTTTTCAATTGACTCTGAAGAGGTTTCACAATATCAACATACTCTTTCTGTTAGTAAATGGTTTGGATCAATATTAATGAATGTTGTACAAAATGAGCAATTTCCTTCTTCTTTATCTGTTGTTCGACGTGCTGGTTTGCATTCACTTGAATTTGTAAAATTTGAATAGATAAAACATTCGATAGAAGTTGATAATTTTGATTGATCCACAGATGATCGACTAGGTGCTTTAATTTCAGTTGTTGTTGATTCAAGTAAACGTTTGAGAACAACTCCAGGATTATTACAGTTATCTGTTAAACAGTGATATAAAATATACGTAGAAAAATTCCCACTACTATGTAGAGTAAATCCAGTCA
Source organism: Rotaria sp. Silwood1 (assembly GCA_905250075.1). Lineage (NCBI taxonomy): Eukaryota > Metazoa > Rotifera > Eurotatoria > Philodinida > Philodinidae > Rotaria > Rotaria sp. Silwood1. Next base: position 214,041 of record CAJNOP010000273.1, read on the forward strand.
AAACATAGGGAACATCTCTTTTCTCAGGATTATAAAATGCAGTTACTCGAAGATCACTTTTTGTTCCATTATCAACTGTCCAAATATCCAATGAACAAAATTTATTTGGTGTAACAATTCTTGTACAGTTAAACGCCGAAGGAACATTATCGGATGTTATAAGAAAGTTGTAATTTTTTGGTTCACACTCGAAACATTGTAACATTGAACACGGACTGATTATTAGTGACAGGAACAACCACAGATATACAATAATCATTTCTAAAAGAGCAAATACACAAAAACGGTTCGTTTTCTGTGCCAAAATAGCCCATGTAATTAATCGTAGGATTCGAACATAGCTTAACATAAGATTAAACTACTGATAGATGATGAAAAGCGCCCACTAGAATGTACTACAGATATGTTCTCTAGACTGAATGAAGGACTAGGTTCGAGAGGCAGTAAATAATTCGTCTGTCTGAAACGAGTTTTCAAAACCATTGTCTGTCTCATTCAGCTGCATCTCTTTCTTTCTTTTTGATTGATCTAATACCTTTTATTATTAATATTTCGGCTATTTGTAATTTTTGAAGATTTCTCGGGCTTCTGTCCTTTAACATTTTATTATTTTCGCTTGTTTTCCTATAGTATGTAGACTTGAATATTTGAGACAAGATATGCCATTTATGATGAAGAAAGCTCCATCGTATTGCACATAGTAATTTCACAGGCTTGGTGCTGCAATTCGTTAACATAATATTTTCTCTCAATTAGTATAATACAGAGTAAAACTCGTCATATTCATCATACTCTCAGTGACTTAAAAAAAATTAAAAGATTTACATAAAAATGATGAGACGGACATTAATGTTGATGTATTTCAAATTCATCGATTAAGACAACTAGTTTCATCAATTTATTTCCATGATTTTGATTAAGATTCAAAATCATTGCATTTACTGCGTCAAAATGTTTGTTTTAATCAATGAATTTGAAATAAATCAACATTAATGTCCGTTTCATCATTCAAAAAACCTTTATTTTCGTCTTTTTCATATAAAATTCATGAAATTCATGATTTTTAAAAATTTTTTAAAGTTCCTGCATCGACATCATTGTGTATATCATCGATGGAGATGTGATACAAATTTGCTTTCGGACATTCTACAGCAGGGGCTTATTACATGGAGGTGCTAATGAGGTTTTCGTCCTTCTCCTGCCCACATATTTCTGTGAACGTCGTTATTTTACTAACTGGTTGAAGAAGTTTTGAAATTCTCTCTCTCTAATTCTCACTCTCGCTCTCTATCGATGACGCATTTTGATAGAAGCCTCAGAGCACATGGAATAATGCACTATTCTTACAGAAGGTTTTTTGTTTGTTCGAACTTATTCATTGTAAATTAAGATTGCGATTAAATCAACTGAAGTCTTAAGGAAACTAAGCAATAATCGGATTCTATTTGTGATCGGCAACGTCGAGAATTTACTATTTCACGAAAGTAAAATGAAACTTTCTAGAAGGTTCCTTTTTAACATTTAGCCAGTCTCTTATCTTTTGCCCTTACCTTGATGTCACTTACTTTATAAAAAAACGAACAAAATGCGAAGACCTAATCTGTGTCGAACCTTTTATTCATTGCAAACGATAAACAACTCAACTATTATCTTATTGTTGTTGTTGATGGGGGTCATAATACATCCTTAGCTCTTGACGATCTTTCTCACTGAATGATTGCATTGCTATTCAGGGGTATGGGTATTGGTGTGACTGTGGACATCAGTCTCTTTTCCCATACCAATACTCACACCTACATATACCCTGATGTTTCTTTCTTACTAAGAACATTATCAGACGCAAATGAATGAAGGACAAAGATCATAGAGAATATCGAAGATAACCAAAAGTAAACAGTTCTTTTCTTTCTCGTCAACCATTCCAATACAGATGACTCGTTTTTCTCCTCCTTGCATTGAAATGGTGGACGAGAATGAAAAGAATTGTTTACTTTTGGTTATCTTCGATATTCTCTATGATCTTTGTCTTTCACTCATTTGTGCCTGATGATGTTCTTAGTAAGAGAGAAAGGTCATAATTGTTAATCGAACACTTCAAGATTTCTGATATTAGATTTTAGTCCATCATCGAGTTTTAGAAATTAATGATGGGCATTTTCAGTCTCTGAGCAAATATACGCCTGTTTGAATATTGATATTCCCAAGTAACAAGACGAAGGGTTGTATTTCAATGAAAATGTCGTTGTTAACATCCGATCATTCAAGCAATCGATGTAGATAGATAAGGAACAACTGCTTGTGATCAAATATGTTTGTAACATTAGTCTTTTTTTTTGCCTCGCCTTCGTAGCAGCTATGTCGATAATAAAATAAATTCACTCACCTTTTGTAGCTGATTCTATATACTTCAGATACAACAACGTCGACTTTTACTTCCATTGTTGACCAACAACGCTCTTCGGACTCCTATTTGAAGTTTCACGTGAGAAAAATATTCTCAGAATCAGTTGAGGCTAAAACCAATCAAATACAATTGTTCGAAATTTTCTTTCTCGAAATCTTGAAGTAACCAAGGTTTATCGAACGTTTTTCTTTCAGAAGATGTTTTTGATGTCTTTCGATGAAAAACTCAGACGCAATAGAATAATGAAATTGAAAGTCATAGTCAGAGAAACTAAGTGACGACTTGAAACGTAGGGAGACAAATTCGTCTTCTGGATGCGATGAAGAGAGAAAGACCATCAAAATACTTGATTCTATCAATCCAGTCATTATGATATTAGCACACCTAATTCAACGTAGCAGAAAAGGGCGTGGGTGTAGGCTTGAGATAATATTGAAGAGACCCACACTCACACAACCACAAGCACTCACACAAAGGAATCCCTCTCGATACAATGAGAAAATTAGCTTCTACTGTATTGAAAGAAAATGTTTTTGTTTATGATAACAAGATTTATAAACAAATTATTGGTGTTGTTATTGGTTTCTCATTTACGTGAACATTAGTCAACATATTTATGTGGAAATGACAAAAAGAATTCCTTTGACTACAAGATATGACAGGCGAATTTTATGATTAGTAAGTATAAGAATACATTAAACCTAAGTTTATATCTATCCAATCTTTAGATATTATATTGATGACATTTTTATAGCATGGAATAAATCAGAGAAAGAATTGAGAAATTTATTAGATAAAGCAAATCAATGGCATTCCAATAGTAAATTAGAATTATAAAATTGGTCAAAGTCTTCCATTTCTTGATGTTCTTACGAATAATAATGGTATTTTATCAACATTAGTATGTCATAAACCAACTGTTGAATCATATGTGGTCCAGTTCATCTCTGATCACCCTCAACATGTATTTGAAAACATTATACAAATTGTTCTTACACGAGCTGTTCGATATGCATCCGCAATGGAAGCATTTCATCATGAACGATGCTACATAAAGCTCATGTTATTATATAATGGATAAGTGTCTATTATACAACTGTAAAACTAGAATCATTTTCATCTGTAAAATATTCTTTAATTATCCATCATCATTTATCGATAATAGAAAACAATTTTTTCGTATGCATGATAAAATAATGGGTCAATTAAAACCTCGACAATTCCAAGTAATGATGAGTGCAGGTACAGCTAATATCGATAACGATCAAACAGATGATATAGAACAAATCAAACCAAAAGCATCTACAGAGACAACAACAGAGAAAAAGAAACAAACAAATTATGGAGATAATATATTTATTGATTATACCCATGAAAGCTGATTTCAATCGTTCACATGAAACATGCACCAAGTCTATGAAAATGTCTTTAAAACTGCACCAGCAATGGATCCTAAGTTAATTGTTGGTAATTGTAATCATCGGGATACAAAGAATGAACTCATACGTAAGCGACCAAAACCATTATTATTACAAAACAAAGAAATATTTAAAATTCTTAGGTAAACCATCTTCTTAATGATACATATATTTTCAATTTTCATTGACTAGAGCGATAACGAAGACAAACAAAGAAAACTTAGAAATCAAATACTACCACTGATCAATAAAGATAAAAGATTCACAGAAATCAACAAGCAACACTTATAAAGAATTATTTCATATGCTAATCAATGAATAAAATAATTTTATTTATGATCACTTTTTCTATTCGTTTTATTAACTTCACTTATTGCCCTCGGTAATTCTTGAATCGAACTAAAGTAGAACTAATTTATCGATTCAAAGTTCAGTTAATTTTTTCTTCATCCGTATAAAATACTTATACTTCCTATCATTCTAGATGTAGCATTTATTTGTAAATTACATATTACATTCTACAATTATAACAAAATCTATAATCCTTACAAAATTTCTAGCTGATGCGAAAATGTTTATAGCAGCTGTTCTCACACTCGCAACATATGCTGAAAATTTCATGGGATTTAAACGTGCTACAGTTGAGATCGGTTTTTGAAGAGCGTGAGAGATGGCCTTAACATGTTTCTCTTTTTTGTTCGGTTTCAGTAATAGTGTGTCATGTTTTACAAAAAAACACATTCTTTCTTCATATCTGATAACAGTGAGTATATATGCTTCAACTGTGTCTCAAGAGAAATAAAAAATCTACCAAAAGTGATGTGATTTGAAAAACCTTCGATCTTGTATCGTTATGATTTTTTTTCAGTTTCTGACCAAAAAAAAATTAATTTATTTTTACACTTTGTTCTTATCTTAGTTCAGACTTTTCTAGACCAGTTGGTCACTTAGTTAAGATTTGAATATGAATCAGTTTTTTTCTGCCTCGGACAATTACATAAGATACTCTTGTTACTTCAAATTTTAGATTGTAAATGTGAGTTAAGGCTAGTAAATAATATGAATCAACAATTAAAAATTAAAGATGTCTGGATGAATGATGGCACCAGTAAAGATCTGTTTTTTTCATGAACATGAATTGTCAACTGAAAATGTCGAGCACGAAGCAATTTTACTGGCTGCTATTGGTTCGCCAGATCCTTATGGTAGACAATTAAATGGAGTAGGTGGAGCGACCAGTAGTACCTCCAAAGTAGTCATTATTGCGCCCGCTCAAAACACTGATTTCGACGTGAATTACACGTTTGGCCATT
>CAJNOP010000273.1:219275-248069 GCA_905250075.1 Rotaria sp. Silwood1
TCAATATTCGATTGATTAATAGAAATCTTTGGAAATAAAGTCCGTCTGATCGTACAAGATCTTATGGATGGATCATGCTGGATACTTATTGTAATTCTTGATACAAGAAATCAGAGACTACGATTTTTCGTACGATTTTCCATATGATCTTGTATGATCATACAAGATAATGGTATAAGATCATATATGATCGTACAAGAATCTGATGCAGATCTTAGTCTCCGATTTGTTGACCTGGGTAAATGTTGTTTGATTTTAGTTAGATATCACAATTGTTTACATTATATATTTGGCTTCCAAATCTTTTTTGAGCTAAGCAACATCTAGACTCTTTTATCAATTCAGCTTTTTTAATCAGAAATAAATCAATACGTGATGACATCATTTGATGTTATTAGGTATTAATACAAAAACAACGGAATGTTCCACTAAACAATGTTATTTTGTTGATTAATTATTTTTTTCTTGTAATTACATCCATTTAGTCCATCTCGTTCATGTATGTTCACTTTAATTATGTTCAATAATGTGAAACACATATAGGTTACATTACAGAGGCTATCATTGCTGGTGAGACCAATAAGAAGCATTCAGTAAGCAGAATGAGGAAGTGCTCACATTTGAGAGACTCATTTTCAGTAAAATTCACTCGGATGACCACAGACTGCTCAGTATAAAGAGATGCTCACTAGAGCTGTCAACAGGCCATCACCATCATCCTTACACTCTTAAATTTTCACTTCTCCAACTTTCATTATTGATTGGCATACGAGAGGAGGTACTTTTGACTAGGACTGTAAAAATGTTTCTATTAACTCGCAATGAGATCACTTTGTCTTCATGTTGCCATAGACTTTAAAATTCAACTCGACATGAGAGACATTAATCGCCGCTGTGTAAAAATAGTCAGGTCGAAAACAATGTCTTTTCTGCGGATCCTCGCAAGAAACTAACGGATTCAGTGGGGGGAACCATCGATCTGGGAGAGTAAACAATGTATAGACAACTGTATATATTTTACTGATACAGAAAGATCATACGACGTGTTTTAATGATCAAATACCCAGGTCGAAAAGACAGACGTCAGATCAAACAAGATCTTATCAGATCTTAAGCGTCTAAGATTCTTCGTATGATCTTAACATAAAATCGCACAAGCACGTATGTCTTATGGAACTACAAGATTTCATCAGATTCTGATTGAAAGCTCCTAGCAAATATTTTGTAAGGTTCGAACATCAACAAACACATCAGAACCGACATAATGACCATTGTCAGATCTTATCAGATCAAATAAGATTCAAATACAAAGAAACATAGAATATAATGTAAGACAGCCTTAGTGAAGGTACTATGGTGTACTCATGCTAGAAAATGCGCGAGATTACATCATTACTCTTTGTCTTGATATTGTTTTCTTTATGAACATTTTATGCAACTTACATACTTTTAATCATGTTTCACAAAATGGTATCTCTTTATTAGCAAATGGTGTAAACGTGTCGCTTTGTTTTCGTAATATAATGTAATTTGATTTTTAGCTGATCAGGATGATAAAAGTAGAAAAGAGAGAATTATGAAAAAGTTTCATGAAAACAAAATTAATCGGAAACGACATCTATTGAGAGTTTTCTTAACATTACACACAATAGAGACCAATCATGGACTGTAAGCTAAACTATGATTCACTTCTAATGACTGACGACGAATCAACTCTTTTGTAGAAAAAAATAATAAAAAAACTCGCATCAAAGAGAATACACGTGTGCTTTGTGTGTGCAAACGTACTTTACGCACACCCATACCATTCTTATCTAAACCTTTTTATTCTGTTTCTTGCAATGTCGTGACAAAGAAAGCAAGGTTACTTACTCTCGTCTGAATATAAAAGCAAGATTTTTTTTTCTTGTTTTATTTATTTCACGTAAACTACAGAACATAACCGAAGTCAACGAAGATAAACATCTTTCTGGAGACAAAAATTTGAATGGCTACTGGAACGACGGATGACAAGTTAGATGCCTGTTGTCTCACTGAATATCATCCATTGCCTGGTATTACAGGCGGACAAATAATTAAGATCGCCGACATCGATACTTATTATATTTCAGGAAAAGATCAAGCATCGAAAGGCAAGGTGATTGTTCTGTTAACCGATATATTCGGTAAGTTATTCTTATTTACTCTTCAATGATCATCACGTGTTAACATTTGAATAGGATTGACGAAGAATATACGTATCATTGCCGATGAAGCGTCAGAAAAAAGTGGTTTCGATGTCTACGTACCCGATCTATTAAGAGGCGACGCAATTCACTCGTCATTTATGAAGAAGATGCCTGAAGAAGCTGGAGAAAAGATGTCCATTGGTGCAAGGGTTCGTTATACTTAAATGGATTGCTCGAAGAAAACATTTTTTTCTGTGATATAGCTTAGCTATGCAGGAGATCTCGTCACATTGTTAGGGCCCTGGTTGTTTCGTCATCGTCAATCTATCACTCTTCCTCTTGTGCAGAAGTTCTTTCAAGTATGTGACTATACCATTTTTTTTCTTGTAACTAACTAAAATTTACAATAGACTATTCGCTCGGAGAAAGGTGTAACGAGAATAGAAGCTGTTGGCTATTGTTTCGGTGGTCTCTATGCATTGTTGGCTGGCGGTCCACTTCATCTCGCTGACGCCATTGTCGGTTGCCATGTCTCGCTGACCAATAAAACTCACTTTGAGCAACTTGAAGTGCCTGCCGCCTTCGCTTGTGCACAAGAAGACAATCAATTTTCAGACTCTCTTCGAGCAGAGGCGGAACAAATTCTCGCTCGCAAGTCCGAGTTACCTAGCAAGTTTCTGATCACGAAAGGCACGGTTCATGGTTTTGCGTCTCGACCTAATCCAGACAATCCCATCGTCATGGCCGCATTTAAACAAGCCAATGATCTAATTGCAGAGTGGGCTAAAACTCATCTCTAATTATCATATTATGTCACTTTCGTTGTAACCTGTTTGATTTATATACACCGAAGTGCTTTTTTGTCAGAGAAGTATTAGTATAAGAAAAAAATACTATCAGAGCTTACATTAAACTGTCAACCACATCAAAATTAGTGCCTTCCAAAAATATATGCAACAATGTAGTAGGTTACTTTTGAAAGTGAGGGTGAGTGTGGGTGTGGGTGTGAGTGAGTGTGAATGTAAGTGGATTCTCAATCCGTCCACACCCACATCCACACCACATCCATCCACACCCACCCACACCAACACGCACACCCACATCCATATCCACGTCTCTCACCCACACCAAACCACACCCACACCCACACCCTAAGTGGTTGTAGGAAATATATCGAGCTTACGGAACTGTCACCTGTGGGCACCCTATAACCGAAGATAGCCGAAGGGCAGGGTATTCTTATTCTTCTGAATTTCGAAGATGAACAGAATAGCTGATTTCTTACGCACTTGATTTAATGTAAAATTACACGCAATTCTTTTCAACGATTATGTTGCTAAACAGTTGCATATGTTCTCAATGTATCAGAATTTCTTGTTCTCAAGCACGATTTGCGCAGTACTCGTAATCGTACTCGTGCTCGAAAAAGTCCGTACTGGCCTAGCTCTGCAACATGCTATAAAATCGAGTCATACTTGACAATTTTGACCATTAGATTTTTATTTACGAGCAAAATGCATGTGATATTCGGAATGAGCATAAAAAACTGAGTCAAATAACATATGTTTCACTAAACAGTAATTTTTCATTAAGGGTGTGGGTGTGGATGTAGTTATAGATTAAAAAAAAATCCACATCCACACCCACACCCACACCCTATTGTCTCAACAATAGGAAGTGCACTATCGACAGATTATCAAACATATTGTAAGCTATGAGACACTCAACATATGAGTAATATAAGTCCCATTTTTTGCTCGAAAGGTGTCGAAAAAAGTGATTTATTGATTAATTTCACCAAAAAAAGTATAATTTCTAAATTTTTTCGTTACATTTTTTGTCTGAAAAATAGATAGAAGTTCTAATGTGATTTCATGGTGAGACTAAGCCAGAAATGCTGGAACGATAAAACTGTCTTTGTACTATTCATGAATTAGAAAGAAGATGAATTTTTATCATGGCACTTGGAAATATTAAGTTCTTAAACCTTTCCCTTGCAAAAGGCAAAAAAAGACGAAATTTCGTAACGGGCGATATTTTAAATCTTTAATTTGATGAAGCTAGACTCGATCAGAAATGATCTGATATTCTAACAGTTTGCTAAAAACTAAACAAATTTTGCATGCAACATTTATTTCTATGTTACTTTGTTTCTTACAAAAATACTTAACTTTTATCTACTCTAAAAAAAAATTTCCTTTTTCTTTTGGAAACTGCGTAACGCATGGCCACGCCGCTGTGGTCTCCCCAGGTGAAATTTCAACAAAAATTATTTTAGTGAAACATGTTATTCGACACAGTTTTGTATGCTCATTCCGAATATCACATGCATTTTGCTTGTAAAATGGTGGGTGTGAGTGTCAGTGTCGGTCTTTTATTAGCCAACACGCTCATGCACCCATCCACACTAACACCCTCAATGTGAAGTTCTTTTAATCGATGTAAATATGACAGATCATCAACGACGACCGATTAAATTATTGAGTGGTTACGAGATCGTTTGTATCAACATGCTCGATCATGGACAGAGTGTTGAACGTTCGAGTGTGGATTGGCTAATCAACAAAAAAGAACGGCTGAACTTGATTCATTCCTACGGTACTTTCGTCATCTCGTTCAAATCGATGGTTTCGTCCGAGACAAACTCAAACGTGATGTTGACGAAACAATGAAAAAAAAATGAGTGCATGTCAATATAAAATATTTTGAATCTTGTCATGACACAAAAATCCAGCCAAAATATTTGTTGAGTGTCGAATTTCAACGCTTGAAACTTGATCATCTCAAAACGTATGATTGTGTTTGACTAGCTCACTTTACACATCTTCTGAATAAAAACAAAACAAGAATTACAGTCCTGTCACCATTTTCAAATATGTATCGCGTCGTGTGCGTGATGGTCTTCGCCTTAGCAGTGATGCTACATACAGTCAGCTCCACGCCGCTCGACGACTATGTTAATACACCGGATCCATATTTCGGCAGGAAACGGATTCAGACATATCCGTTTTCCACGTACACACTCTATGTGCTCAATATGACATCCCAACAATGGTTCGACTGTATATTAGTAGCAAGAAAAATTTCTCGATAGATCTATTTATTTTTTTTTCCAAGTCTTGTTCTCATCTCGACCCATCTGGTGGCACTACATGATTATTACAGTTCCAAGAGTACTTCGACGTTCAAATATTGCTTTTTTGTATATCAACAATGGCGACAACACGGATTCGTAAGTTTGCATGACGAAATAGAGGAAAATGATAGAACAATTCAAAGTTGCAATGATTCTCTCGGAAAAAAAATTTGAGAAGCCGCTTCTATCGAGTGTTTAGACATCTTGAGACGTTCAGGACTGATATATGATTATGCCATCGATCAAAATTGTAGACTCAAATATGTTTATATTGGTGCTTCTCAATTAGAGTGCCCACTAACAGTTCCGTAGCAACGTTTGCTGTGATTACGGGTAGTGTTGCCGTCGAACTTCGACAAATTCCCAATCAGCCAATTCGATTTATGGTAGGATCTATTATTTAAAGCGTTCCATGTTCACAAAACTTCATTCATTGAAGGCTGACCCAACAGAAAAGTCTCGTAAAGAAGATGCAATTATCGCATGGACTTGGAAAACATTTATTGAAGAGAATGGGAGTAATCCATATATTCTTCTTCGTATGCCAATGACGAAGGTATATCAACTGGATAGTTTAACAAATATTCCCTACATTCTAGACTACACTTGAGATTCTTCTATGTGAAACCGTGACAATTCTTTTCGACTTTATCGAAACTGAAATGTTTACTTGTACTGTCTTTGTAACAGTCATTTCTCATCCCGTGTATGAGGCGTTTTTAAGTTACTTTAACTTAGCCACATCTTCAACAAATCATAGGCTGCCGTACGAGCCATGGATGCAACAGAGGAGTTATTAAAGCAAGACGGAATACCAGTGCCAAACAACTTTGTCGTTGCAGGAGAATCCAAAGTAATTAAGTGTATTATGAAAATATCCGATTGAATTATTTTCCATTGTAGCGCGGATGGACAAGTAAGTATGCCAGAGGCTGCATTCATTATAGATATAACTCATCAAAATAGCTTGGACGACGGCTGCTGTGAACAACAATCGTGTATCGGCTGCTGTTCCTGTCGTCATGAATATACTGAATCTTCAGAAGGTAGGAATGAGAGAAATACATGAATAATACTTTGATTCTGCTGGTTTATTGATATAGAACATGATGCACCATTATCAAGTACGTATAAATTACACTGTTGTTTAAAACAAACTCGATAGCATGTTTAAAGTCGTTAGCCGGATGGTCATTTGCTCTCGATGATTATTACAAGCTGAATATCACGACTTACCTTGAAAATCCCTATTTACAGAAATTAGCCAAAATCGTCGATCCTTACTGTAGGATACTCTTCAATTCATCAATAAGATTTGATTTTGATTTTTCAGTCTACTTTGATCGATTTGCCCAAGTAAAATTGTTTCAAATAGAAGCAGCTGATGATACATTGTTTCTACCGGATAGCGAGGTACCATTGACTTGAATTGAACAGACATATTGATATTTTCGTAGGATTTGTATTTGGATGATCTACAAGTGAAGACGGGTGGTTCCTATCTCAGGTAGGAGGTTGTCTGGTAGGAAAAAGTAAGAGTCGAACATATCAAGACGCATTGATAGACGCATTCCCAATAATGGACACAACATAGAGGGATATGAAGGAAGTCTTCAAAGTTTTTATTTGAGCGTTGCTGATGTAAGTCAATATTTTATTTGCATGTTTTTGATGACTGGACAGTTTAGAAACAAATTCTACCTTCATTCAAATGGACACGAACAATAAATCAAACGCACGGGGAGATTCGTGCAGTTATCGATTTTAGTGCTGGTCAGCCCAAGCCGATCAATGTCACCGCCTATCAAGCTCGAACTATTAACGGCACAAAGTAGAGAATATATATAAAAGCGACATATTCTCATTGAATGTTTATTTCACAGGCGCGATTTTCGAGAAACGAAATTAGATCCGACTACCGGCAAGGAAATCCCCAATCCTATTATTTGGTTGAATATGCCTGTTAAAATTGAAGTTAAACGAATATATATTATCATCGAAGTACTCCTTTGTCTTTTATAGGCGCAGACTGATACATCGATTACCTATTCATGCATCGGACCTATCCCACCGAGTGGCTACTGGGATGGCATGTTCATTCAAGTGACATTTCCTGGACGTGACAGTACAACATTAGATTTGACCACAGAAACGCTCATCTTGCCCAACGCTTATCCAGTGGATCCATGCACAGGTGAAGCCTGTCATGGTAGCCTTGTCTAATTGATCTTTAAAACCTGATTCAATACATAAACTTCTCAAAATAAAGGATGCATCGTGAAAGAATGAACGAATGGTATTCAAGAACTGAGAAATAGGAATTCCTAAACTATTGGGAAACTATCAACGAAGTCATCATAATTCTTTAGGGACTCGTGGAATTGGTCCTGAATTTCCTTACAGTTGCACGATTCTCATGAGTGGGTGGGTGTGAGTGTAGGTGGGGTGGGGGTGAGGATAGGGTGTGGGTGTGGGTGTGGTTGAAGAGATCCATACACCCACACACCCACAATCAAAATTGAGAAAAGTTATTTTACTAGACATAAATAATGCAGCTTGTAATTCATTCGCACGTGAAGTTATCATCGATCATAGAAATGCACTTGAAGACGATGATGATATTATGAACTACGAGTTGCCTTCATTAACGGCTAAATGGTGTTGGCAAGATGATGATGATGATGATGAGAAAATCTATGATGAAAACCATACATGTCAAATTGAAGACAATTTTCAACATTATTTGAAAACATCTACCATATTACCATCGGTAATTCCTGTAGATAATTGAAAAAGTGGTACTATTGTGGACTACAGTATCCATTTTGTGCCTAATGTGAAGCAATTGTTGACAAGTAATAGAAGTGCACTAGATGATCACCTTATCTGTGGATATCAAATGAGAGAAAGTACCGGCTATAAACGAGATATCATTCGCTATCCAGTAGTACAAAAGACTCAGTCAACACCTGTTACTTATTCTCCTAAACCATTGGATCTATATAGCTTGCAAATGGTAACAACTAACGATGATTGGGATATTGTCAGTATCACCAGTGAAGCAATAACTGAAGCTGAAATAGCAATTAGAAAAGCAATTGTCTCTGCCACTATTTCGGAACAATACTCCGTCAATCTGGACAAAGACATCAATGTACATAAAGAACAAAATAAATCTATTGCAACACAACAACAAATTCAAATTAATTTTCAACAAGAATGTTCGGAACAACTACCAATGATATTAAAAGGTTTGAAACCAAGTGTACAAGAAGCCAAATTAAAAAATACTTTATACGCTCATGATATTTTGAAAATGCAAGTAGATAACGATGATAAATTGCGCATACCTAAAGAATGGAGTGATCAAAAAGAAGGATGCAACTTAGTTGAAATTCCTAGGAATGATCCTACCTTCACTCGTATTGAAAACAGTATGAAAGAAACTATGAATAATGTGAAAATCGATAAAATCGAACGAGTGCAAAATGTACGCATGTGGAATCATTATGTGTTTCGTCGTCGAGAACTTAGAAAAGAACTGAGTATTATGCCTAATTTACAAATTGAAATAGAACTATTTCATGGAACGAGAACGACACCACCAAGTGAAATTTACAATGGTGAATATAGTTTCGATATGACATATAGTACAAGTGGTATGTGGGGTATCGGTACATACTTTGCTAAAAATGCTTCATATTCTGGCGGCAGCTATGCTTATCAATTACCGAATGGAAAACGCCAAGTATTTTTAGCCCAAGTTTTAACAGGAGACGTATATGATTGCCAGAAAGATCCATCTTTGCGTCGACCGCCGAAGAAAAATGAGACAGTGTCTGGTCCACGATATAACAGTGTATCAGGCGATACAGGAGGCAGTAAAGTTTACATTGTGTATGAAAATCGTGTGGCTTATCCAACCTATTTGATTACTTTCACTTTATAACTTTTAAAAACTTCCATTGAACTCGTTTTCAATAAAATAAACAACAAGATTTGGATAGCAAAGACTCCTTTATTGAGTTGCACATTAGAGAAGGAAATACACATTCTATATTGAAATAAAAACACTTTTAACAAAACCCTTATCGGATTAAAATCCAAAACACGATGAAGTTATTTTCAGCATGATAGCAAAACTTCGCCATATCTGTCACAACACATTATAGAAATCGTAAGTCAGGGGTGTGGATGTGTAGGTGTGGGTGTGGTGTGAGTGACTGTGGTTATGGATCTAGCGATACTTATTACGTACATCCACACGCACACGCATACACCCTATTCTCAAGTGCATGTTCCAAAGAATATGGATCTCCAAATGATCGTACGGTTTATTGTAATAAAATCCAGTGTATATACCCTTCAATTCAATTGTTTATGTCTTTCTATTCTAAATGCCAACAAAGATATGATTGATCAATTATAAAACTTGATCGAATCAGAGAAATTACTTTTTAATTATAATATGGATTGTATTTACAATAATATTGTTTTCAAATAGAATCGATCTTGATTTATCAATTGTGAATGATTTGCTTTACATAAATATCAAATGTTTGTTTATCCAAAATAAAAATTATTTTTGCAATATAAATTATTTGAAATTTTGTTTTGATAAATATGCTGATTTACATGGTTTTTTTAAACTTTTGTATGAGGCAATTTGTATTGCATGAAGAATGAACATCTGAATCATATTTGTTTTCTTTTATTTTGAAATTTATTGATTGATTAAAAAGTTGTATTATATGCTGAAAGAAATTATCATTTGTCAGTAGATTGTTACCATTGGATATTTCGAATTAAAAGTATCTGATTAGCATCAGTTAGTAATAATATTAGTCAAACTTTAATTTCGAATTTACTACAATTTGAAATTAAAATTACACAAACAATGCTATTTGGGTGCTTTTTTCAAATAAAGCATTGATAAAAATCCATTGTTTAATCTTCGACTACATAGTCAAACATGAAACCAGAGATTCTTAAAAAATTCATTTTTTTCATTAACTCATATTTTGTCATGAAAACGTTAATAGAATTGTGAAAAGCGCCATTTTCTGATTTTTTTTGAGTTGTATAATTGAAATTTCAAAGTGAATGTGTTTAACGAAATATTAGTGTTACGTTAGAGAAGCAATAGATAGATACACGCATGTAATTATTGATTTTGCTTTTTATTGAATAAATTTCAGAAATTTGATATTAAACTCGCAAGATAAGATTAATCGAGTTTAAATTGATCAACTATAAGCTGTTGGTGGATAGTTTTCGAAGTGCATCGAGATCTCTGTCAGCATTTGGCGTACTTCTCGATCAAAAACCTGTCAATTTGGTTTCTGTTAACCACATTTGCCATCGTGCACCAACTGGAATGGCGCCGAAACCACACATTGATCCTTGCAAGTCTGTACAGACGATAATTTGCGCACCAGCCACGGTGCCCTGAATGATAAAATGTCACATTCAACACAACAATTTCATTTGTTTTTTTTTACTCACTTTGAATGCCTCATCCACTTTCATGGTCATATCGGCATAGCCCATGAATGGATTCGATTGTGTTGTACTTGTAGCAATTACACGTCCAATGAAGATAATCGGTGTTCGAGCAAAATCATCGCTTAATGATGGCGGAAATATGCATGAACAACAAATGGTTGATCCAACAAGTCCATAAAGCAGCAAAAATGAAAGAAACACTTAGCTAGTCAGTGATAAAAGCGAATGTAGGTGTGCAGAATAATCAAGACAGAATAGCGAAGAATAAAGTGCACAATGCATTTTCATCGCAGCGGTGTTATGCAAATCTGAGAAGCACAGCAATGAGTCGAGTAAATATTTGCGCAGAATAATGAATCTTAATGCCCTCAAATAACATATTTATCGATAGAGGCTTCGTTTAGAAAGTCTGAGTCGACGAAGAACCAATTTTCGTTCGAGCATACTTACGACAATCCAAAAGTAAAGGTGGAGATATTTTAATTTCTTATAAAAAGCCTTAAGAAACTTTCTCTCTGTATAGTTTGATAGTGAAAACAATGCTCTATTTTTTCTATGTTATTGAATCATTCTTCAACTAATATCACAAGAAGAAATTTTCGATAAGATCTGTTTTGTTATCATATGTACTGATTATATTAGGTTATATTTTCTCTTCAATATGTATCCTTTTTTTGTTATTCTCTTTGTTCTTTTCCTCTCTTTTTTTCTCGTTTCCTACAATGCCTAGGAGTCCATGACGTAGGTGAATTATAAAAAAATTCAGATTTATATCCATTCTGACGAGGGAACATCCCCAACTGGCAAAGCGCTTTTCGGATGAGACTATTGCCATTCGATCAGTCTTGGTGAGTAGAAAAAAGCCTGTTTGGGTTCGATTTTCTGGTCTTCTCTTGCCAAATTACGGGTATTTTACTCGATTTTTGACATATGATAATAGGATCTCAGAATGGCTGAATGATGAAATTTTGAGCTGAAATTTTGTCTATAGTTAGGCCTTATAGCCACTAGAAACTTCCAAACGTTTGAGCCAGAACCAACATATCCTTATTGAGATATCAGCTTTTCATAAAAACGTCTTTGATGTGAAACATAGCCCAAAATAAGTGTTTCTTTAAAATGTGAATACCTCGGTAAGGATACGTTGGTTTCGGCTCAAACTTTGGAAAGTTTCTAGTGGCTATAAGGCCTAACTATACACATAATTTCAGCTCAAAGTTTCATCGTTCAGCCATTCTGAGATCCTATTGTCATATGCCAAAAATAAGTAAACAACTTCAGATTTTATTGGGCTGAAAAAGACGTTAGAAACTCCTGTGCTGTCATACTTGAAATATCAATCAAATCCTGAGTTACAGTTCAAATACATTTGACACAAGATGAATGTCTGTACTAGTGTCAAGAAACTTTTCCCTATTCATATGACATTTTGACTTGTATTAATGATTTTTACTCGAATCACTAAAGAGTCCGAAATAGGTTGATTTATAAATCGATATAAATAAATCGATTTATAAATCGTAAATTTTTTATCGAAAATTTAAAATAGTTATAAACATTTTCTATATTTATAAATCTAGCTTATTTATAAATTCATTCTTGACTTATAAATGCATAAGCGATTTATAAACATCTGACCACTTTATAAATCTGGTACTGATTTTGAAATCCAGCTGTTATGCCACTGAATTTCATTGCTGAATCCTTAATAAACAGATAACGGATGAATGTACAGACAATTTGTAAAATTAAGAGTTGAGATCTATCTATTTCCACTAATTTCATACAATTCTTGAGAGAAACATATGTCGTTTGGTAGACAAAAAAGTAAATTTCTACTTAATTTTCGGTTCTTTTATCAGATACGTTTTGGCTTTTTTAATATTCACTTGCAATAGAACATGTTTGAACAGTACAAATAACACGATATGAATAAGAAATAAATAGAAATGCCCATTTATCACGAAAGATGGACGAGCACAACATCAGAAAAGAAAGCCAATTAATGATAAAAAGCATAAAGATGGCCAGAGTGTAAAATGATTGTGTCACCTTTATGCTTCTAATCGTTAATATGGATAAAAATATCGTTATAACGGAAGTACGCCTTTGCTAAGTCTAAAGTTACCGATGCCCTGAGTACAAAGCAGATCTTTACTAAAGTCTGTGAATTTCTTGAAGCATGTTAGTCGAGTTTTAAATATCGACTCAATTTATAAATGTTAACCCAATTTATAAACGTCGTAAACTTTTGCAATTTTTGTTAAATTTAAATTTTTTGAAAAATCATTTCGGACTCTACAGTGAGTCAAAGCAGACGCACTCTTACAGAGATTTTTACTTTTCCACGAAATACTTGAAACAAAACTTATTCTATTCTAGGCACATTTTTTCTTCTCATTCTAGGCAAAAGTGATTGATACTATGACTGAATATCATTGTGTCAATAGGCCATGCGTAGATAGAATCATTCGGATGCTGGAAGAAAGGAGCTTGTTCTTTGAACAGGCGTTTTGCTTTTGATTACATAGTAATAGAGAATCTTTCACGAGCATAATGTAAAGTGTTTAGAGGAGGTAAACAAAGCGAAAATCGGTTATTCTTCAAAAATTATATATAAGACGCGACAAAAATGAAGATGAGCATCAAGTAAACGACGCTCATTCCTGTATCAGAAGAGATCATACAAAGATATATTGTCAAAGTCGAATTTAGTTGGCTTATATAGCTAAAACTGCACAAAGAAACCACAATAGTGCAGAAGTAATTAATAAAATGCAACACAGAGAAATACGTAAATAATGAAATAATAGTACTTGTTTATTGACGTCTACAATTCGACATACTGGACATTGTCGATGAAATGATTTGATCCGGCCCTATCGCGTTATTTATTTTTGGATATAATATTTGCGAATATTTTTTAATTAGAAAATATTTAACTTGACGACAAAAACACAATGATGAAAAGATATATAGATAGAAACTGATCTAAAAGAAAAATCACATCAATAAATTTTTTCTTTCTTTAGATTAACATAAAACGCTTACTGAATAATGCATGGAGGCCAATGAAATAGTAATAGCAGTGATCAATTGGTTCAATGCTAATTGAACATCATTAAGATATTTGTTACTGAATGTACGAGAATAATGCATGACATAGGAAGTGTTAGTGGAATAAGAACCATTGAAGTAAGTTGTCGATCACGCCATCAACGTTCACTAGGTTTTGGAGTTCGAATAACTTTCCGAACATTCAAAACAGCAAGTATACTAAATATGGTCATGATAGACATTGGTAAAAAAGCCGAGAAGAATATAGAAATAACCGATTGAATAATATTGACCATAGATTTGATAATAAATCGAACTGTCAAGTGATGATTGAATTTTGAAAAAGATTAGAGTAGATATTCCATGCAATGACCACATCATAATATTTATCAAAATAAGTTGGCGAATCAATTTAAATGTACTCAATCGTCTCAAATTACGTCGATGACTGGTACTCAGAAATTGATCACCAGTAGTAAGACCCATAGTGAAAAACAATATAAGTGATAATGTTTCTCCTATGGTCGCTCGTAATTTGCACCAGAAAAGTGAACATGGGATTGAATCATCAACAAATGCATTGAACCATGCTTCCAACGCATATAACCTAATGAATATTCAATGAAATGAAAATAGAAAAAGTGACGGATTAAATCAGAAATAGATTGAAATATATGCATAATACATGATTTTGCTCAACGGTTCAAAACCAATATTCGAAGAATTTCAGTTATTAATTTGAAGCTCTCAGACTTTATTTCTTTTCCAACATCTAACTTTGCTTTTTTTCACTTACGACTCTTTCGTGGAATGAATGAAAATAAACAACGAAACTGCGTCCAAATTCGATCAAGTTCACCTGCAAATGAATCAGTTTTTCATGTGAAATCACGATTTCCGAGCACCATCAGCAAAGAGATATGTGCTGATGTGTGTGTGATAAAGATTTCCGTGGCACCCTCACCCTTAGGGAAGGACGCATGTGTATATGTGTATTTATGCAAAATATCGAGAAATTCGAGTGAAAAATATCAATTCACATGATTTTTTTCCGCACAAAGATTTTTTTTCTCAAAGTTGAAACAAATCTGAGAAGGTGTTCTTCGATTGTTAGAACCTATTTTGAGACTATTTTACTCTTCGACAAGAAATTTTTCACAGTTCGCATATTAATCGCAAAAAACTTCGAGTTTTCGATCAAATTTTTTGATTATCTGATTTTTTTCGATCTAAATTTCAAAACGACATCGTCGTTTTTGAATAAAAAATGCTTCAAATTAGAACGTTTCATGCTCTCAAGATTAGCGATGAGCATTACTTGCTCAAGAAAAATAAAAAAATTCAAAGATTTTCATCCAAATTCGATCAAGTTCATGCACTAAGAAGTCTGTTTTTCATGTGAAATCACGATTTCCAAGCACCCTCAACAGAGAAATATGTGCTGATGTGTGTGTAATAAGGATTTCCGTGGCACCCTCAATAAGAAAGACGTGTGTATAGAGCGCGCTAATTGTACCATTGGATCCCAAAAAGAAAAATGATTATAAGTCGAGTTCTACTCAATCGGTTTTGAAAATTTTTGTTTTGTTTTATCGATCTACAGGTGAAATTCGTAGCGGGTTCGAATAATTTCAGTGGCGACTCATCCAAAAGCCTGCATCAGAGCTCCTATTTTTATCCAAGTAGAACTTGACGAGCTGTACTCAATGGTGTAATTAAATTTTTCATAGGTCAAATAACTAACGAACGTTAGTAGCTGATACAAGTATTTCGTCTTGATATTCGTGTTTGAATCTGTGCCGTCCCTATGGTTGAACATGATGGACGCAGAATTAGATTCTCTGTCGAATAATGATTTTTTCGATTGGCATCATGAGGCAAAAAGTAGATGTTTACTCAAGTATTTAGTTTTTGAGACTTTTGCCAGCTTATCGTGCGACGTATGTGAAAATTTTGGAAAAATTCATTCACGCTAAATGCGCTGATGGATTAGCTTGGAATTGGAATAGCTTTGCATCCAATCAACATTTTTCTGTGTCATGAAATATAGGAATCGCTTAATATTTTCGATAGTTGTAACAAAATGATGCCGATTTCGTGGTGTATGGAAAACAACTACGGTAAGGCATAGTGAGCCCGTTCACTTCAATGTTCGTGCAGCTGAAACGAATTAAAGTGAAAAGTGTGCAAGGTATATGTCAGATGCTAGTACAGAGAGTGGAAGGTGAGATGAAGTTTTTGCTGTGCAGATCGTCGTACCTTTTCCTGTGACCTGCCATCACCCTGTATTATAGTTTTTTGAGTATTCCATCGGCTCTCGACTATCTCCCGCCTAATTCCAATATTTCGTATCCGCATGAGAAAAAAAAACAAACTTGTCTGTATTCTTGAGCATGGGAGGAAGTGTATCGAAGGATGATAAATTTGTCTGACAAGTAGTAAGCGGAATTTGCATCGAATCAGAACATGGAACACAGTGTCTCTGTTCTATTTCTCAATGAAAATTTGCATCACAACGGTCTCGAAAATTAGCATAAAGCAGCAGAATTCGATACATTCACAACACGTTTGTTAGGCCACTGCTGATTCCTTCTACGTATAGTTAAGACAAAGCAATTGATGAAAGACTCAGGGATTCATGTCTTAAAGAATTATTCACATTGCTAATATCTTCTAATCAAAAAGGAACTCATTTGATTTTCATTGCTCAAATCTGGGGTATGAGTGTGAGTGTGAGTGAGTCTACTCTTTATCCACACCCACACCCTATACAACATCATACTAATACTGATCATGGGTCCGTACGACTCGAAAGGTCTATTAAAAAGCAAATTTTCAACTATTATATAATTAATACAAATTACCATCTCTTTTATTTTGTGTACTTAATGTATCATATATACAAGTCCTATTATAATATATTTTATATTCTATCATTTATTCATTGAATTTGAAGTATAATACGCCAAAATATACAACATCATACGAATACTGATGATGGGTCGGTACTACTGGAAAGCTCTATTAAAAAGAAGATTACCAACTATTATATAATCAATAGAAATTATATTCTGTTTTATTTATTTTATTTTGTGTATTTAATGTATCATATATACAAGTCTTATTGTATTATATTATATATTCTATGATTTATTGATTTAATTTGAAGTTTAATAGGCAAAAATATACAACATCATACGGATAGTGATGATGGGTCGGTACTACTGGAAAGCTCTATTAAAAAGAAAATTACCAACTATTATATAATTAATAGAAATTACCTTCTTTTTTGTGTATTGTATTTTATGTATTTAATATATGATTTATTGCAGGTGGGGGCAACAATTCCGTGTAATACTGTAACACTTTTGATGATTGTTTTTCAATGCAGCCCAGATGGCGAGATTCTAAGTAATATTTTCCTTTAGAGGTACGGTCTGTGTTTTATCTATCGGCTTCAGGCTCTAAAATTTTAATAAATACATAAATTAGTGAAAGAATTCTTTTTTTAGTCACTTACATGAAGAAATTGTGAGTAACATATTATCAAGCGCGATGATTGTTTTACCATGTGCTTTGGGCCATAATATTCTCAATAATAGGTAATTGAGGACGATTTTTTTTCTATGGTGTTTTATGCAACATGAAATAACCTTGATCCGTGAAATGGTTTCTTTGCTCAATCTTCGTAGTTAAACAATGCCAATAAAACTTTGTCTATTTTGAAAATTTGTAATACATCTCAGTTTTCGATATTCAAAGCAATGTTTGATTCAGTACGGCGATGTTGTTTTGCATTTGTCAAAAATTTTGAAATAACTGTTTAACACGTAGAACAATTTCTTTTTAATTCGGTGGGATGGAATAATTCCGACTAATAGTGTAACACTTTTGATCGTTGATTTCCAGTGCAACTCAAGTAATAATATTCTTGAGAATATGTGATTGAGTATGATTTTTTTTATTGCATTTTGTGTTTTAAATTTGAAACAATAGTTTAATCCTTAGAATAAATATTTTTGTAATGCAGTTTGGTGAAAAAATTCTGAATAATAGTTAAACATTTTTTGATGATTGATTTTCAATGCAGCCGAGGTAATGAGATTCGAAGTAGTATTTTTGTTTAGTAATATGCTCTGTTTTTTCACTCCACTTCAGGTTCTAAAATTTTAATAAATACATACATTAGTGGAAAAATTCTCTTTTTAACGACTTACATGAACAAATCGGGAATAAAAAATTGTCAA
Organism: Rotaria sp. Silwood1; assembly: GCA_905250075.1. Taxonomy (NCBI): domain Eukaryota; kingdom Metazoa; phylum Rotifera; class Eurotatoria; order Philodinida; family Philodinidae; genus Rotaria; species Rotaria sp. Silwood1. The sequence goes on from CAJNOP010000273.1 coordinate 237,389, forward strand.
GACCGATGATCCATTTTCCCTCCAGCTTGGGTAATAATACACTCAATAATACTTGATTCTGTACGATTGTTTTTATTTTGTTTTAGGTTATAAATTTGAAATGAATTTTTAATCATTAGAATATATTCTTTCTACTCCAGTTTCCGGAAAGAGTTCTCAATAGCAGATTCAGCGTTTTCATGATGGATTTTCCATGTATTTCAGTTCACTTTATTCTTAATAATTTTTTTATTAAGTACAATGACGTTTTGACTGCATTTTGGGGCTGGAAACCGCAAATAGTATTTCAATCATTAGAATAAGTTCGTTTTAATCCAGTTGAGTGAATAAATTTGGAATAATGGTTTATGCCTTTTGATGATTCATTTTCAATGCATCAGAGTTGATAATGTTGTAAATAATGTATTATTGACAGCGATGCTGTCGTCTTAATCCACTTTAGCTGATGAAATTTTAATAAAAAACCTAGTGTTGTAGAAGACTTGTTTCTGAATTGACTTAGGTGAAGAAGTTGTGAATAAAACTTTATCAAGGACGATGATTTATTACTCATTCACCTTGAGTCATAATATTCGCAATCATAGGTAAATGAGGACGAGTTTTTTTTACTCTTTTCGGGTTAAAATTTGAAATAATATTTAAATCGTTAGAATAAATTCTTTTCACTCGAGTTTCGTGAAAGTTCCCATTATTCATTTAAGCCTTTTCATGATTGATCTCCATGCAAATAAGTTCAGTATATTCCCAGTAATGTTTGATCGAGTACTACAATGTTTGGATTGCGTTTTTCGGTTGGAAACTTGGAATGATATTTTAGTCTTTAGAGTGAAGCCTTTTCAAACCAGTGGCGTGGAAACATTCGAGGTAATAGTTTAAGGCTTTTGATTATTAATTTTCAATCCATCTCAGACCATAATATTCGAAATAAAGGTTTTTTCGAGCACATTGCTGTCTTTTAATCCGCTTTAGGGGGTAAAATCCGGAGAAAAAAGTAAAGTAGCAGAGTAATTGTTTTTAAATTGACTCAGGTGAAGAAGTTGTGATTAAAACTTTACCAAGCACGATGACTAATTTTCAATCGACCTTGAGTCTTAATATAGTCAATAATACGTGATACCATACGATTTCTTTTTCTGCTTTAGGTTATAAATTTGAAATAAGTTTAATTGTTAAAATGAATTCTTTTTCATTCAGTTGGTCGAAAAAAATCCGAATAACAGTTTAAGCCTTTACATGATTGATTTTTCATGCATGTCAGTTCATAATATTCAAATTACTGTTTTATTCAGTACAATGGCGTGTCTTTGATCAGTTTGAGATGGTAGGATTCTCCAAAATATCTAAAGTAGTAGAAGAATTCTTTGTTAAATTGACTTCACTGAAAAATTATGAATGAAACTTTACGAACCACGATGATTCATTTTCCATTCACCTTGGGTCTAAAAATACTTCATAATAGGTGATTACGTTCGTTTTTTTTTTATTTTAAGTTATAAATCTGAAATAATATTTCAATCGTTAGAATGAATTGTTTTTAATCTAGTTCGATGAAAAAGTTAGGAATTGTTGTTTTAGGCTTTTGATAGTTGGTTATCAGTGTATCTCATGGCATAATATGCTAAAGAATATTTTCATGAGTGCGAGAATTCGTTTTTATTCAAGTGTGAATAATGAAATTGGAAGTAATATTTCGATAAGTATGATAGCTGCTGTTTGATCGCCTCTGAGTCATGGAATTCGAAATGATCGTTGTTTGAGTATGGTGATTGTTTTTGAATCTAGATCGGGCGACTTAATTTCAAAAATGTACTTTTGAAGTACCAGAGTTTGTTTGTAATCAACTTCTAGTGATATATCTTCAAAATAGCCTCTATAGTATGATGACAATATTCAAAAAGACTTTTGTTGATAAAATTGCAAATCAGACCTCTGAAGTACAATGATAACATCTACTTCGACATTATTTCATACAGTTACAAATAATACTTCTCAACTATCATAATAGTTTTTTATTCGTTGCTGATAATTAGATTTCATTCAACGCTTCTCAACGAAGAATGTTAGAGTTTAGTTTGTTTTGTATCATGAAGTTCCGAAGAGTTTTTTCACTGGTACAATGATTCCTTTTTAGTTCGTTTGGGGTCGTAAAATCTGAAATAATAGATGTATCAATATAGTGATTATGTTTCACTTATGATTGAGTAATGAAACGACAAATTGTGTAGGCGATTTTTTTCTGTATATGCACATCGATTAAGCTTCTCAAACAGAGAGATAGAGGAGAAGCGAAAGAATAGTAGATATTGGTAGAAGAAAGCTTGATTGGACGAAAAAATTGGTGTGAAAAAAGTGGGAGAGAAAAAAATCAACCTACGTTTTTTCTACTTCATCCGCTGATGCTTCATCTATACGGATGAATGCACAACGATCAATTAGATTTTTGGACGTATATAAAGGCATGATAATGCTTCAGTATTTCATAATTCAACAGCATCTTCAGAATAAAATATCATTCTCATCGTGGTTACTAAAATTTCCGCACTGGTAAATATAATCAAGGTATGTATTTTGATTTTGTCTTCGTTATATACGTGCTTCAGTTGTATATCATGTGATAGTTAGATCAATCGGAGCAGAATAGTAGAGGTGTTGTATTTCTGTATATAAAGCTTTAAGACATTGTCTTGATTTCATGTAATCATAGCAGCAATGATCCCGTTGTTGCTAACTATTCGATTACTCTTCAAGTAATAGCATAATAATAAAACTTCGATAAGAAGCGTTTTTGTATATGATTAAACGATAAAATTAAATCATAATATCATCCATGTGTGTTCTTTTTTTGTCTTTGTTTTTTCTCTTCTCTTTTCTTTCATCTTTTTTTGTGCGTTCTAGCGCTTAGCCATGCGCACAGGCATACACATCAAGACAATTGCCTTGTTTGTTTTGTGTGCATGTCTTTTTTTCTTGTTTATTTTTTGAAAATAAATAAAAAGGAAAAAGTTAAGTCATACTTTTATAGTGTTCACAAACAAACGGTTCAATCAATGGATCCAACGAATCCAATTGTTTGTGAATAACCAAAGTGACTATTGTGAGCGTTTGATGGGATGAAAACTTTCTGAACCTCTTTCTGTATTTTTTTCCATACATGTGAAACCTGGAACTTGAGTTTAAGTATTCAATTACTCATTTCAGGTATAGTTGAAGTTCAGCTACTCAATTATTCATTTAAGGAACAGTTGAAGTTAAAGTATTCAACTATTCAATTATTTATTTAAGAAGAGTTGAAGTTCAATTATTCAACTATCCAAATATTCAATTATGGGATAGTTGAAGTTTAACTATTCAACTATTCGCAGCTGGTGTGGGCGCCAAGAAAAGAAATGATTGAATAGTTGAATACTGAAATAGTTGAACTTCAACAATTCCTCAGCTGAATAATTCAATGGTCGAATAGTTGAACTTACTATTCCTTAAATGAAAAGTTGCATAGTTGAATAGTTGAACTTCTACTATTCAATTGTTCATTCAACGAATAGTTGAAGTTCAACTATTCAATTATTTGCAGCTGCCGGTGCCACGAAAGTACTGAGGGAATATATAACAAGCACAAACACACATCCACATCATCGCAGCAGGTGCGGGTACCAAGGAAAGACATAATTGAATACTTATATAGTTGAACTTCAACTGTTCCTTAGATGAATAATTGAATACTTGAACAATTGAACTTCAACTATTCTATATAATTGAATAGTTGATTGTTTGAAATAGCTTTCCAATAATTGAATTCAAGTTTCAAGTTTGACAATACTGGCTTTTTAATACCGAAAAATGAATACTGCATTTTTTCTGTGCTTTTATTTCAGAAATGTCTACAGAATCAAGTTTATCGGCCTGTGAGGTATTGGTTGGTTTACGTCGTCGTGAACTTCACATGGCAGCCATAGTCTTATTGGTTTGTGTATGCCTGAAAAATATTAATGCTAACGCTATGGCTGGTGATAAGCAAGGTTTGTCAACTTTTTCTTTGAGCTTAACAGTAGACCCTGTTTTATATAAAGCCATTATGGTAATGAGTTCAAAACTACTATGAGAGAATAGAAGCGATGGAAAGTTGAGTTTGTCAGTAACAGAAACGTATAGGAAAGAAATCCCGAACAAAATAGCGCCTGAATTATATACGTATAATACAGACTGTATGAAAACGGTTAGAAGGATTGAGCTTGTTTAAGAGAATTTTGATTGTTACAAAGCAATTTTTGCATTACGCAGTTCAAAAATAGTCAGTTCTCAAGAAACATGTGATCTTTCAGTCGCATTGCGGTAATTGCCATCTTTTAATAAGTTGTGAAAACCACGGAGTCAAAACTGCCTTATAACATCAGTAGGTTTCGTCAGTTTTTTGTATCGAAAAGGATAATTCTCACTATCGGAAATCTGTTTTCTCTCACGATGGTTATTTAAGTAGTTTTTAGCGACTAATAAAGTGATGCATTATAAGGTCTGAAAGTCAGTAATTACCTCTTTGTTCTACATATCTCTTTGATACAGAATTGAACAAATGAAGAATGAATTGATAAACATGTCACTTCTTCCGGCAATCCTAATGATATGTCACTAAGCTTAGAGTTGTAGTTGTTCATGAACGATGAAATATATACAATAATGCGGATGACTTAATCTAACTGTTTGAAATTTAATAAGTTCTTAGAAATTTAAGTTTTGATTATTTCGAAACGAAAATATCACTGATTTGAACTTAAATCAGAAAGGATCAAGACATTTTCGGAGTTTTTGTTATGAAAACATGGAAAAACTCAATTAATATTTAGTGTGTGTGCTATTCGTCAACTTTATAGGAATCAAATAAAAAGTTCAATAATACTTTCTTATAACGTAAAAAAATTGAAGCACGAAAACTAACTATTATAATGCAAACCCACATTTGAATAAATGAATATGTTGGCATAGGATGGCCGAACAATATTCCCCGAAAGCGGGAAATTGTTCCATTTCAAGCAGAAATGCTTCAACCCACAAAAAGTCAAGAAGAAACACTGTTTTGAGAAACAGCATCGCTTACGCCAGATTATTCACGCTAGAATGAATCAAACACACATCAGCGAGAATTCCTTCATCCATTTCTATCCTCATAAGCAGAAGTGAAAAATGAAAAATAGTCCATTGAATAGTGATTGGTAAATATATGTTTATATTCTTTCGTTCTATTTCTTCTTGCTGATGTATTTCTTTATGGTAAAAGAAACGTGATAGATACATGTTTATTTTGTCTTTTTTCCATTGCTCGTTGACATGTTTGACTTTATATCGGGTGAACCATTCCTCCATAAACGGAAAAATTTTTCCCATGGATTGGTCCAATTGTCCACTGCTGACAATTTTGAAATCGTATAAATCACTATAAATAGAACATTTTTCGAGTGAATTTAAAATTGCTACGATGTATCGTTCGTTCACATAAATGACTGTCAACCGTGGAGATAAACTTCCACGAGAAGATCTGCACATGACAAAAACTCTTCTGTCATTCGACTTAATTCATTAATCAAGTCTTTTTGAGATTAACAGCTTTTAATATAAGTATTCTATAGAAATTGAATGACAGTATTGTCACCTATAATTTGGTTACGAAAAAAGATTTGCTGGTCGTTGTAGTATATGACAAGTCGCAGTAAATACAATTCTTTTGTGTTCAGAATATTTGGTTTTCACGAGAGTGCGGTTTTCTAGATAGTCTATTAACAGTTATTAGAAACGAATCAATACAGAAAGATGTTATCCAAGAAGACTAGAACTTTCGATGCGTTATAGCACTGAACAAAAGCTGGCCCACCTTTTTAAGATTGACTGATTAGAATCATATTATCCTATGTTCTCAAAATATAAGTAAAACGAACAACTGTTTCAAAACGTCACAATTCTGCATTGGCTGGTATGTGAGATATTTCAGATATGGTTAGAGCTTTCAGACTCTCGTAAAAGTTCCTTCACGAACTTTTTCCATTGAGTACTAAAATGTGAGACAATGCTACTTCAAAACACGCTGATATAGATCCGGCAAGTGTTCACCAGTCATTTATTCGAAGATTTAAGGACAAATGTAGGTTTAATTTACGAGTATTCTGTCAACTGCACGATATACGAAAATTCATGTCTAAAGATTAAGAAAATTTCCAAATTTAGACTGTACGTTGAATCGAACTATGTTTCCTAGTGTCTTAAGAAAAGTAGTAAAAACGCTGGTGTTTATATTATTCTTTGCTGTTTATATTTCAGTAGAACATTGAAAGATATAAACCATGTTTGATGAACTCCTTATATGAAAACAATCATGTTGCAACAAGTCTCCTATGGCTACAGCCAGAGAATAATAAAAATATGAATGCATGATTTTTGTAGTTGCGAAGATTTATTAACTTAAAAACAGAAAACTGACAGTCAAGTGATTTTCTTTTAACACTGCATCGTTGGTACATTCAAACATATTCTCTTAAGTTCACGATTCTGAATTGTTTTTCAAAGACTATTGTCAGATCAAACTATTTCGATCAGCAGAAGCTTTTGAGAAGCTCTCATGTGAAGCATAGTTCAGAGGAGTCTATGACACGACAATAATTCAGCACACATCCACAGTTCGACGATGTTCAATTTGAGAAGTCGAGTCCAAGATTCATTCTTGTCATGTACGTCATCAGATCACATTTGAATTGATTATGATAGGTGATGCAAAAGTTCTCTGAAATATTTAAGATTCTGTTGTACTCGAATAGAAGGATATCAAAAGATTTTGCGTTTTTGATAGATAAAGCATGATACGTAGTTTACAATAAAATGCTTAGTAAACTTGTTCTAGGATATAATAGCAATAGCCGCCTGACTTTTTATTAACTTTTAAAGAACAGTCTGCAAACATTTTTTACAGTAAAGGATGAAATATGAACGTGGGGCTTGTTCTCCACTCTCTCCTCATCTATATGCACATTTTAAAAAGTGTAATTTTTGTTTATTCTACAAAGAATTCTGAGCGTGACTTCGATGCACTTTTAATCGGAATCTCGGTGTATAATTTGGAAGATCTATTATGTCAGTTTCTTGAAATCTCTTGATAGGTTATACATTATTGTATCGAGTAAATATTTGGTACTTGATACCTTATCAAGTTGAATATGCGTAGAGAAGATTAGTCTATAATAAGCATTTTCAAACTTATTTTCTCTTATCAGTGAAATATATATTTGAGTAAAAGTCGAAATAAGAACTGAAAAATATCTACAGTGGTCGAAATATAGTTTTCACAGAAAATGCCTAGAACTAGATGATTTTCCTTTGAGCTTACTGTAATAGTTGAATATCTCAGCGACACAACAATGTTTCTAGTAAGCGAATTATGTGAAATTTTGTCAGTTTCTTACCTTGAGAAATTTTGAGAGCATTAGTCCAATCCGAAGTAATCGGTTGAGCAACTCCAACCTTGAATTACGTAGTGTGGCTCAAATGTACGAAGATTTATCACTTTTGGAATACTATTTGTCTTAAATTTTTTTCGTTATGTTGTAGCAGATTTTCTATTACACAGGAAAACTTGAAAAAAAATTGTAACTAAGTAATATATGCAATTAGCATTATGAATTTTCGGATCTACAAGTTTCTAGATCAAATATGCATAAATGTTCCCATATTGATAGCTTTTAAAGTATTAATTAGTCATCAAGTAATTTCTGGGGATCGTAGTAGGACAAAGTGTTGATTCTCAACAACAAAACTAAAAAAGTGGCAGTCCCGTATATCAAAGAGCTTTTTTCAAATGCTCAAAACGGCATGTGTTTTTTACAATAGAATGCAAAAAGCTATCTTACATTTCTCAAAACTCTCTATCACTAGTATCATAAAACACTGAGCAAGAGAATAGCATCAGAGTCGACTTCTTCTGTAAGTGTAGTTGGTATTCACAAGCGGAGAGAGTGAGAACTTTAAAGTTTGCTCAACTCTTGTAAGGACTCATCATCTTGTAGAAATGGTTGGTAGCGCATGCTATCTACAATAATGACGATAGAGAGAAGATTGAAAGTACTTCTCTTCTATTGAATGTTACTTCACGTCCGTAAATCAATCTTTTTGCATGTCAATTATGTTCGAGTAAATTTTTCAGATAATATCTCAGTGTAGTTTTGAAAAATATGCTCTGAGAAACGACTGCCTATTTTCATTCTTCATTTTATATTTTAGGATCTCGCAGAAGTGTGCAGAGCTTCTCACCTACTGATTTACGATTAAGTTCTTTATTACGATCGAAGCGCACTTCTAACGGTTCACAACCAGGTAAATAGCTTTATGTTCTATAGATTTTTGTATTGATTGGCACGAATATTTTCCGTATTCTGTTTTGAAAACTTAAATTAGTAGCAAATTTTTAAAAAATCAAGCGTTCTAAATTTTGCTCTATGATAATACTCAAGGTTAGGTGAGAATAAGATAAATAAGATCAATGGAGAGATACCCATTAATTCGGTTAGGACCCTGTTTAGACATGTCTTAGAAAATGCCTATTTTGCGCTTCAGTTACTCGGAGAAAAAGTTAAGTATTATAAACAGATTAGAGGGGAACCCATGGGATCAGAATGTATCCAAGTCTTAGCCGATGTCTATATGAGAAGATGGGAGAGATAGTTTAAGAACCAATAGAATAGCGAGGGAGAGTGATATTTTTGTAACCACTAAGACGAGTAAGGTTGAGATGGATAAGATATTAGTAGAGTTAGGGAAGAAGGATAAAAATATAGGTTTAACTTTTGAGACAGGTCCACACGTAGATTATTTAGATGTTAGAGTACAAGTAGACGTTTCCAACTTTAGAACCAAAGTCTGTAGAAAGTTAGCCGCTCAGCCTTATATGTTATCCTTTAACTCAGCACACCCTCCCCACGTTATGAAGGATATTCCCTTGTCAGCACTCTTGAGAGCGGTGAGAATATGTTCCCATGCAGATAATTTAGAAGAAGAGATAGAAAAAGTTAGAATCACCTTTCTCTTGGATAAGTACCCCCCCCCCCCCTCCAAATTCTATAGATAAACATTTTCGGAGATTTTTTGAAACTTTAACGGGAGAGAAGGGTCAAAAATTACTTCTAAGCGAGAGACATAGTGAGTATAGGGATAAGGTCTTAGATGTAGAATAGAATAAAAAAGATAAACCCGGGATTAACTTTAATCGAGATATTATGGTCCACTCCACGTATACTCGTAGTTTGGCACGCTTTGGATCTAGATTTCATCAAATTTGGAAGGAAATTTTTGAGGAAACCCCACTTAGCGATATCCCAGTAGTCTTTGCCCATAAGTTGACAGATAATTTAAAGAGTACACTAGTTCATAAGAAATCTCGCAAAGAAGCGATTAAGACCCTAGTAAGAGAGTTAGAGTAAGGATAGACTAAGATAGTAGATAGTTCCTCTTTCCCTTTTTCGTTTTCTATTATAGATTTGTCTATAACATCAACGATAATAACAACAACGAAGGACTCGGCCGATCTTGTTTTTAGTTCTTCGTTTTGTTTTTTCTGTTTTGTGACTTTATTGTTTTATCTACTTTATTTCATTGTTTTTGATTGATTAATATTTTTGTTTTTTGTTTTTCATTTGCTGTTTTTCGTTTTGTATCTAATTTTTTCTATATAATTGCGTGTAATTTTTATTATGATAGAGTTGAGTGTCCCATTGAGGAAGTCCCTTTCCCGTACTCACATCATTGAGAATATGCATTGAGTTAGAACATACTAAGAAAAATAAAAAATAAAAGGAATAGAATGACATCTACCCGTTCAATGAGAATAGTGGCCCCCTATAGAATAGAAAAAAATCCCAATTGGATGAGTGTAGAGGACAAGATACAAGAACAAAGATAGAGGAATGAAACGACCGAATAGATAGTCATTCATAGCCTGAAGAATATTCGAAACGCGTCGCTGCTACTTATTACAAAATTTATTGCTATTTATTTATTTATTGTTAAAATTAAATAAAATTACATTAAAAATTATTTAAGAAAGGAGTTGGTTCTCGTAGACTGTAAAAAAGATTCTTCCTAACCTAAAAATAGCCAAAATTTACTTTTTTCTTTACTCCTAAAAAAAAATTGTTTTTTCTTTCTCTTTTTCAAAAAACATTTCTTATTTCATTTATTTATTCACTTATGTCTTCTTAAACTCTAAATTCAAGTTCAACATTTCTTTTTCATATAAATATTTTTTCTTTACTAATTTCATATCTAAAAAAAGGAAAAACAAACTTTCTTATTTATTCATTCATTTATCCAAAATATCTTATTTATTCATCTAACTTTTTTGCTTATTTTTCTCAAACATAATCTAAACTCATTCAATTTTCGCAAACTTATGCAAAATCTAGTATTTCGCTATAAAAACTCTATGAATCTCATTCAATTTCTCTCAAATACAATAAAAACTTATTCATCTGTTAAGTACAGATGGTTCCCCTCTGTACACTGGAAAAAAGGTGCCGTACCGAACCATTTTGTTTCAAAGATTGAAGCCTTTAAAAAGGCTGCGGGTGTGTGGGTGTGGGTGTAGAAGTTGGTTCTTCATCTGTATCCACACCCCACACTCACACCCCACACTCACACCCCACACTCACACCCC
>CAJNOP010000274.1:0-22090 GCA_905250075.1 Rotaria sp. Silwood1
AGCCATTTATGTAGATCGAATGCAATTGAATCAGCTCGTTCGAGACCGATCAATAGAGGTCGAAGACGTGTCGAACAACAAGCTACTGCTCCAATAGCACCATCTATATGAAACCAGAGATCATTAGGATGACGAGCACATAAATCAGCCAATCCATTAAGATCATCAATAGCACCAGTACCTACTGTGCCTGCGCTGCCAACAATAACTCCACCAAAACTTAGATCGATTGATTTTTCCAAGATCTGAAATAGAAAAATACAAGACATTTGGACAAGTTTCCATTGTCTTATCTTTAATATACCTGTAAATCAATTTGCCGTTGTTTATTAGTTGGAATGATAACTATATTTTCTTTTCCAATGCCAAGAATATCGACTGCTCGTATAATGCAATTGTGTGCATCTGTTGAACAATAGATTTTCATCTTACGATCATGGAATTTTTTTCTAGCTACAGCTAATGCTACCATCGTTGCCACTGATGTACCACTCACAAGTGCCCCTGAACACGTGTCATCATTTGGAAAGCCCATAATAACTTTGAGCCATCTCAATACTTGACGTTCTAAATAAATACTCGCTTGATTACCACCCCATGATTGATTATTCATAGTTGCCGTAATTAATTCAGCCAAAACTCCAATAGGCGAACCTGTACCAATAACCCAACCCCAAAAGCAAGGATGAATGTTACCCAATGGATACGGTAAAATAAGCGAACGAACTTCATCATAGACTTGCCATGGATTTTGACCCCTCAATGGGATATCTTGTTGTGCTAATGATTCTTGTACAGCTAATGGTACAGGACGCCATGTAGGTCGAAGACGAAGATCTCGCAAATAATTGATCATATCATCCATGACTTGATGTCCTAATAATCTTGTTTCGGTCCAATCAAGAGGGTCTAATGTAATCTCTTCCATACTATTACTATCAATCGACGGTAACTTTAGAAATTCAATGGTAAACGACCAGATTTTTGTTAGATTTCGACTACCAAAGTATATTGGAAATGACATATTGAGATGATCATCGCTTACAACGCACATCTTAGAATTAGTAGATGATGATGTTGTTGACAAAAAATCAGTTAATAATTCATAAAAGTCATTTGTCGTTTCACAGAGTCGATGTGTGAGTAACGAACAACGATCGTCGTTAAATGAAACAGATCCTCTTACCACATAATTATGGCAAAGCTTCAAAGTAATTGAACTCCTTAACTCAAGTTCAAGTTGAACAGAATAGCCATCATTAAGTTGATATTCATTGATTGTCGAGGAATGAGAAGTCATGAAACAGTATCTTGCACTTTTCTTATCGTTTACCTAGAAAAAAATTGAAATGAATCAACTTCAACAAAGCAAAGACAAACTACAGGAAAAAAAAATTATCTTTTGTTCTGTTGCATTGAAAGTTTGTGACGTACTAAAATGTTGTCTGAATGTGAATGTGGATATTATCTTCAACCCATGCCTACACCGTATGTATGCATGCATCGTTATCGATAGAAACTTGTAAATTTACATACATTAGCTTCATTTACAAGGAGCACACTGTCTTTTTTTTCCAAGATCCATCAAGAAAGAACATTATGACTTTGTCTTAGTGATATTAGACGGAGGTTTTAGCTTACAGCGGAAGGAGGTGCAAAGAGAGTAACGAAATAATATTGTGCCAATATTAGCGGTTGTTTTACAGCGTCATACATATCATAAAAATTATCGTTTATTATGTTGATAGTAACACTGTTCATATGTTCTCATCATAAATGCCAACCTATAGGTAGAATTATAGAAAATCAGCATTTTTTGACTTTTGAAAGTAGTAAATTCTCATGTGGAATTCAAATTCATTTATATGGAGTCATGATATATGATATTTTAGTCAAGATCACACTACATATTTAGAATGTAACTACGTATATGATGATCATTAAAAACAAAGACATTCACAAAAATTCAAACAATTGATATCAATTAATGAAATTTAACGTTGAGATTCGTATGTTTTTCCTTGAAAAGTAATGAAAAAAATGTGATGATACAACTTAAAAAGTCTCTATCTAGCTCCAAAGACTTTCTGTTTGCCCTCAAAAGAATGAAAGAATCGAGAACACATGCTATTTGAGGAAAAAAAGAGATAAAATAAAGCAAATGTCACCAATATACCAGATAAATAACAATATATCTGTCGGAGAAAAGTGTAATTACACAATTCACATGTCTCCATCACACTGTCAATTAACTGCGCTTGTCGCCGCACACGAGAATATTGTGAAAGAAAGAAAAAAGAATCAAGTTTGGTATGCAATGCACGAAATAGTAAGGTAGTTGAAGACACTTTTTCATAGGCATTCAGCACAGCAGACGACTCACATTGACACGAATCTTGAAGGTAGTAAATGCAGACAGATTTGTTAACACTACGTCAAATTGCTCAAAACCCAACTCTGGTTACCCAAAATATTTATCTGGAAAAAACGACTGGTACAGAAAAAATTGTATTTCGACCATTATTACGTAATGATATTAGTGCATTGCAACAATTCTTCGACCGTTTATCAGAGAAAACACGTCGATTCGCCACTTATCCTAGCTATGATTTGCAATGTGCACAAAAATATTGTGATGACATTGATGGAAATGATATATTACGAATGGTAGCCACCACCGAGAATGGAAAAATTATCGCAGTATACGAGTTCAATTTCGATTTAGTAAAATTTGACATTGAACGATATCACAAGTACGGTATAGAACTAAATCAGGACAGTGATATTCAATTCGCACCTTGTATCATAGATGAATATCAAAATCAGCATCTGGGTACCAAACTTTTTCATTTGATGATTGATTTAGCTAAACGATTGGGCAAAAAACGAATAATTGCATGGGCTGGTGTATTGACTGAAAATGAACAAGGAATTCGATTTTATGAAAAAAATAATTTTCAAATTTTTCGAGAAAAATATATTGCCGAAGATGGATATGAATGTTATGATGCAGTTTTACAATTATCTTAATGTTAAAATATGATTAATCAATAAGAAAATAAATGTGTTTACAATAAATAATAATTTTCACTTCTGCTTTTGCAGTTCATTTTTTTTTGTGCTTATATTTTATTTGATTCTGTAAGGTTGTTTTCTTTGGCAGAATCTCCTTGAATTTCAAATGTTCATGAAGATCTTTCTCTGTGACAATAAAAATAAATCTAATTGAAACAGAGTGAGTGTGTGTGTGGTGTTGGACATAAGAATCAGTGTGTCTGTGTATGGGTTCGTTAGATGGTTCTATGGAAGCATGTTCAGAGAAGAAGACTTGCATTGCCATCGCTTCACTAAGTCACATCACACTCGGAAATATTTACTTTAAAGAAATAAGTTGGTGTACTTTATTGTCTCTACCACTATTGACTCATCAATCGAAAACGCAAGTAATACTTGTTCAGCCATGGTCATAGATCCCGTAATAAATGTTTGACTCAAACAGAAATTTAAAAAAAAATTGCCTTAAACATATAAGTTGATAGCGTATGACGACAATTCCCTTGACAACTTTCTTTTTCTCCTTTCTTTTGTCAACAAATATTTTTCTTTTCTATTCTGTACGATAAGAATATTATTTAAAAAAAAAACACCAAGAAATATTATACATGTATGTCATTTTTCTTTCAATAAAGCACAATTTCTTTTACTTGATATCAGTTGGAATTATTGATTTGATTTTCCTATGGAACAAAGAAAACGACAAAATAATACTGTTGATGATAATAGGAAAAAGAAGGTAACAATTGATTCTAAGAGGTCAGTCAAGATAGAAGATTTCTTTATTTTTTAGTTTTAATATGTCACCTTTTTTTTATTTTATCAAGAAATTCTGTCGGTCGTTTTGAAAATCTTTCTAATGAACTAATTTATGAAATTTTTGAAGTTCTCGATTTTTTTTCATGTATATGAAACTTTCTTCAATCTCAATGTTCGATTTACAAATCCTCTTACTTGTTCAACTCTTCCCATAAAAATTAAACTTGTATCTGCATCAAAATCAACTTTTCAACGTTATCATACACAGATAATCATACCTAACATACATCGAATCAAATCCATTTATCATTGATCGCGTTTTTTCATCAATTTCTATGGGGTCAAAATTAATAGGACTTCAAGCGCTTATTCTTAATAAGATTCAATCAACATATTTTGAAAATCTTCTCAAATATCTACTTGTCTGACCTCATTTGTCTTCTTTAATAGTTAATTGTCAAGATCAAGTTCAAAATAAAACTAACCTTTATAAACAAATATTTCGTTTACCCGCACTAAAATATTGTAAACTATCGTTAGACGATTCTAATCAACCTGAACTATTGCCAATTGCAACGAAAGAATTTAGTCCTATTGAACATTTCATTTTAAACAGTACAGATGTTTTGAATGATCTTAATAATCTTTTATCATATGTTCCTCATCTTAATCGTTTGTCGATTTATTCTCAATATTATTCTCCTACTACACAAATGCAATTATATTCAGCAGTGTTATCACATTTGACGCATGTGTCTCTCAATCGCTTAGATATTCCTTTTGATCAATTAGAATCCATGAGTCGATCTCTTTTGAATCAAATTCAAGTATTACATATTTCCAATTATTCTAGTGCAGCTTATTTAAATGCTAATCGGTAGCAAAGATTGATCTTATCTCATATGCCACATTTACGAATTTTTAATATTTTGATTTCTAATACTTTAAATTGGGCTGAAAATATTGTCGATTTTATTACGATGATCAATAAATTCAATTCTTCATTTTGGTTCAAACGGCAATGGTTTTTTGAGTATTATGTAGATAAAAAACGAGATCAAAATTTTCTCAGTTTCTATTCAACGAATCCATACAGGTAAACAAAATTTCATTTATTTTGTCTTTTTTTATTAGTTTTTTCTTTTAAGGAGAAAACAATATATATTATACGAAGAAAAAGACAAAAATATTCATATAAATAATCGAAAAACGATAATGAATTTTGTTCATCAAGTTGAAATTCGAACTGAAAAAGTTATGATTAATTTACAAAAATATTTTCCAAATGTAACTGAACTCATTATAGTGTTTAGCTCTACTGAGCAAAGTAAAAATCTTCTTTCTAATAATCTTAATAATATTTTACCGGTGAATCAACTAACTAAATTTGTTCTTCGTTCTTACTATGATGACTTTTACAAAATAATCAAACTTTTACAATGTATACCTAATCTTCATATTTTTGAAATTAGATGCAGCACGTCATTTCAGGATTCAAATTTGATATCAATTCAACAAAGTGATGCTTTTCGATTAATATCTCAAACAAATAAAATTCAACATATGATAATTGGATATCAATGTACATTAAACGAAATAAAATTTTTGGTTAATCTTTGTCCTCAATTACAGCAATTCACAATTGATAAATCAGACAAAAATTTGGAATCATTTTTACGATGTTTATTATCAAATATCAATGAAAGACTTAATCATTTATTTTTATTATGCATTGCATCTATAAATCAAAAGGAAACAAAAATACTAGAAACTTTGATCAAATCGGAAAAACTTCTTAACCCGTGTTCCTTAGAAATAAAATATGATAGTTTTGACAAAAAACCTATTTATGGTGGTAAAATTGATTATGAATAAAGTTTTTTTTTATTCCGAAATATGAATTATTTTCGAAATAAACAGAAAAAATGACTATTGTGATATATTGTACATTTGCATTTGCTAAGAGACCTCCCTCATAAGCAAAATAACACATACACACATCTACACTCTAGATAACCATATCGCCATCCATATCAACAGCTCGAATCTACACTAGATGTCTGAATTAACTGGATCAGATCGAAGGAAATCGGTCTATGGTTTTTTTTTCTGAAAAATGAGCCACCTATAGATCATTCATCACATTGCATTTAATAAACTATGAACACATGAGTGAACAAGAATATTTCGAGTATACGAGTTGATGTGTAAACAAATGCTCGATCACATATTCGACAACTTGCAAAGTCTTCAACTCTCTTGAATTCTCCAGTATTTTCTAGTTGGGACATCAAAAATCTTCACCTTAAAAGATGTGTTTGCTTTTTCATTTTTAAGAATAGCATTTGTCGATGATTTTTGTTTCAAAAGAAATTCGATCTATTTTGATGTATACTGTTTTTTTAGGTGATGTTGAACCAGCATCTATCGTTGAAGAAAAAGTATTAACAAAGATTGATGCTTGCCAATGTTCAGTAGGAATTAAATATAAAGAAACTGTTTTAACATAACAACAATATTATCTTTTACTTTATATATTTGTTGTCCATTGCAGAAATGTTTTAGCCAATGGAAGAATTACATGAGGTCTTCGGGAAAAAAAAGTTAGTCGGAATGCATAATATCTTTTGAAAATTTTATACTTTATTCAAGATTCGAAACTATGGGCGCTCTCATCGCAATTCCGAATCAGCCGACCCCAGCACATTGAGACCTCTGCCTCACATCTACACCCTTTCAAATTCATTTCCATCACCTCACTTTTGAATGTACCTGTGAGTGCAGTCTTCTTCTAACCCATCCCCATCCCCAGACCCAAATCCCATATTACATTATTAAATGCTTCTGAAGATTTTAGAAGGCCCCAAAATGATCCATGCACCGTGACTCCTGACGTCCCTTTACCCATCGTTAGGAAAATGTACCCAATTATCGTTAATATCCACCTGCTCGTTGACATTTTACTAGATAACTATCTGCAAGCAATTTTAGCCTGTCCATCTCAATCGTTATGAAAATATGCTCAATGACCTCGGCCCTCATCTTGCTAAACCAATTGCTAGAACTTAAGAGAAATCGCGAAAACTTCCATTTAACCTTGAAATCATTATTTTGTTCGACAATATATGTGAGTTTCACAAAAATTACAGACATGATGCCAGATTGCCTCGGAAAAGATACAGGTTTAAAGTCTAGATAATGCTAAAACATTAGGCTTAATGATTAATGCTAATGCTGATGCTAATGTGACACTCCTAGGTATGAGTCGGCTTCCATTTGTGCCTTGGCAGCTGCCAATCGAAAAGTAACAGTTGATAATGTTCATCTTCTTGTACAATCATCGCCAATATGACTTGAGAAATATGAAGGTGCGAAGAGTGAAAAATTCAAAAAAATAGCATTAAAATGATGAAACGTACAAAAACAAATGATGCATTTCAAATTCATTGATTAAAATAGACATTTCCATTAATATCATCGCATGATTGTAATAAAAAGTGCAAATTCAATGCATTTGCTTAATTAAAATGTCCCATTGCATCAATGAATTTGAAAAACAGCTATTGTGTCGCCCATTTCACCATCAGAAATGCCTCTTTTTTGTGTTTTTGTTATAAAATTGATGAAATTGATGAAATTCTTTTTATTGTTTGACGCCATGGAAGTGTATTAGTTGCTGGATATAAACAAGTTAAAAAAGCATCTTGTGTTTTTGGAGCGACTATATAGAAGAATTTTAAAATTTGAGTGAAGATTTTATGAGTATGGATCACAAATGATTCCAGTCGAGTCCGAAAAAATTTAATTAAACGGGTTCATGTTCAAGCTCGGCTCTGAGCAAAGTCATTGAAGTCAGTCCGAGTCTGAATAGGATTTGAAAAACATCAAGAAATTGTGCCCGAGTTCGGGTTCAAAAGTTCTGGATCTAACGAGCTGTAATCCCTATCTCAACCTCGACTCACATCCGAACCAGGACTTGATAAAAAAAGAGAATTTTCAAATTCCAAACTTATTCAAAACCAAGCGAATCCGGATAAGATTGGATTCGAGTGTGGTCCCCAAGCAAACATCTGCATCTGCAACTGACGTAAATATTGGTACCATGGTGTCACTCACAGAAATGTTGGCAGGAAGCTGCTTTATCGCAGAGGTTAATCAAGCGCTTTCTTAATTGTCATCATAAGTGATCACTCATTTCTACCATATTGCGTCGTAAAAACAGTTCGAATCACTGCAAACATTTATATTTTCATTCGTTTTGATTGCTTAAGAATGTTGTCGTTCTATTTTCTGCTGCACTCGAATTATTTTCTCTTCTGTGCACATAGGAAGTAGTTCTTCCTTTTTACGTACAGCCCCTATAATATCGAATGAAAAATTGAAAAAAACAGATCGCAGTTTAAAGTAGGTTATACCCATCAGTGACATTGAGAATAAATTATTCTAGTTAACTGGCACTCTATGGCGTCGAAGAAATAATTGCAAAAATAGTTCTACCTCGATTTCAATGATGTAGAAACCGTCGAAATTTAAACGAATAAGTAGAAAACAGGAAGCTCACGACCGAGAGGTATATATAAATGATCAGCGCCATATTGCTGTTTCATATTCAACGATCACACTAATAAACAGTCACAATCAGTATGTCGACTCTCTTGCTTTTCTTCTGTATTGTCATTCTCCAAGTGAGCACAAGCAATCGTGTTCTTGCAGATGACGATGCTATTGAATCGAGGCGTTTCGGATTATTCGGTGGTTTTCGTCCTCCTCCTATAATAATACGGCCTCCACCACCACCACCGCCACCGCCACAACCAGTTCCACGTCCGCCACCGCCACCACCACAACCAGTTCCACGTCCGCCACCACCACAACCAGTTGCACGCCCGCCACCACCCCAACCAGTTCCACGTCCGTCGCCACCAGTGCCAGTCCCACGTCCGCCGCCATCACCATCTTCGAAACCTAACCCACCCACTCCGTCTATTTACGGACCCACACAACCATCACGAGTGTCACCAATGAGATCGCCTGCTACTGTGCCAACACCTATTCGTCCTCCTACACCAAGTCCATCGCAATCTTTGACTACAAAGCAGCGCGAACCCACTGATACCCCGGATGAACCTGAATTGCCCGACTTTCCTGATCTACCAGATATCGGAGGCAACGGTGGCAATGGTGGCAATGGCGGCAATGGGGATAACGGTGGCAATGGGGATAACGGTGGCAATGGGGACAACGGCAGCAATGATCTGACTACCACGACAGCAGGCTCAACGACAACAATTATCGCGGCAGCAGACTCGACGATTACAGCGTCAACGACAGCAGACTCGACGACTACAGCGTCAATGACAGCAGACTCGACGACAACAGAGTCAACGGCAGCAGACTCAACGACACCAGAGTCAACGGCAGCAGACTCGACGACTACAGCGTCAATAACAGCAGACTCGACGACCACAGAGTCAACGGCAGCAGACTCGACGACTATAGCGTCAACGATAGCAGACTCAACGCCAATAGAGTCAACAGCGGTAGACTCAACAACGACAATTGCCACGACAGCAGACTCAACGGTAGCATTGAACAGTGGCCGGCGACGTCGTCATTCGATGCTTAATTCAATAGTAAGCACTGTTTGTTAAATATGAAGCACAGAAAAGAACGCTGTTTATTATTTCCTGACTTTCATTTTCTATTCTCGTCTCATGTTAATCTCGAATTCTTATTTGATAATGAATAAATATTTTGAAATCCTATCTCGAACTCTAGTTCTATCTTTCTCTCAGAAGTAATAATATACATAGCCACTTCAAATATATCATTACGAGATTTCATGAGATACTTGACAAGAATCACAGGCTCATGTTAATTTATGTTAACTAATGTCGACATAGATAATACATGGTCCATCGATCATCTCTAAATATACGATCACGTCCAAGAATCTACGCGAACATTTTCCTTTCTTCAATCATATACAAACATTATCAGATACACATCGTTTTTTCTTCAATATTCAATTAGCGTCAGTTTTCATAGGAAGAAAATTTACTCTTAGTTTGGAACAAACAAAATTTTAGATTATTCAAACTTTGTCGTCTGAAAATATATCACTAAATAACGACTAATTACCATAAAGTATTTTCGTAATTAGACTAAAACTCAAATATAAAACGGCATCACCAGTCGTTAGTCATCCTCTGGTGGAAAGGATTCAAAGCCACAAAAGTAAAAAGAAGAAAGTCTCTACAATCGAAAGCGCATCATCGATAGATTATCAAACATGTTATAACCTCAGAGATACTTAGCAGACACGTGACATAAATCCCAACTTTCTTCCGACAGGTGTCCAAAAACAGATTTCATCAAAAAAGTATAGTTTTCACTTTGTTACATAGTATTCTTTTTGTCTGAAAAATGAACAAGTTCTATAATGTGATTTCATTGTGAGATTAAAACTAGAGGCTAGAAAAAAGATTAGTTTTTATTATAACGATTTGAAATGTGAAGTTCTTAAACCTTCCTCATTAAAACGTTAAAAAAGACGAACTTCTATGACGGACAGAATTTTCATTTTTTTATTTGATCCAATTATGATTTTTAAAAGATGACTGGATATTCTGAAAACTTGTGGAAAACTGAACAACTTTCATATTGAACATTTATTTGTTTGTCGCTTTATTGGAAGTAAAATCATAAACTCCTCACCGCACTCTAAAAAGTAATTCAATTTTTTTTTAAATTTCTTGACGATCAATATCCTTTGAATAACTCAGGTCTGACTAAAGAAAAATCAATGAAACTTTTACTGGTTATCAATCTAAATAGTTTGTCTTTATAATAAAAATTTCAGAGAGTTTTCATTGATTATTGATGAGATATAGGTATCACAATGTAAAACAATGAAACTCCGTGACGTTTGCCCATGTCGAAAACTGAAGAATTCTAACTATTTTCTATTTCGTTGTAGGTGACCATGCAGAAAAAGAATTTGATGTGCTGAGAGTAAAGATTGAATAAAATTATAAAACAGTCTCTAAAGATCATCGAAATGTATGTCAATCAGCAAAAGTTTGTGTTTTCTATTATCAAATGGAACACGTCGACAGCAAAGGATTTCAAAATACTGTTAAAGTCTTCGAAACTACCGTGTTTTTCAGCTATGAAAGATACTAATACAGAAGAGTTCTCGAATATGAAAATGAACGAATATCTAAAATAATTAATTTCTCAAATTCAGCCACTGAAAACGATGTATATGCAGATATGAGTGTTGTTACCCTCTCCACTCACACCGAAACTCCATACCCTTTTATTCTTTCTAGTGAATCTTCCGTTACTTATAATTTGCCACTTGATAAAAATTTATTAGCAAATTATAAAATACAATTGTATTGTAGGAGCTCATCACACCCATACCATCAAGATAAGCAAAAACTTAGTCGATAGAAACGGTGTAGACGATCTGCAAGTTAAAACAAATACGAATGTAACAACTAAGTAATAGAAGACTATTTTAGTAGAGAAGCTAGTCATTTATCATTATGTATGTATTTTGAAAAAAAAAGAGAGATGAAACTAAAGTGATCATAAGAAAAAAAGATGAACGTTATATCGATGAAAATGTTTATAAAGCGAAATTGGTCGCTTCTTCTTCAAAGACAGAGCAATTAATAGTGCCTCATCTCTCATTTGCATTCATTCATGCATATTTGGTTTTTACTCATTGGTTCGTGTTTATTTTGCACCTAATTGGCTTTTACTTTTGCTAAACATTGTCTAAGAAGCACGTGCACAAGATTATAAAGAACTATAACAAATATGTGTTTTCTTTTCAATAATAGTGCATTATTATTCTTTTTGATTTATCAGGTAAGAGCGGCATACAGAAAATGATATATTAACACTTGGTATTTTACTCTTTTACTTTGTATCTGATCATAAGCTCAACAAATATTCAGCCAAAATAAATAGTTTCAAATAATATGAAGTCACATCATATTCGTATAAGGTAAATCTAAGCTTATAACAGAAGAAATATTTTATTAATATATCTTTCTGATCGTATATGGCGTAAATTAGATAATAAAACTGTATTATAGAATTTAACTTCTACGAACTATTTGTAAGATCATCAACATCGTTTGCCTTACATAGGACTTTTCTAGAAAATACAATACATATTTGATTTTGTTGTCAAATAAATTATATCAACTGTACTATGAGAAAACTAGTTGCAATAGATAGAACTAATTTCTAAATGTTTATATTAAAATAGTGAAAATGTATATCATCTTGCAATGTCCTGTGCAAATGAACGCAGAAAAAATGCCGATATTACTAAATCATTCTTGTCTAGTCGATTTCTTATTCAGTCTGAAAAACGTTAGCATTGTCTGAGTTGGAAGTTAACTGAAATATAGTTGTAAGAACTGACCGAATCAATCAATATTTTGACCACTCCAATAGAAGAAACAACTGGACAAGAGTATGAATATAGATATGAACATAGAGAGATCTTCAAACCGATAGAAGAGACTTTTATTCTTCTTTTGTAGTGTAAAAGCAGAAATATTGTCAGTTTTTTTTTCTACAGTACTATACTTCTGGATCGAACTGATTTGATTATTGCAAAAAAAAGAACTAAAATTTGGAGAACTGATGAAAAAATATCATCATACATGAATTTACTTCAAAAATAAGATTGAAGAACAATCATTACAAATAGGAGAAAGCACAATTATAAACTTATTCAATTTTATTCGTCTCATAATCAGTTAAGAAAAAGAATCAATGATTTAGTTTTGCGATTCTCACCGAGTGAACAACCTATTTGTTATGATAACATTTCAAGAGGAGTTCAAGCAGAAAAAAACCATAGGATCTTGAATTGTAGATTAAATAACCGATGCTAAAAACGAAAACACAAAGGATTTTGACCAAAACGAAAAAAGCGAAATTTTACTATAATTTGTCTTGCACTCGTCTGTATATATACTTCGTTTACTGCTGTCGCCAATTTACAATCGAGTGTCAATACAGAAAACGATGTTGATCTCTATTCATTGGTACTCAGCTTGGTTGCTTCAATATTTGTTTTTCTTTTTCTCACTACGCCACTTATTTATGTTTCTGGTTATAAATGGACCATTGTTATTAGTAAAATTGGTGTTCTTGCCTATATCGCAGCTAACATGTATCCTAAAGCAGCATTATTGTATCCGAGTAAGTGTATCAATAAGTTCTAACAAAGTCCATACAAATGCTACTGTTTAGTGGCAACCATATGTGGTATTTTTCGTGTGAGCATGTGGACAGCACAAAATGCTTACATCACCATACTCGGTATTGATGAAAATAATCATCATTATGATGATAAGACAATGAACAAATATTTTGGTATTTTTTTTTTCGGCATATCAAACTAGTAAATCTTTTTTATAGACAATTAATTTAACAATATATTTATTGATTTATGTAATTGAAGCTCAAATTTGGGGTAATCTAGTGGCGTATTTGGTTTTGAGAAACATAGATAAAAGTGCGATAAATGATTCGAAAAAATGTGGAGCAAGTTACTTAACCAGTGCACATGAATCAAACGATGATAGCAATCACATATCACCTACAACGGTAAATTAAAACTAAATAATGATATTTTTTGAATCAAATTATTTGTTTTTGTTCATATTTATATTCTCTATACTACGTTCGTCGGTATTATTTTCGTATCCATCATATTTGTTGTCATTTTTCTTAATCAGAAACGTAAACTAGAAGGTAATTTCATGTGTTTTCTATACTATTTATATATTTAGTTTTTTTTTGTTGTAGAGGATAATTCTAAAAGTCTTATACGGAAATCATTCGATTTCACAGTACAACTATTGAAACAGATGATTAATCCAAATCGTCTACTCTGAATATCAATAGCTTTCTGGACTGATGCTTCCGAAGCATTTATTGATGGTAATATACACAGAGGTCAGTTAGTATTCTTCGGCATCTAAGAAAAAAGATTTCTGTAAACTGATTGACTAACTGAAAATATCTTGAATGTGCCTAAATTGAGAGATATACAGGACGAACGATAGAACTATACCTAATAAGAAAATGTCGAATATTGACCTAAAGGCTTTGTCAAATTTATCATTTCCTCAAATAAACATTGTTTCAGTATGCTGATAAGCAATAGAAATATAATCGGAAAAAACTTGTTAGAAGTATTCTTGGTGAATTGACGGTATAGGTACATAATTATATTGTAGTGATTTTATTTTAAATGAAGAAAAGTTCAATTTGGTTTGTGAATAAACGACAAAAATCGAATCCTATTTTCTAATACGAAACCCGAATAATGAACTTTATCGATTTCGACATCCATACTACTGATATTGATCAACACAAAATAATATTTAAATTGGTTGCATAGTTCCATCACGTGCACATTGGACGTTCAATAGGTTGGTAAGTATGAGTTCAATTTCTACTCAAATGATAATTTATTTTCTTCTTTATTTTTGTCATAGTCGTCCTGTATGCTTCATACTTTCATCGCTTCTCTTTTATGCAATATATGTGGTCATGCTTGTGTGGAAGCTGAACTCTTCACAGTCATATGTGCTGTATATTCTCGCTTGCATAGCTGGCTTGTCATCGGCACTTATCAATCCGCCTATATCAGGTTTGGAAGCCTCTAGGAATCATGCAACTAGATAGGGTCAAATAGTAACAGGGCCTGCTCATATTAGTTAAGATGAAGGAGGATGATAAAGCATGCAGGACCCCGCACAGACCATCATGAATATTTTGAAAGTATTCATAATACCCTGTAGAATATCGCGAGCCCTCATACTATATTATTTTGCTCTCCATTCTAATGGTTTTATGATGTTTCACACTTTAGTCCCGTAAGGATTTCGTTTAAAGTTTTTTTTAGACGAAATTGAATCATTACTGTGTGAAATAATCAAAAACAAAAATATTGATTTTTGACAAAATGAAATTCGAAAAAGAAGCTATGATATCATCTTTCTTTCGTTTGAAGTTTGAGTATTTTGAATACCACATTCTTCTGTCAGGATGAATATTTATATGAACGAAGGTATTGTTCTTCAAATGTTACAATAGAAAATTCGACGTATACTTTCCGTGGTGCTTATTCAGTACATAACTGTAAACAAAGCCTTTCATAAAAAATGCATTAATACTAGCAATTTTTAAAAGTTCAAGTTGATCAAAACTTTTCCTCTAGTTAGGCGAAAACTTAATAAAATTTTCTTCTTTTATTTCTGTTAAACATTGACACATTTTTTTAAATATCTTTTCTCTTCCTATTGTCTTGATCTAATAATAAGGAACGTATCTAAATTTGAATCTATAATACTTGCACAAAATATTTTATTGTCAAACACTGTTTGCTTACCGACAATAAATGTATCATAAAAAAAACCAACTGATAAAATGAGAGCATTTTTCAAGTGAGTTTTCTAAAATAGTACGTAGATTATTCAAACCAGTTTCAATATAATTATCATATGCCTTCCAATAATAGAATATCATTTTCTCAACGTTTTGTTTTGCTTAATAGAATAGACTTTTCAACCTAGAGGTACATTGATACTACGAAGTGATATACAATGAACAAATAATCATGTGTATTTGTTGTTTTTCTTTCAGCTTTGTATGATACTATATTTGCTGATTCAAAAGAAATATCTTTTTCAACCTATTCATTACTTCAGAATGTTGGCTGTGTGATTGTTTATGCTTATGCCTCATCATTGCGTGTTCGTGCATCGATCATTCTACAATTGCAACAACTCTTCTTAATAGCATAGTAATGGTTAACTGAAATAAGCCTTCTTCTTAATTATCTTTAATTCGTATCAGAATAGTTAATGAAACTCTTATTCAATAAATAACTCCAAAGTTGAAAATACATTGAAGATAAAATTATAAAGATTATCTTTGTATGTGAACTGTATTTTTGTCTAAAATTCTCATTGTACAAATTTTATTGTTCATGGTGTACTGCTATGAAATATTCTAGCTAAAACATGAATTTCTTGACTTTATATTTAGTTAGTTCATTGATAATAAATACTATTTATTTTCATTTTATAATACGAACAAAATCATTCATCACCTATCTGCAAGATCGACATTTAGTTTTATATATTTCTTTCTTACTTGCTAAATGATTGTGTCAAACTATCACTCACCTAGTTTTAGACTATGTCTTATATTATAATTCGTCATCAAAAATGTACTTTCATCTCTTCTCTTGAAAATGAAATATGAACTTGACTTATTTGTTGTAATTATAGAAACACTATCGCTGATCTACATTTCGAAATGTTGGATACGGATATATGTAATACACTGGTCACCATTATGATGAATTCATTATTTTTCTATCTTATTATCCTTCGAAGGACGCCTGTGTTCGAGATTATATTCTTTTTCTCGTCTTTATTCTCTCTATAAATACAATAGCCGACCGGCTCTTTTGTCATGAACTTTTCTATACCCGAGTAGTTCAAGAAACAGCATTGTATCACTTAAACTGGAATATATTGTCTGCAAATAAAGTTTATTATATATAAATGTCGTCTTGAAGGAGACAATAACAACAGATTACCGTCATAGACGATAGTGACACAGCATTATACATATATTTGATTATTACATACGTATAATGATATTTTGATGCCGTTTTTGAAGGTTATTAGTTGATATTCTCTCCACCAAAACGGCATTTATATGTAATAAACGGTAATTTTGACCAATATATTCAAATGTCAACGACAATATATCGTTTCCTGAACTACCGGGACTAGAGGAATACGCTCAATCGTACTGTTAAATGTTATTCAATGCTGATAGATGAACTGTCTCTGTTGCAACGTTTTTCAGTGATTTGAACGGCTGATTTCGAATGCTATTTTTAAAATATGATTGCTACTCAAAGAAAAGCCATGTTTGAATAGTTTTGAGCAAACAGTTAGAAATCAACTTCAACTTACGTGTTGAGTAAATATTTGGAATTCATCTGAAACTTGTTGCAACCAATTAAAAGCCCGACGACATTTTATCGAGAATTTCCGTATTATGCTCTATGTAGTAGCGTATGTAAATGAAACATTCTTCTAATATGATTTCTCTTTGCATAGTATGGGTCGAAATCGACCAGAAAATATATTCCTAAAATTGGACAATCTTCCAATATATTCTGCCTAATACTGGTAATTTTTCGAACTATATTTCGTGCATGTATTTGTATAGTCTAGATATTGAAAAAATGTTATCGCATGCTATTTTCTATAAACAAAAAAAGCTTCCAATATTTTGATATAATTTCGTTGATTCTTCATTATTTTTTTTTTGTAGACTAGAAAACAGACAAAGTTATCTCATAGAATTAAATCATAAAATATCAATCATGCTAGCGATAATTCATTATTAATGAAAAACCTCTCACAACAATATATACATACATCTCACGATGGTATGAAAAAAAAATAGCTTCGCTCATGAATTTTGTAAAGTTAATCCATGTATGAAAATGCATCACTATTAATGACTTATTCTTACAAAATAACATCGATCTTTTATTGAGAATGAAATTCTGAAATTCAGTATATAGATCTCTGAATGTATGATAGATTTTGAGTGATGATCAAGCTTTAATGCTTCCATCTATTCGTGTCATAGAAGTATCTGAATCATGAAGAAAGCTCTAGTCTTAACTTATAGTTTTGATGATAATACTTGAAGATATATAGTTTTCTAATGAATGTTGATGATTGATGGATTGATTCGTATCATTAGAGGAAAATTTTGAAAACCAATAAATACCTACAATACGGATGAGACATTGTCGTGCCTAAAAGTAACTGAAGAAATTGTTTCTTTTGCCATTTTTTTTCTTACTGTGGTATTACGATATTTCTTCAAAAAACTGTGTTTCATTTTTGTTTGACACACCCAAACGATCGATGTCTCTTTTCTGAATTTCTCGACTGATCACTTTAGAACTATTTTAAAACGTTAGCAAAACTCTTTGTAGACCTGGTGAGATTGGCACATTCCCAATAGTGTTGTTGAGTTTCATGAAAACAAAGTATCATTCAAGTGATGACTATCTAATTTATAAAATTGTAAAGATCCAAGAGCTAAGCATTGTGCAGAATCAGGGATAACAGTAGAGTAGTTGTTGATAAATATCAACACGAAACAATCACGTGCCTATCAAGCAATGTAGACATTAGATCAGTTGAAAATTTGTAGGCGATACTCAGATGGCTTGTTTAGAGATGGTGCGTCTCGAATTTCGATGACTAGAAATATTTCTTAAACAAAGAAAGAAATAGACAAATAGCATGTAAACTCCTATATTATGTGACCATTTGCAAGAAATTTAGTGTCTTTTTTATATTATTTATTCGAAAAGAAAGCAAAGCTTTTATTAATTGCTCTATTTACAAACTATAGGACATATGTATCCTATTGATCAAAAAGTTTTAATAATCATCGCTTCTAGTATGAGAAATTTATAAAACTACAACATCAGTTTTTTTTTTCATACTGCTACAAATCATATAAAAACTGGATTTTTGAACAATGTCTTTCGCTTTTCGTTTCAAACGCTTCAGAATGATCGAAAATATAAAACTATTATCAAAACATATAATAAATTTGTTCAAAAACTGATATCTATATTTATAATGAACCTACAGTAAAAATGATAGTTAGACGAGAAGTTCTATTTTTTTTAAGGACTTCTCAAGAAGGATGCCTACATATTACCCAAATTATTTTTTAGTACATAAATGCAAGATAAGATCAAAAATTAGACAGAATGATATAGAGAATTTGAAGTTCTATCGAAAAGTACGCTTACTTTGGTGAAAATTTCTTTCGATAGTAATTATTATTTAAAAAAGCAACGAATTGTCATATTTGTTAATTGAGAGTCGAGAACTTTCAGAATATATATTTGTTTTATTAAAGATGTATGATTACATTGATGATATATTCAAAATATCGACTGGAGCAGTTTTTTTTTCTGGAGTATTTATATATTTATACGTGTGCTCATTTTAATCTTAACCTATTTTCTAGTAAATTGTCGTCGAAATCAAGCTTAAGGTAAATTTAACTATTATCGTCATCAGAGTGAAATTCCCTAAATTTCGATTAAATTTTATTTGTTATCAGAATAAACTCTATGTAATATTGATTATAATTTCAATTTTTCAGGATCAGATGTATATTCCCTTTTTAAAACATTGTTTGACAATAAAGTTTAATAACTGCTATGATTAAATTGAGATGATCAACACACAGTTGGTACATATCTTTAATGGAATGTTTTCTATTATCTGTTCTATTGATATTTATATCAAGAGAATATAATCGAAAATTTTTCAATTAAGATTTCATTCAACTTCTAAATATAAGAATTTTTTCATAAAATAAATAGAAACATATAAATAATTTTACAATTTTAGGTTATCTTGATTTTGAACTATTGCAAAAATATTTTTAAGAGATACTGCTAATACTTCGATTAAATGAGTTTCGAATGAACTAAGAATTTCATTCTATAGAAAAAAAAAAAAACTAATCTTTTGAATGATTACAAAATTCATTAAAATATTTTCATTTATTCAATTGTTGAAGATTTGAATTTAATGATTTTGATGGATTTTGAACAAACATTTGAATTAGCAATCATTAGATTATTGAAAATTGCATTGAATTTATAAGAAAATTTTAATCATTATCTTTAATATTTGATTGATATAAATGAATCAACATGTTCCAATTTTTGTTCAAATGACTTTAATTTCAGAACATCTTTATTATAAAAAGTTTTGATTGTATCCTAAAACGACTGATTCAATTAAGCTTGCGTTGTCAGAAAAGTCAACAATTTCAAAACATTATACTTCATATATTGATGCGTTTTAGAGATTTCTATCGCTGACATATATATGACTCGCATGTAAATGTCAACGAAGTATTTTCGTGTACTTGCAGAATAATCAGAACTTTTCTTAATGTTGCATGACAATGCAAAAAAGTTTGTATGTACAATAACTATTACCAAAGCGATTCTGAATCGATAGGCAAATTTCAACTATATTGCAGTCAACATGCTGATTCATGCAAGAAATGTTCTCTTCGACATGTATTCATTTAGTGTTCATTAAAATCAGATCGTCCTTCAATTTAACAAAACCATATTAACATAAAAATCGTCTTCATCCTTTTTTCAACTCTTCATATTGATTAACATTGATATAAACATGTTCCTAATAGTTATTAGACTATAATAATAACCTTCAGTTTTCATTGTACTACTAATATAAATAGATAGTCGATTAGTGAAGAAGTTCATTTTACAAAACATAGCAAGTATGTTCGATTCTTCTCTCTGGAAAAAGACTAGTATGTGTTTATGTATGGCTTTCTAATCGAATTTTTTTCTTATGTATTTGGCATGTGCACAGACCTCAAGATATATCCCTATCAGATGATTTTCTTGCTCAAGATAAGCAAGAACTTCATGAGCATGAAAAAAAAATTCGACTAGAGTTGCTACATATGCTCTCGTTTTTAGGTCTTTCTAAAATTTTCCTACATACGTATGTAACAATAAAATACATATACAAGCAGATATTTCCATAGTGTGTTATCTCAAATATACATGTAGCATTTTACGAGCAGCTGTATCAAATTTTTCAAAACTTTTACGTTGGATTTGGCAGTCGATTTAAAAACTAACTCATGTTACTTGTGTAGTCGGTGTAATAAACAAATATCAATCACTTGCTCATGCACATTGATGGTAATTTCAATGGCGATCGATATTTTTCTTTTTTCTCTCTATGTCAATCAATCAAGATGAATCTAGAGACAAATGCGTCACAATGGCCTTTGCTGTTTTGTATTCTATCGCACAGGTTTCATTCATGCATTTATTCATATAATGAATGTGGCTGATCAGTGAATATTTACTGAATCAAATATAAATATTCTATAGGGACAATCCGTTGGTTCACTCTCCAAAATTTCTTTTATAGAATTTACTATTTTGAATTACTCAGTGAAGATTAGATACATTGATTAATAATCTGAAAAACAAAAAGATAAAAAAGGGAAGAATATTCCGTTTAACAGAAGAACTAAAATTTTCGAACATGATCAATTCATTATTCTAACTGTGTAAATCTTCTTCACAATCGACATCAAATTCGACTTTGCTAGATTTTCTTTATTAAAATTTATTCAGTATTCAAAAAGATCTTTCTTATAGTTTTAGAGAAAAAACAAAAGGAAAAATGTTAAATTTTATTGTCAACTTTAAATATTGAAGTTTAGTCAATTTTAAATCATATGTCATTTGTCATAATCACATATTAAAAGTCTTTTAACAAGCAACAATCAGTTCAACACCATAATGATCAGAAAGACTTGTTATAATCGTTCCATTTCGAGTACTAATTGTTACTCGATTATCAAATATACGTCGTGTAAATAAATCACAAGAATGAAACATATTTCCATGTGTAAAAATATGATCATATATATAATTAACAGGAAAATGAACAACAAGATTATCTGTACATCGTGTACAAAGACGATGCATTTCTGTATAATCATCATACCATCTTCTTGATCCATCAGTATCAATTAATTGATGTATATAATTCCAACTATCAGCTTGTAATGCTAATACATTATGTTCAGAATTAGCAATACCCATATTGAAATCACCTGCCATAATAGCATTCTTATATTTTCGTCTATTATTACGGAATAAATTCCAAACAATAGATTCAAGTTCTATAGTTTGACCTTTATTTTCTTCATTCCAACTACCATATTTATTATTAAAAAATGTTCCTTTAGGTGCATGAGGAAAAGGTGTTTCAACTGTAGCCACATGTGTATTGGAAATAATTAATTGTTTATTTTCTACACTAACAATAATATAACCACGAGGAAAAAGATAATATTCTGAAAAAAGATTAGCCGCTAGTTTTTTTAATGGATATCCTCTTTTTGCTAATATCATCAAACCAATTGTATGATCCCATGGTTCTTCAGTTGAAATATGAATAATACCTGATGAAGTATTATTCAATTTAGGTAAAATAATTGCACCACAATAATTGAGAGCTGATGGATCTTGACGACTAATAAATCTTTCAAAAATACATGCCCAACATTTTGAATTTGTATAAAGGGCTAGAAA
>CAJNOP010000274.1:22100-67499 GCA_905250075.1 Rotaria sp. Silwood1
TAATTATTTTTTTATAAACTTTTTTCTATGGGTCTAACGAAAGAATCAATATTTGTGCTTGTCTCTATGATAAATGTCTAATCGGAAAACAGTTTTCTACAATTGATTGAGCATCCTACCGACTTGTTTGCACTTGAAAATATGAGTAATACGTACATCAATAAAAAGTGAAAATATTAGCGAAATATGTTAAATTTATACCCTGTTGTGACAATGCGATGGACATACATAGATTAAAGAAAAGAAGAGAGTGATTGACGTATAGTAGATGTGTAATTTTTTTCGTATTTTACCTTTTTTATCGTAAACACAACCAAAACATAGATTATGAGAATGAGTAATAGGCTATTTATGAAAAAAGAAAATAACTTTAACTGACGTGTTTAGCATTTGTCTGATTCACGAAGTATTTTCACATTGTTAGAATGATTTTTGATTGAAATCACTAAAACTATGGATCAATTTTCTAGTTCGGTTAATTCAAACAAGTTAACATTGAAGATCTTATCATGGATTGATTCCAATGTGTCAGAAAAATCACACGAAATACTGCTCTCTCATATTTAAATCTATATGAATAGAAATATCTATTCAATCGACTATATTTCTAATTAAACATTGTAAAAAAAAAACAAATATATTTTGCATAATTTGATGATATTTTATTATATTACATCATAAGAGCATCTTTCGTCGATCGTAATTCGATTTGAAACATTGAATAATGTTCATTAAATTCTCTATGTTTAACATGGAATTCTCATTAGATAATGATTCACTTGTCAAATTTCCAATACATTATTGAAGGAAAAAAAAACAAAGATGACAAGTTGCAACATGCATCACTTATGCTTCTATGTCAAATATCTTACCATGATGTAATGAATATTTTGTTACAATTCAGATGCTATACTTTTCCACAAAGAACAAAAAAAAATGGAAAGATATGCTTAAAAATAAGCATAGGAGGAAACAATTTTTATGCTTTCATCAAAGATACACGATATGTATTTTAAAACAACAGAAACAAAGGACATATCCAAGAAATATAATAAACAATAATTCAATAACTTATGCGAAGGATGGATATGGATATACTTCATCATCTGATTCACACTCGCACCCACACCCAAAACAAACATAAAAAAAAAAAACTTTCTATCAAAAATCATACAAGGACAAAGAGAATATATGTCACAGACAAAATAAAACTTCGGTAGTGTTTATTTTTAATTAGACTCAAAACTATACATCAATGTTCTTTTATTTAAAAATAAATTTTCATTTTTGTTTGTATTAAGAAAATATCAAACAATTGCTTTTTTTTACTAGACTGAATTTTCTCATTTGTTCACACTATTATGTCAACATCAATGACCTCTTTTCCACATTTTTTAATATTTTGAAATCTTTTACAACTCCGTTTAGTTTTGCCTAAATCTCAATTTTGTCTGACATGTGCATACCAAAAAATAATGTTTTTATGACAGTGTTTCATTTCTTCATGTTGATAGAATTGATAAAATATTATCGACTGATTCAGGATTAAGACTAATACTTCTTTCTTCAGTAATATCTTTGATGAGTACAATATATAAGGATAGTAATTAGAAAGATGCTTTATATAGATACTATTTTTTCCAACCTACAAACATCCAAGAAGATTCATATATTTTGTCAGTGAGTAGATCTACTCGAGTTAGGTACATATCCAAAATATTAGACTTCTATCTGCTCGCCTGAGGAAAAATAGCAATGCTACACTTTTCCAATTTTTGGCTTTATAATCGAGTTTTGCATATTACTCATTCCACGTAAGTCACGACCGGGCATGTTTCATCGAGGCCACCAGGTTTTCTTCAAATTAAGATATTGTTGTGAAGAACAGAGTTTCATAAATTTGACGCAAGCCGCTTTGAATAATATTGAACTCTTGAGTTCTTATGTATGTTTTACGAAAAGCCCTAAAAACCTATATTTCGACGAATAGAGGTCTTGACGAGACCATATCTTAAGAACAAATCAATTGATTGAGGCGAAATTTTTTATGGACATATATTACTATGACTTCTACTCAGGGTTAAGTTTTCAACGCAAAATATGGATCCCTTAACTTTTTATGATTTATTCAATATGAGTGAAAGTCCACAATTTAGACAACTTTGGTACTTCATAACTCGTGATAGAAATTAGTTAGAGGTCTGAGATTTTGGATTTGGTAGGAAACATAGAAAAGAAAAACGTCGTATAGAAAAATGCTGAAGAAAAAGCAGGAAAATATAGAAACTGTATAACGGCGAATGAGATAAATAGAAAAAGGAAAATTTGGAAAATTGAATCATTCAATAGCCCTAACAATTAGAAGAATTTTATTTGATTGTATAATAAAAAACAATAAAAAAAGAAAAATCTTACTTTAAAATTTTATTTCGAGGTGGGTGTTGACTAAAGAAGATTCATACCTACACCCACATCTTTATTTTCAATATAGAACTTAAAGGAAATCAAAAAAACTAATGAAAATTTCATTTATCAAATATCAGAGAGAGTAAGTTGATCTTTCAAAAGTTTTAGCTGGTTGACTATTTCATCTATTCAGACACCTCAGAAGAGGTATTTTCAGCTTCAGTATGTAACACTGCATCTCAAAATACCAATTAACACTCGATCAACTGAAGTTTTTGAAACTTAAGCATACTATCTCATGAAGGATATGTAAGATTTTTATTAGTTTGTATGGTTTCATTCGAGTTTTATACTGGAAATAGGATTTGAATTTTGTTTTTTGATATTCATATTTTTGTAGAGCTTGCTGAACTTTATCGAACCACCTAAAAATACCTATTATAAAACATGTAGAAAATAATATTTGGCTCTACTATTAACAACTCAAATATTAAATTTTTTTTGTAAAAAAAGTAAAGTAAAAATTTTCACTGAAGATTAGTAAAATGACCATAAGATTGTAATAAATTTATATATTTCGCAGTAGGCTATTGTCAGATGATAGCTCTAATCTTCTTCTACAAAATGTCAGAATTTGATCAATAACTTCGTGTAAGTTTGTTATAGATATCATCGATTTACTGGAAGGAATCGAAACTTTTGGATTACTCTTTAGTGATTTGAGACCTTTTTTAAAGGTATAATAGATATGCACAACATGTTTATTTGTGAGTTAAACTAATGGTTAACAATAATGTACAAATTGAAAGCAAACAAGCAAAGAATAGAGCGCCAATAAAAAGTGGAAAAAATTCTGATTTAAAATGAAGAAATAAATAAGACAGATTTCTTGTCTCACGATCAATATCATGTAAAACAACGGTAATCTGCGAGAGATTTTTCATTCTACGTATATTTCATTAGTATAATGGAGCCAAACTATTCAGGTGACTTTCGTATTTCAAATCGAAAGGAACTGCACTAACAGGCTTTGTTTTTTAGCTTTTTATTTTATTAATTGGTTAATTAAAATAGGTTGATTATGGTAAATTTTCTTCTGCTCTTTATTATTTACAACTACTCTATAAATTTAGATGTATTCGAAAATAATACTTCCTCCATGATTGTTTTTATAGACTTATATTTAATTGAGCAATAAAAAATACAGAATGAGCAATAATCAAATTTAGCGATAAATATATAGAATGAGCAATATATATATAGAATGAGCAATATATATATTGAATAAGCAATATATATATTGAATGAGCAATAATTAGATGGAATGAGCAATAATTCCATGAAATGAGCAATAATTAATTAAAATGAAGCGTAAAATGTATATAAAAGGGCAATAATAACTCGTTTTTTTTACAACAATAAACGTTTTCTTATCCTCATGAAATTTATATATAACTTTTATACATCACTCAAGCACAACTCATAGCACACTATTTTCTGATTCTTGGGTGTGGGTGTTAAACTACAATGAACCCACACCCACACCCACACCCACTCACACCCAAGATCCGAGGTTTTCTATTGTGTCTAATCCCAAAAGTTTTCCAGAGGGTCTTGGGTAATGTCTCTTTTCTTTCTACAGATTGCAACTAAAAAAATTGTTCAGAAAGCCAAAGCGATTTTGATGCTTTGAGAAGGAATTTTTCGGATTTTAAAAGCCTAGATAAAAGGTTGAAAACACTTAGTTAAATTTTGTAGCTGAAAACTCTGAAAACTAAGCATATTATGATGTAAATCCAGTGGTTGAAGTTGTCATTTTTCGAAAAATTTGATAATTGAATAAAGTCTTATACTAAGTCTCGCACGTATTTCTCCAAGGGGGTCTTCTATTATGGAAAGCCTTCTAATATAGGGACCTCCTATCGGAAGAGAAGGGTATGCTGTTTTGAGAAAAAAGAAAATAGTCGTTTGTATAGAGACTGGCATGGCTACCGTGACTCACGGTCACGGTCACGACCGTTGCCATCGTGACCGTGACCGTAACCGTGACCAAACTGATCGTGACCGTGACGTGACCGTGACCAAAAAATGTTGATCACGCCGATGTCTACCCCACACCCACACCCACACCCATTTTTCTTTTTTGTTTCTTGTAAATTATAAATAAAAATAATTCACTTCTATCTTTTTTTGTTGCTCAAATATGAAATTAATATTGTTATATAATAAATTATTTATTGCTCATTTAATGTCAAAATATTGCTCATTTAATATCATAATATTGCTCATTTTATATTATAATATTGCTCAAATAAACATTTTTTATTGCTCAAAAATTATTGCTAAATCATGTTTTTATTATTGCTCATTCTATATTTTTTATTGCTCAAATAAATACAAGCCGTTTTTATATGCTGAAGACTGAATAATTTATTAAACAGGTTTAAATGCTTTAAACGGAATAGTTCAAGTCTTTATTTGTACCTATTTTAAATTGATCAATAATTATTTCTTTCAAACTATTTTGTTTCACTGATCATGTACTATTAGTGACCTAAATCCATTTAACTGTATGAAACTTTCGGTACAGGACCGCGTTTTTCATCCTTTAATGAGTATGTTCCATCCAATTAACTAATAAGAAATATAAATGTCAAACAGTTGTTTCTGAAAAAAACAGTCAAATATCTTATATAATGTAGGATATACTCAATGTAATGAATAATAATTTTTTTTAGAATTCAATCGATGAGACAGATAACTGTATGTGTGAAATTACTAAGAATAACTTCGTTTATAAGAATCTTGTCGCTGTTCTAAGTTTTAGTTTCTTATAATTAAGCCACGCACATAGATTCGTTGAAACACTTCATTACATAGCCACTGAAAATTTGCTATGTTGAAGAAACTTATTTTAAATGATTTTCTTCAATTTCACAGAAACAAAAATGCTGATGCTTCTTTGAGAATTCATTTGTTAATTGACTCTTACATAAATATTTATTACATATTATGTTTAAATCTCAATGTGCTATACTATTCAAATACATCTATAAAAATTATTAATAATAACAGGATCGATAAAGAACGATGCTTCATCTTATATCCACGTGCGCATATCATATATCATTATTATATAAAATGCTTTTTTTATTGTGTAACAGAACGAGTTGACGATGAGATATAACGTAGAAATCAAGCTTTTTTCTTGCTCGTTCTCTTGCCTTATGTCAATCAAATACTAAATTCTTATCTTTTGTTATATGACTCGCCCGTGCCCGTGTAAAATAATCTGCTATAAACTATAATATATAATCGTAAAAAGTTACCGAACATGTATTTACTGGTTATAGTATTGTTAATAAACTATGCTCATACTCAACAAAGTGTTTGTTCATGTTCTTGTTGCATTGGTCAATCCTGTAGCCCATCTATTCTTGCTCCTCTTTACATACAATCATGTACGATAGAGACATGTCGTCTGCAATGTCGTGCTGTTTATTTTCAATGTCAAGCAGATTATCCTAACGGTCAAATTGCAGTACAATGTTTATCGTATGTTAATCCTTTGTATAATTGTCAATGTGCTTGTTGTAATACTGGTTCTGCTACTTGTACACCATCTTTTGTTGGTTATAGTACTGCATATGTATGTCAACCAGGTTCTTGCAGCATTTCATGTGCTACACAGTATCCAAGTCAATGTGTATCGAATCATAATGGACAAACAAATGGTGTATGCACTGGCCCCATTACAACAATCACAACAACAATATCGACAACGACAGTTAGTAGATTAACTAATAGTCCATCGATAGGTTATACTTGTTCATGCATGTGCTGTCAATCAGGTCCTAATTGTTCACCAAATATCGGAGTGGGCAACGTTATAGCATCACAATGTTCGTCATTGGCTTGCACAGCAGCATGTCAAAATCAACATCCAGGAATTTGTCCATCGATAGTTGATTTGGGCCAAACTAATGGTATATGTATAAGTCAAAATGGAGCAAATATACGTTGTCAATGTCAATGTTGTGGAACGAATGGATGTTCAACTTATGACATTAATACAAATGGAAATTGTGCATCATGTTCTACATTATGTCAACAACAATCACTTTGTGCTAATACAAATACAGTGACATTCACTTGTAATTCAAATCCATCAAAAATATCACTAGAATTTTCTCTGACATTGATTGTTTTTATATCTATTATTGTTTTAATATAAAAATAATTTTTAGTTACTCATACACATACAACTATTTTGGTATTTGACTTGTAACTATTGATTTCTTCACATACACGATTGATAAACATAAAGAAGTCGAGTAGAAAATAACATTTCATCTGAAATGGTTTACAAAAGTATGAAATTTGAAACATCAACTATTCTATACAAAGAAAATTATACTCAATAGAAAGATGCTCGCAAAATTTCTTTGATACAAAAAAGAATGAATAAATTAGTAGCTCATGTCGTGTTTTTCTATTTTTCTCTCCTTAGTTTATGTT
Source organism: Rotaria sp. Silwood1 (assembly GCA_905250075.1). Classification (NCBI taxonomy): domain Eukaryota; kingdom Metazoa; phylum Rotifera; class Eurotatoria; order Philodinida; family Philodinidae; genus Rotaria; species Rotaria sp. Silwood1. Next base: position 29,025 of record CAJNOP010000274.1, read on the forward strand.
TTTTAGTGCACGTATACAGTATATTCGATTGACTTCCATAAAAATACAAAAGCATTATAAAAATGAAGACCAAATTCTCCATTCATCGCTATGTGAAGTAAAACACAATGGTTTTGATAACACTCATATTTTTTTTACAGATAATCGATCTGTATTTCACAAATGTTCTTGAAATTTGAATGACAAGCAAAAGTCACAGGATAGAATCATGATTTATTGATGTTTCGAAGATGTATTACACGACAGTGGTCAGTTGATCGAATCCAGAACTCTTAACGAGAAAGAACACTACTCATGATGAAAAAAAAAATTTCAGAATGTCGATTCAATATCATCCATAATGGAATTTTAGCTGCTGTTGCACATAACAAATGACATGTAAAAGAAATCCAAGGAATCTATACTTCTTAAAAAAATAAATATATTTAGAATTTTCTGAAAATACTTAGTACGATTAATAAAACTGAAAGTAATAATAAAATCGTTCTATTCAAGAATGTCTGAGAGTATGAAATTGTCTTTCGTAAAATACTTATGACGATTTATAACCAGTTCAAATGAACAACGAAGATAGTTTTATTGTCTTATGTCAAAAACACGAAATAAAATATAATTAGTCAACATTATGAAGATACGTTGATCGATGAATTCGACTCTGCAGCCAAGTTAGTTCAATAAAAGCTCTAGAATATTTCTATATAACCATAATAGTCAATATTAAGATTAGGAAATTACTTTTATGTTATTTCTTACCAAGCATAATAGGTATGGAAACGAAAAATTTGTGAGTTGATCAAGAAAACGATACCTTGTAGAAATAATAATACTTTATTAACTTTGATCAAAGTTTATTGACTTTAGAGAATCTATGTTTCCATCTTATTTCTTTAATGAACCAGAGTCCTGGAAGATTTTCTTTCCTAATTGTAGAGACAAAGCATGATGCTTCTCAGAACATATGCAAGGCTATTTTTCATAGTCTCTGAATCGTCTAGGGTAACGCTATGTACTGTTATTACAAAAGGAGAGAAGATATTTGTTAAAATTTGCTCGGCTACGGAAAAAACATTTCTCCGTCAATCATATTTCAGCAGAGATTTTCTCTGAACTGAGCAAGGCTAGGCCATACTGAATCTTTTTATGATAAGTTATTACCGATGCAAAGTAAAGTGGTTACACACGTTATGTCTTACATATTTTTATATATGCCTGACCGTTCATTATTCAGACAAAATACACACCTAAAGAAAAATGATCGTCTCTGATCAATAATTCCACATTATTTTCAGTGAATGTTGTTTTCATCGTGTCTGCTTTCGCTTACGCAATAGCATAAAGAGAAAGCTTATTATAAAATGTATACATATTCCTTCAATTCATTGGTTATTGATATTGTATACAAATCTGTGCCATTAAAACATTCATGATATGAGCCCTGTTGAGTGATGATTTTCAGTATATGCATGCGGATATGATCATAAAAATTTCTAATCAGAAACTTTAAATGGTTTGTATGAAAGTTCTTATGAATAAAGAAGCGATTGAAGCAAGACTTTCGTGCTAAGAACGAAAATGAATATTCAATTTCGCTGAAGTTTATTGTAAATCGTTAAATCCTGTTCATAAAATTTCATACAATATTTTATTATTTAGAACAGAAGCTTGCTCGATATTGAAAATTTCTCTCCGAGACATAGATTTATTATTTGTCAAATTTTAACTCATTGAATAATTGTACTCCATATTTTTCGAGTGGCAACGTCTCATGTTGAATTACGTCCAACAAAAAAAATGTGAAACTATATAGGCTCTTGCTAAAAAACTTACTACTACCATTGAAAAATTTCAATAAATCCAATCTTTGTACAAAAAAGAGAAAAAATTATATCAAAAATTGTCTGTTCATTATCCTCTACTTTTGACATTGTCTTGAAAGAATTTTACAAACCAGATTCATTAAAGACTTACTTCTGTGTTTTATACTATAATGACAATAATTTATTCCGATTATTAGAAAAAAATTAATTAATTAAGTTTTTACGCTTAGCTCACCATAAATTAAAGGAGAAGCTAGAAAATTAATAAATGAAATCATTTACAAGCACTTATGGTAATGATATTATTTATTAGCAATGATAAGTACATAGTCCACAACAACATAAAATTTGATTATCACAATGAATATCAAATATTTAGACGAAAAATGAATCAATTACAATTACATATGTTGTTTTAGAAGTAAATGTATTAATGCAAGTATTAAGCATAATAATATCAACCTTTCGGATAATTGTTAGATTCACTATTTGAGATAATAATATGAAACTTATTGTCATTATTAATATTACGAACTATGAACAATACACATATCAGATTGCTTGAAATAAAATATTAATTGGCTTGGCGAATTTATGTGTGACAAATAACGGAACAACTGTAATTCCAAGATTTTCAATATCTCAAAATAAGAAATTTCTTTTTTTCTGAACAGCATCTAATATTTCGAACAATCATTTTTTCTCTTGTTAAATTTTCATTAATAACTCAACTTCATCGATAGAAAAATATATCTCAATAAATACCTGAGTTTAATTCAATATCTACAGGAATCAATCGTAGAAGCCTCATGAAATTCGCCATCAAATCATTAGTATTCTATGTCATATATTCCTATATGAAGGCGCTCAAAATTATTCGTACAGCTGACAAATAACCTTATTCTTCTGATATTTTTGCAATAATTCGACCTTTCGGGTTCCGGTTTTCATCAAAATATAGCTGAAATTAACCATATATTTGATATTCTTAAGGTAAAAATTTTAAAAATGTAGAGTTTTCTGTTCCCCTCAAAATTATTCGTACATAATTATATATGAATCTCTCTATTGAATATAGTTAAATATAACCAGTAATACTATAATGTGTTTTTTTCTAGTATCAAAGCAAAAAGAAAGCTGATGAATTTATTTTCTTGTATTATTTTATTACGATCAAGTTAAAAAGCCCTGGTTGTTTATTCATTGTGTTGTAAACGATTCTCAACTGAATCAACTAATGATTCAGCTGCATCGTGTTCAATTTAATTCTATTCATATAGCAATATTTGTTTCAGCTCATATTCATTTTTCAGTGGCGCATGTTTTCGTATTTGTTGAAAAAGTTCGGGTGTGTAAGTGTGCGTATGTGAGTGTGAATAAGATACAAGCATTGATACAGACATCCACCTACATTCACTCACACTCTTTCTTTTTAAGTTCCACTGTTCATTCTGTCAAGAGTCAATTAATGATTTTGAAGAACGAGAGGAAGATCAAACAATTGATCATTTTCGGCTAAGCTATTTCACCTAAATGTAGGAAAAATTGATTCAATAATGTCATAAATTGCTTTGATTGAAGAGAAAAAGAATCAAAAATTCATGTCATTTTCCAGATAACTTTCCAATAGCGGTCATGTGATTAGAGAAAGGATGGAATTCGGTTACTCGATTATTCTTTCTTTCAAACTCTGCAGAAAAAAACAGCTATATATCTCGGGCGTGAAACATAGCGCGAGATTTATAAATATTCAAGAGAGAGAGAGAGGTGAGATATGAGCGTTTATATTGGGTCTATATCATATGAAGAAGACAGAGAAGAAGTAGGATGCTCAAATGCACAGATACACGAATTATTTTGAATGGAACGAAAACTCTACAATTTTAATGTTTTTACCTTAAGAATAGCCAATATATAGTTGATCAAGATGAAACTTTCAACAAATATATTACAAAACTTCAGTTACATTTTGATGAAAATTGGAACTCGCAAGGTCGAATTATTGCAAAGACATTAGGATAACAAGGTTATTTGTCAGCTGTACAAATGATTTTGAGCGCCTGTGTATATGAGTGATGATGAGAAAGCAATAGAGAGAAAAGGAAGCAAGCAAGTCTCCATCTTGTCTCTCTTTACTTTTACGAACGCATGAATTGTCTTTGATTTTAATCGTGTATTGTTTCTGCTTACCTATTTCATCCTATATCTTATACGCTATTCGACTTAGCCAAACGTAACGTTGTATCGTTTTTGACACACTTTTTTACTTATATTGGAAGGTTTGAGAGCTAGAAAATTCACCCGAACGCCATGTGACGCAACTTATCAAACTATTTATGATATAAGAATGACTTTTTTGGCTGAAGTCTTGATTGTTCTTTTCTGTATGTGTAATCGTTCTAAGAAAGAGTCAAGTTGCCACATAAAAACAGGTGCTCATAAACTCTACAGTAAGTTAGAAACTGTTCAAGAATATTTAAGTTGTTATTCGCATTGAAAGTCAAAAATAAATTGGCTATTTTGGAGAGGATTAAATTTCGCATCAAATGGTATATCATTCAACATTTTTTTGAAAAAACTCACAGTTAGGAAAATTAAAATACGATTTTTGAAAAGTTTAAAACTCAGTTTTCGATACCAAAACACAATTAAAAGTGAAACAAATGTTAAATTCGTAGCACGCTTGATAAATGGCAACTAAGAATGCATTCAGATCTGTCCAAATTGAAAATATTTTTTTCAAAAATTTGATCAGCAAAATGTCCCGTTACATGGAGGAACTGCATTAATTTCTTGTAATTGATATGAATTTATTTTTCATTAAGAGTCGTCACGTTAGTATGTTTTTCTCTTCTCTGAGATCGCAAATATCCAGTGAAAATTTTTAGCGAATAAAATCGATTATGATTTGCATGTTGTTTCGCAATAGTCATGATGAAAATTCTCATATAACTGACTTCGTCGTGATTTTAATCAGTTTTTTTTATAATGTTCAACTGGTTTGTAAACGATAAGGTGAGATACAACTAAATAGAGACCTCTGTATATTAAAATTGACCAAAAAATCAATTATAATCAGATTTTTTCCATGGGAATTATCTGCTCTTACTCTATATTACAGGTTGATCTGCTTCAATCTTGTATTACCAGTTAATCAATTTTCATATATTCTTACTTTTTAATCGATTACAATAATACACATTAAAGATAGGCACTTTTTTCACTATTCGAACCCAAAACTCTAATTTTTAATAATTGTTTTGGATTGCTTGTGTGTAGAAATCATGATATTGTCACCACGTTAAACTTCGACAACCAGAGTAAAGTTGGAACTGATATATGAGTTGTTTCAAATTGAGATAATGCTATTCTACTAGAAATTGATTAAAAATAAAAACAGCAATTTAAATTAATTAAACCATTTTAATCGATATAAATCAATTGTATGCACATTTTTACCTGTTTCTATGTAATAGTTCTGTGCATATGAAGTGATTTTGTAATTGGTATCCTAGCAGGTTGTACTGATCTCATGTGTGCCTTCTACTTACGAATATAACCAGTTTCACTTATTTACTACTTGTTGATATTGATTAAACATGATTCTTGTTTTGCATGACCTTGATATTGATTAAAACGAATTCTAACTGAATTATTTTATTTAAATAATATTTTGGACAATGCACTTATATTGTTCATCGTCATGTAAATCGTGTTAGTTCTAGAACTTCTATCCTAATAAATATTATATGACATTTTTATCAACCGTAGTTATACTAGCATTAAATACTCCGATCAAAATGGCTTGTATTAGTACAAATCATTCAATTCTGCATAGACCTTACTGATATTCCTTAAACTCTTGAAATTTGATTGAACAAATTAATATCGAATAATAGTTAATATCAAATTACGACTGAGATAATCAAGAATAATCGATGTGATAGACTGTTTTTTCAAATGATTTTAATCGAATTATTCTGCAAAAGTACGAAGCGCATAGCAACATTGAAATTTGTAGACGAGCAATCAAAAATAATCCTGATTTTTTTTGGATATATTTTTCACTGCGTGAGATATGCCTTTTTTATTTCCATAGTAAAAAATGCCTCATGACTAAATAAATATCGCCCACACATAATCGTTGATTAAATGTTTTTTTTTCTATCATTTATTATTATATGATCAGAAAAAAAGGAGAAAAGGATAATTTGAATGCATGCAGGGCTCAAGGTTGTATATGCATAGAAAGGCGTCATTATGAAAAAATGTGCATGATGTTGTTCCCCATTGACGATGATATACATCGTTGCCTACGAAAAAAAACACTCTCTAAATGCAAAAAATCGAATTTATCTCTCGCGTCATGCATGAAAAGAAAATATTTTTTTTGCAAAATTATCCTTGCTAGGCAGTCAATACGTATATAACATCGAAGCACAACTGTGCAATTATACTATTTTATTACTCATTGATATTCATTCATCATTTTCTCTTCAAGTGCTAAAAATAGTAATCAGTAACAATGACGAAATTCTACACAATAGTTTATATCATGGTTTTTCTGGTGTTGGTAGCAGCAAGTTACATGGCACTAGAGACTCTTCTTGAAGATGAAGATGTTCAACGCTTGTCCCGTGGCATACCCGACAAACATGAGATTTCTTCGACTACCACACAGTTTTAGGCCTTAGTCGAGAGCTTATAATCAATTTCAAAACTTTGTCTCAAATTGACAAGAATATTTGAATAGTCATTTCCTCTACCAAACAATCATTCAAAGACTTCGTCTGATTCGAAGCAAAAATTAATCGTCCATTATATCATCCGGGAACACTCTATCAAGAAATAATTCATATTAACCAATTATTCAACTAGTTTATTCGATTTGAAAAGAACATTGATAGACTATAGTATCATCGACGAAGACTCGATCAAAGAATAATTCAAACAAAATAAATATTCAAATATTTTTCTAAATTCGAAGCAAAAGTTTGTAGTAGATTATATCATCGCAGCACACTCTGTTAACGAATACTTCATAAAAAAGGGCTATTCAAATATTTTGTTCAATTCGACGCAAAATCTGTAGTCGAGTATATCTTCGAGGAACATTCGATGAAGGAATACTTCATACGAAACAATTATTCAAATATTTTGTTTAAGTCGAAGCAAAGGTTTGGAGTTGATGATGTCATCAAGGAACACGCGATCAAGAATAGCTCTTAACAATCAATTATTCATACATTTTCTTCAATTCGAAGCAATGATTTATAGTTGATTATATCATCTAGGAAGACTCGATCAACGAATAATTCATAGGAAAAAATTATTCATATGTTTTGTTCAATTCTAAGCAATCTCTTATTTTTGATTGTATCCTTCAGGAACAATTAAACAAGGAATGATTCATAGTAAACAATTATTCATATGTCTTGTTCGATTCGAAGCAATCCATTATAGTTGATTGTATCATTCAGGAACATTCGAATAAAAAATGATTCATAAAAGATGACAATTCAAATATTTTGTTCAATTCGAAGGAAAGATTTATAGTCGATTATATCATCGAAGAAGAGTCGATCAATGAATAATTCATAGTAAACAATTACTCATATGTTTTGTTCGATTCAAAGCAATCCCTTAAGGTTGATTATATCGTCTAGGAAGACTCGATCAATGAATAATTCATACCAAACAATTATTCATATGTGTTGTTCGGTTCGAAACAATCCCTTATAGTTGATTATATCATCCAGGAACGTTCGAACACGAAATAATTCATAAAAAATGACTATTCAAATATTTTGTTCAATTCTTAGCAAAGATTTGTATTTGATTATGTAATCGAGGAACGCCTGATTCAGGTAGATTCTATATATGTAATATACTTTCATCAGGTATTCCTCGGTGATATAGTGAAGTCCAAATGTCTGCTTGAAATCGATTAAAATATTTGAACAATTTTTTATTATGAATTATGCCGTGATCGTATATTCCTTGCTGGTATAGTCAACTATAAATCTTTGCTTGAGATTGAACAAAATATTTAAATAACTGTTTATTAGTAATTATTCCTTGATCAAGTGTTCGTCGATGATATAATCGTCTAGAAATTTTGGCTTCGAATTGAGAAAAGTATTTGACTATCTACTCTTATTATTTGTTTATCTCGAGTTTATTTCAATAAGTTAGTGCCAATCATTGTTTCTTTCAAGTGAGAAGCATATTTGAATAGCATGTTTAAGCCAGGTATGTTATGCCAATATAGACTATTGATGATGATCCAGCGAGAGTATCCCTGATAATGCATACCATCATTCATAGTTTCTTCTATGAGTTAATTACCATTTATAGAAGAAAGTGGTAGACGCTAGCCAGAGACCTTTGTCTACCGTGGTAGACATTGCTGATATATGATCTCATACTGTATATCCAAAAAAAAAAACGTCTCATTATAATGTATGAACTAGCCCTTGATTGCATTTCTGAAGCATTAAGAAGAAAATGCATAATGTGTCAGTTTAATTCCGTAGAGATTTCACTAACAGTTTTATTTTATTTGTAGGATATATGGTACAAACGTCATTTCACAATCCGAAATGGGACGGTACCATCAATTATTCTAAAAAGCAACAAACATTATTTATTAGTTAGTTTTCTCTTTTTATCTTTTCACTATACTATCTTCCTTTATTTATATTCTCGCAATCTGTTTTTTTTCTCTTATTACATACTCAATATTTTTTTCTTTTATTTTTTTTCTATATTATTCATTATTATTGATCTTAATAAAACTTACCTAAAACATTTCGTTTGGCCTCTTAAGGACAACAGCAAATATCTAGAATAATTATGAACAATGTACAATTGTCTTGTTTTTGTTCAAAATCATGCATTCATCAAATTATTGTGCCATTGAGAGTACGAATATTAGTTTTTAGAATATATCTGCAATATAACTAGAAGAGCTTTGAATTGCCACAAACTCGTTCAATCTGTTGAGGATAATAGTATCATTAGAAACCTGTTTATGCAGCATTCGTGTTCGCTTCAATTAAAGAATAACGATTCTCTCCATGTTTCAAGCACAACTGTAATGCACAGGCACAATCTTGTTCTATTATCTAGCATTCGAATGCAGACTCCTTTCAGGCACCATATAATTTGAACACTTGATAGATATCATCAAATCGAATCAGATCTTAACTCAAGACTAAAGCAAGTTTTTCACCCAAAATAACAAAATGGCATAATAAAATTGACTTGCTGAAATTTTCTTCAATTATCTTCAAGATTAACAAAAGGTTTCGATTGTTCGTTGTTCGCTTTGGTAGCTCTTGCAACTACATCTATTGAATAAACAATAAAAACTAATGATGTTATCTTTGATTTAATGTGCTGCCTTCTAATTCTATTCCATTCAAGTTTTAAAGAGATGAAGATTCATGAGATGGTGTTGAGGATTCTGAATCTAAAAGATCATTACGGGTTTCAGAAGTTCACGAGGAATTTAATTTTGTAACCAATTCAAAACAAAAGAAACGTGTGTAAAAAACGTATCGAGCACACAAGAGATAAAAGCTGTATAGCGATAATTGGTATAGGATTTGACACACAGTGCACAGAAAAAGGGAGTCAGGAGCTATCTCTTCAATTACTGCATCTAAAAACTTGATATTTCGTGTAGTTATGCTTCGTACTTTATACTAATCATCTGTGCTTATTTAGCTTCTTTTACTCGTAAGCTTTTCGAAAAATAGGTTTTTTACTAAATTTTTCAACAAAATCGTGAAGTTTCCTGATGTCACGGTGAATGTTGACTGTCGAGTTTTGATTTTATATTTTGAATAAATAATCTCCTTAATGTGACTAGTTCATTCTGAAAGTTTCAGCCTTTTTCGTTACTTCTGTTGGGAGATACACATATAAGAACAAAATTTGCTTTTCACACACCTAAATTTTGAATATGCATATCTCATGACAGAAGGAACGAAAAAAGTTGACACTTTCAGAATAAACTAGTCACGTTGAGAACATTATTTCTGCAAAGTTTCAAGTCAAAACTTGATGGTCAACTTTCAAAGTGACCTGAGAGGGACTACAAGGTTTTTCTTTTTTTAATTCAGTGAAAAATTCTATATCATAAAAGCACATGGAGTGGATGGTGATGTAGCGAGTTTAGTTCTTTTCTTCACTCAGACACTGTCACCCACCCTTTTCAAATTGTTGACACTCACAATACAAGCTATTGATATTATTATAAGACACTGCTAGTTAAGGATTAAATTTCCAAAAATCAGTTTTTTTTTCCAACATTCAAGAGAGCTTTCGGAATACTTTAGTGCTTCATCTTACTTGTCGATTCTATGCTTAAACGTCTCCAATAAATCATTCATTTCAGAAAGACACTCATTGTTTTTTGTATTTCCCAGTATGCATTGGCAAATATTTCTTCTCGACTATAGTTACCTTGTTTTATCAGTAATTTGGTAAAGTGTATTAGGTATAAACTACCGATTTCATCTTCGATATAGATCATCATCTTAATAGTCCTACAGTTTTCCAAAGACTGCTGGACGAAGATCTTCACTTCATCAACACACACCAAGTCCCATCCTTGACATGATCCTAAAATATTGATATGATTGTATTGTTCTCTTTTACGCAAATGGCAGCAGATTCGAGTTGAGCGTAAAGATTAGATGACAGTACGAATACACTACGAAACAACATATAGGTAATGGATGGAAACGACAGATGTCATTCATAGAAGACTTCTTTGATAGAAGTTCTTCAAACACAATTCATTTTCCTATGGATAAAATGGAATTCGATCTCAAATAAAAAGCCGATCGGATAGAAAAAAAAACTTTTGTACAAACAAACTAAGATTATTGTATTATGGAATCGAAATCTAGGAGCGTTTCAAACATCGTACAGTTTATTTTGAGTAAAACACAAAATAAGGTCTAAAGCTTACATGATTCAATAAGTACATTAGATGAATATGAATCTTTATCAATATGTTGCCTAAATTTATTGATTTATTCGTTTCCGTCAATATGATCAAAATGATTCTTCATTGTACGAGAAAAAGAAAAGAAAGGATTTATAAGAAAAATATACACAAGACAGCCAAAAACAGTAACAAATCGTCGTTCTAGGCTAATAAGCTAGAAGTAATAGTATGCATCTGACATTTATTAGCGAATTTTCATTTCTTGTAGCCAATTCAACAGTGCCAGTATTGTTCGAGATGCTTGAAGTTTTAACTTATTTTTACCGCTAATAATCTCTCTCTGCCTTTAGATTGTTCTAGTTCTTTGTCGATATTACTGATGTCGATCGTTACAGACTCATTTAGATTCCTCAGTTCAGTAGAAGAAGAATTCTGCATTGTTGTTGGCGATTCGATCTTGGACAAAGAAATAGAGGCATTTTCATCTTCCTCAATACCATACATTTTTGCCCAAAATGCTAGATCTTCTAAGGAATTTTGATGAGTAGAGATGTTGAAGATCAATTCATCATAGATCTGTTCGATTTCGTGTGTATAATGTCGTAAATGCATCGTCCTAACGAATATGAGGAGAATCTCTCGAATTTGTTCCAGACGTTGTTTTTCTACTTGTTGACATTGAGTAAAGATTTGTTTCGCTTTCTCACGATATATTTGTTTAGTATTCTCAAGAGTTTGTTCGGCATGTACGACTTTCTCTTGGAGTCGTTTCATTTCAGTTTCGCATTCAGTTTGAGCATCTGATTTGCTAAGTCGCTTTATTTCGCTAGAAGTTTCATCATGAATCACTTTTTCAACTGCTCTGTTCGCATTCAAGAGAGCTTGTTCTGCACGACGAAGTCGGTCACGTAGTTTATCGAGGTTTTTCTTCGATTCAGCTACAAAAGCATGAGCATGTTTAAAGAGCTTTTTGAATTCACGAAATCGACAATGTTCAAAATGACATCCAAAATTGACACGTACGTAAGTCTCATCAACAAGTGTACGGTAGTTGTTAATCACTGCTTTTAAAGCATCACAACGATTATTGTCGATACGAGCTAAATGTTTTGCAATACGGATCGTATCGAGTTGAGTACGTTGTGTTGTATGATATGATGAAATTCTCGACTGATTTTGAAAATGTTTGGTCCACTTTTTACTGAATAACAAAAGAGTTTGAGCACGTGTTCGATCGATTTCACAGTAATCTTCCATCATACGAATCAGATCTTGAGCCATTTCGTAGCCTGAAACAGAATGTATCACAATGGATATTATGATTAATAGTTTACAAGAAAGAATAACAGCAAGTACTTACCCCCATTCAAACGTTCGAGAGCGGCTTGAAAATTTTCATCATCAAAAAAGTCTTTGCCTGCATAAGGATCAAGTTCGTCATGTTCGCTCTGGAAACCACTTCGAACATTGACGGCTATCGTCTCCCCCAGTCCAACACAACTTCTAAGATTCATTGGAGCACTGATCTTGCCTATCATAACACTTTCTAATTCAAAATTGAACTAACTATGAAGATGTAGTTTTCTGTATGCAGTTGAATTTGACTATTAATCGAAAGACAAAAATGGCAAAATGTGCAGGGATTCTTTATATATACACTGTCCGCCTACGCTTTTCTTCTTACAATGGAAAGAATGTGAGAGATGATTCATCCATAGAAACAAAAATGATTGCGCAATACAGTGCAATGGAAGATGAATCAATATTTTGAAACTTTCTTAGTTTCGATTGGAATCTATTCAAAAAATTTTAACTACGATTTCTCATTTTTTTTTCTCTTTATATCAAGAATTAAATATAATCGTACGACTATTTGTTTTTTGTTACGCCCACTTGATTTGCCTACGCATCTGAAGCAATGATTCACTATTGGAAACCACCCATACACTCTTCAATGCCACGTTAATATACCGTGTCAAAAGTTTATTAATCATAGTTATTGATACTTTTCTCTTTCTTATATATCGTCAATAAAGTTTCATTTTTCCACTTGATAATCCTTGAACACTTCTGTAGATAATTCAATGTTAGGGTGTAGGTGTGACTATACTGTTCAACCATATCTAAAGCCTACCTAAAAACTGAATCCTATCCTGCATAACTACCAGTTTTGTTAAAGTTAAAAGAACAATTAATATCAAATTACTATTAGCATAAAAAAGTTGTTAGCACAACTCTTTCGAAATTAAAATGTTAAAAACGGTAGTAGCTGCTTTTGTTAATCACAGGAATCTTTTTGTATTCTATTGATTGAGGGACACTTTTCTTCAGCACCTGTTCAATTAGCTCTCCAGAAATCCGATCTTTTATCGTAAATCAAATAATATCTGTCACAGCCTGTCATAGGGGATGACTCAATCCAAATTCCTAGCATCTATACTTCAAGTCTCCTTTTAGATTGTGTTTCACGAAAGCTATTAATCAATCATATGTTCATTTATATATTTCTTATGCTACAATTTGTTGTTTAAAATGTAATAAACTATTATTCAAGTATTAAAACAGAACTGATAATAATAATGACCTGCTCACAAAAAAAACAAATTTCCGTTTCTATGACACATCAGTACAAGAGACAAGTGTATAGTTCTGTGAACAAATCTTTACTTTTCTTTCTAGTTGAACATAATAGAATAAACAGAGCAATAAAAAATTGTATCTGCAGTATAAATATGAAGCTTAATCATAATAATATCAAAAATAAGTAGACAAATATTAAAAATTCTATTTATTTTGGTTATGAAGAAATCTTTTCATTGTGAATGTTAGTAGCATAAGATTTTCAATAGTCTGAAGTTTAAGATTTTATGCATATGCCTACCTTGTTTTAGTATTTATATTCATTTAATAAATAGAAGATCTTTCTCTTTTCTTGCAAAAGCAAAAGCAAAAGCAAAAGAAAACATTTCTATTTCTGCTATATTTTAGACGAAATAATATATGTTTACTTCTACAGAAGACGATATATAATAAGAAAACTTGATCAATACTTTCAAAGGCTACAATAATTATCAATAATGATATTATCAATATTTAAATTAGTGTACATCACTAAAATTGTAAATCAGTTTCAAAAGATTCTTTGTTTGTTTTTACCTAAAACTATGAGAAAGGAGAATGCACAACATCAAATGACTTGGTTAATATCAGATATTCAAATTCTATGGATATATTTATTTGAAAACCGAATATGAATCATCGACTATTTTCTTCTAGAATGACATTTACTACAAAAGACAAGAATCTGTACGTTGGCTTGATTTTCGTTGAGCAGTATAAAAGAGAAACATTTTTCTTCGTTTTGTTTTAACTGTCGATGTTACACAATAAATGTTACAGGGTTTGTATCGACCAATGTTTGAAAATCAGAATATTGCAAGAGTTATTATAATGCTATTGTTCAGAATGGAATTTGTACTAAAGTAAGGGAATCAATCATAGTTCATTGAAATTAATATATTATCTTTCATCCAATACATGCTTCAAGTTCCGCTTTTTCCTTCGCATTCGTTGAGTGTCATTTTTTTTCTAGATGAAAGTACATTTTTATCAGGAAAACGCTTGTAAAATGAAAAAGAGAAAAATTTACATTCTCGAACTTTTAAAAATCTTATATTCATCTTTTAGTCGTTCAAAAAATTTTCTTGCATCATACCTCCTTCCTTGCTTCTGCTTTTCCTCTCTTTCATATTGCTGCTATCAGCATTCATCGTTGAAAAATGAGCTTCTTGAATTGTGAGTGTGGGTGTAGATATGATATTCAACCAATCTTGCATCTTAAGTATCGCAAACAAGACAAACGTAAAAATCTATAGACATTCAGAACAAAACTTCGCCCCTAATATCAGTTTTATCATTTGAAAAAACTCACTAGAGTCACTAGTGATTATATGGGTCTGAAAATATTTTTAGACTAGTCAGGTCAGAGTGTTCTAGTATCTCTTGATTGCTTGCAACTCTTCTACACACTCACGATCTTACTGACACATATGGGTGTGACATATCCACACTCCACATAGAAACTTCATACTCGCATCCGAGAGGTCCAATAATGGAGAAAAGTAAAAAATAATACATGAACAGTCTCTATCTTATATTCGTACTTTTAAGCAAAAGAAAGTCTAAAATATGAATGAATGACAGATTTCTATATTTAATAGTTGATATTTCCCACTTAGTACTATTAAACTTCAGAAAAAGTCGAATCTAAAGCAGCCATACTGTTGTCAATAGGTTTCAGCAAAGTTTTGAAAATTCACTCACTGAAAAAAATTGATGATTATATTAAAACATTGATATGAATAATCCGCATAGTATCGTGCTTCTATACGAAAATGTGCATACCTTACACATTGAATATATCTGTCAAGGCATGTCATGGGCAGCTCATAGTTTAATTTGTTAGTTTCTCTGTAAAAGTGATCATTTGATCCGAACATGGTCAATCTTTTTGACAAACAATACCAAACATTCCATTGTAAGATTCACATAGATGAAGAAGAAACATTTATAGGCATGAGTCCTTCAAAATTTTCTCTCGTAGCAATAACGCTCACCATATGAGCTAAGATTCATTTATAACAACTAAGAACCAATTTGCAAGGCCTCTCCATCAGATACCATCAATTTTAGTCTGTATAATTTTCGTCTCAAACAAAAACAAAGCTTCTAATCTGGTCTATGTTAGCACATTGCTTATTTTCTTTTCGTACGAATCAATGTCATATAAAGAACAAATCAAGAGAGATAACTCATTGTTGAACATCACATAGCGGATATTTATCAAAAGAAAACGTCATTTGAAATTTAAAAACCATTGCAAATGATATTTCTAGTAAAACTGATAAAATCACACTTTCTTTTATTTGAACTCTAGACTTAAAATTCTAGAGAAAATCTATCTAATATTCGAATACTCAGAAAATCTTCTTAGCATGAATCAACGCTTATGTGTTGAATAATTTATTTTTTGAAATATATCATTAATTCTAACTAAAATTTATAATAATTCAAAGTATTGGGCATGGGAGTGATGTGGGTGAGACTGGCAGTTTTTTCTTTACGCCTACCTGTACACCCACATACTCACATCCTCCAGTAAATTTTTCTTCATGTATCTGTTGAGAAAAATGAAAAAAGATTTCACAAAGTAACAAAGTCAGTCAATATCGACATCAGATGATGCTAGATGGGTGTAGCCGTCGATAGGAAGAGGCAAACAGTCGTATCTCGCATCATACGTATACCAACACTCATACCAACACCTCACATTGGCCTAGCCATCCGTAACGCTTATATCAACTGATTATATTACTGCTTGCGCATTTTTTTACATGAAAAGATTATTGAGAAAAAAAAATTATTTGCCTAAAATCATTACTTGCAGTTTGCCCCTTATGATCAAGCACTTCGTCACGCTGAATTCCAACTAAACACAAAAGAAAGTATGTTTGAGTAGGTTAATTGATAGAGTGGCCTACACATTTTTTTTTTCGTGACGTTAATACAATTCTTTTACAGAGCCTCACGCGTCATTAGGTTTTATACGGTTTTATTTGCTTTTTATATGAGAATAAGTTTTGACGTCAATCGAATAAATTCCTAGAAATAATTTATTTGACTGTGACGTAAATGAAATTCACTGATCTGATGATTTTCTACATGATCGGTATGCTACTTGAATGACATTGTTACGGTTCCTTGTGGGTGCCTCGATCAGAATGAGAAAAACAACGTAAATGAAATTCGATATTCTTTCTTCTAATAACAATAAAAGGTCAACGTAACGATTGTAAAAGAAAACTGATCCATACATACATACATTCTAAAAGTAAATAGCATTTTTTTTTCTTACTCTATTCACATAGTCTAATATATAAATATGATCTAAAATCAAGCATGATATTCAGAAGCAAAGAGAAAACAGAATTATTCAATGATGAAGATAAAATTATTCTTCATATTAATCTCCTTCGTTCATGTTATTCGAAGCGAAAATAATATTGATTTATGTAAGTTTAATTCAAGCCATCAAGAACTTCCATCGATATGGGTCTATACAACAGTCGACAAAGTAAAACTTTGTTTTCAAAGTATACCAATGAACAACATTACAATTCATGAAACAATGAAACAATTATTTAACTCATTAGATTTTTACAGTTTCTTGAGTTTAGTTCGTCAAAGTAATTATCCTTATTATACAAATGTACGATTTCAAGAGGAATTATTAAACATTATGAATCAATCAAATACAAATATGTATACAAATGATTATGATTTTCACATGTCTATTGTAAATTCTTTTAAAAAGCTCAATGATTTTCATACACAATACAATGCACCAAATGGATATGCAAAATTTTAATTATTACTAACATTTATTCTGGAATTTCTACCATTAAGAAAACAGATTAAAATTAAAACAGGTATTAAATTATATTCTTCGATAGTTCAAAACGATATCCATATGAATTATAATGATAAAATCGTCACAAAGATTAATGGTGTCAATGCGTTAGAATATATGAAGCTATTTGCTGAACAATATTCACTTATGAGTAAAGATAAGAGTGCCAAATTGAATTCTGTTTTTAAAGAAAAATTTTGGTTGCGAAATCTTGCAGATTATCCATTACCAATCATCAACAATATAACATTTACCATTTTTGACAATGTTGAATCCACATTGTCTTTTCCTTATGTAGTAATTGTTACAAAAAAATTCGACAATCAAACTAGCCTGGAAAATGATAATCATTTTACAGGACCATCATCATTTGACAAAAGTACTGTTTATAAGTATGTGACTAGATCGGAAAAAATTAAATTGGTATCAAGAGAAAAAGAATGATACCTTTGATTTTGTTATAGAAGGTAACAATACGTATTATTATACTCATAAGCGAACAAAAACTGTTGTTATCAAGCTTGGTTCTTTTGGTGACGAAAATTTGGAAGACGTGAAAAAACATTAATTATTGATTTAATTGGAAATCATGGTGGTCATAGTTGTCTAGCATATAGTTTACTAAATTATTTAGTTCCCGAATATTCTAATCTTAGTGTCTTGTATGAACTAATAGACGCTAGAATAACTGAACCAGTAAAGACATTTTCCATGGCATTTAGTTTCTATCCAAATTCAATATTAGTTTTACGAACTGGTTTTTCATTTACAAACATGCAATGGATAGAACCATACATGAATTATACAAGAGGAAATTCGACAGATGAATATTCCATGAAATGGTCGATAAACTGTGATGGACAAGCATTTGGTGGAGGAAAATTTTGGATTAAAAATGTAACTAACACTAAATATTTTCAATCAATTTATGCTCTAACAGATGGTACATGTGGCAGTGCTTGTAGTTTATTCCTATCAAAATTAAAATTTGGTTCCAATTTTAAAAAGATTTTCGATATTGGTGGTGGATATGATGATAATGATTTATTTGAAAGTTCAAGTTATGCTAGTGGTAGTGCATTTAGTTGGAATGATATTACCACATATTACAATCTCGTTGGTGCTAATGATTGTTCTATTGACTACTTACCAACAAGTGCCTTTTTGAATTTGAATGTTTACAAAATATATATCAACTCAATCAGTAATGATTACCCAAGAGAATTTGTAAAGCAGCCAATTTGATATACGACTAAACAAATCTGATTATTTTAATATTCAACCAACTTTAGAAGCGATTGTACATTATGATAGTCGAACAACTGCACAAGTTTCGATAGCAACCAGTTCAACACAGAATATTATCTCTTATATATTTGTAGCGAAATTACTCTTGCAATTAATGAAGTAGACACT
The DNA here is from genome assembly GCA_905250075.1 of Rotaria sp. Silwood1. Lineage (NCBI taxonomy): Eukaryota > Metazoa > Rotifera > Eurotatoria > Philodinida > Philodinidae > Rotaria > Rotaria sp. Silwood1. The sequence continues at coordinate 47,689 of CAJNOP010000274.1, forward strand.
ATATTCACTGTATCAAGTTGATTTATCACATTGAACAGCTAACATGAAATGTAATTAGTGATTTCTTCTACCGCGATTATTTTATATATGAAACCTCTGCCTAGCCGCTTTTACACAAAATAATAAAAATATAAAGCTTCATAGGTTTCAATTGATTTAGTAGGTTGTGTGCTTTGTATTGTAAAATAAAGACTTCGATAAAAACTACACTAATTCCATTTTGTCTAGAAAAAAATCATCATGCCTAAAAACTTCCATTCTTCTTTTGGTGAAACTTGAGAGTGACGTAAGACTGTTTACATTTTTCTTCTTCTAAACCATCGAACTAGAACGATCAAAAGACCACTGAGAAGCATAGCATTCCATCAAAGTCATGAATAGTCACAAATTAACTAGAAAAGATGATTCCAATACATGTCACTGAAAATCGTTTCAATTGTATATTGAAGTATGGTTTGTCTTTTTTCGACTTTTGTTTTTTGTGTCTGTACTTTATAACTGTGTTATTTTATTCGATTAATAGTTCGAGAATCGGCTGAATTTGATGTGAATAGAATAGAAAGAAATAATATATTTTTCGAGATAAAATTAAGTTTTTCCGAAAATCCTTTCTCTTCGAATATTCAGATCAATCACATACTATTTCACACATGATTTTTCTGATGCAATTATAGTTATTTGTGATAAGCTTTCCAAGAAATAAAATAGAATGTATGAGATTGGAGTTTGATATTCTCCTCTTGATTGATTCAGGTTTCTTTCAACTGTTGTACAATGAATAGAACATAAATAAATCACAAATCATGATCAGACTGCAGAAATCTAGAAAAATAGTATTGTATATAGACTCCTGTACTCTATTTGATAATTTAGAGTAGAATCAAAGCGATACATTCCTGAAAAGAAGAAACAAAAAAATTAAAAAAAGAGTCATGCCTAGTAGTTCTATAATATACAGACGATTCGATATGTAAGCTAGTATGACAGACTCTACCAAACTAGTTGGTTCCTTGTGCCACTTCTACACGTGGCTTTGCTGTTATCTTTACTATTCATATATCACCTGTAAAAGTGAAAACTTCACATGATTCGAGAAATATCACTTTCAGTCTCAATGTGCTTAATATAACTTCACATGCATATGAACATCGAGGATCACACCTGCACTCGCTTCCACATTAAGCACGTTATTAAAAGATTTTGAAGGGTGTGGGTATTGGTGCATGTGGATGCCGCTAAATAGAGAACCCACACACTCTGCACCAACACCCACACCCTAAAACGATGCAAAGATCTTCATCACAGAACTACATCGTAGTCCGAAGTTATTTTAACAAAGAAAAAAATTAAGTATTGCAGCTATACCTTGGCCTATAGGGTTGGATTGTTACCACTGATAGAGAAGTATTGATAGTTCATGTTCATCCAAAAAGGTTGAGCAAAACTGTTCTGAAGTTCTTTACTTCAACAAAAAAAAATTGTACTTTCTAGGAGCTTGCACGAAACAACATAGCATTAAAAAAGTCATCAACTGCCACATGCTGTTAGAGTATCATTCAAATAAATCCATATAAGGAAACTGATGATTATTTTGGTATAGTGACTTTTATTCCTTTCATGTTGTTTCTTGAAATTTTCAAGAGAGAATTGAATAGTGAACATGAATAAAATACTCTTCTTGGATGCCATTAACAGTGTCACCTAGAATACAGTATGTTTTGTGAATAATTATTTGATTATCGATAATTTGTGGCGGTTCGCGCCCATGTCTTATGTATATATAAAAGCATATGTGCTGAGCGTCACATTTTGGACACTTTTACCAAGTAGTATACGCATTGAGTAAGCATCACACTGATCCAATAGACAAGTAGAATCTCCAAGAATGAGAATTCAATTGGAGATAATCGATTGTTTCTGAGTAAAAATCTTCGTCTCTGATGATAGGCCATGTGAGCGAGAGACATCTATTGAATCAAGCATCGACTGGATTGTGTGTGTGTTTCGAAAAGAAGGTGACAGTGATTCATTAAACATGACATACTGTGTTTGTGTTTGTTTTCTCGAATATGATTAAGTGCGTGGAAATTGTCTTTTTTTTGCTCTCAAGGTCTTTCAGGGCGAATAAATTTCATCCAGAGACTAACCAAATGTATAGTTCAGTTGAGTTCGACCAGATGCTTAGTAGAGCGATTGTCAGGAAGTTCATCGATTATCAAACATATTGAAACTTACAAATCGAATATTTTTTCATATGATTTTGCTCACCTTACTTACTTTCTATATCTCATATGTCGGTTGGCTTTAGACGAATCTGGCTATTAATAGCTCGATGACAGTGCTAAAAGTAGATCTTGAAGAGAATATGTCGTTTTACAATCTTCTTGCCTGATGAGTGTGTGTTTTCAAAAAGAAAAAAGAATTCCATAGCTTTCACTTGAAATTCGGCTTCAATATTGATTCCATAATTATTATAATTCAGTGTAATATTCAAAGAACGAGAAAATATCCTTCTCGAAATATTCAATTTACTATTTATTTCGATTTTTGTGACTCTGCTGCTGCAAGTGGCTACTTATAGCAGTGCGTTATCCCGAGAATAAGAAACCCTTCCTCTCTGAAAATTTCAATGCATTCTAATAAGACGAGAGCTTTAATTAAGGCAGAGCTCCAGATCAAAAAGGTGTAGTTGTTTTTTTTTCGACGATACTTGTCAATAGGTCGAAGAGAAAATATACTATTTATGAGTTTTGATTATTAGGCCATGGGTACTAACTTTGTTGGGGATTTCTTCGTTTCACCCAGCTCTACTTCGAGCAACAATATGAAGACGCAACTTGTTAAACCGTTAGGGCAGTTATTGATCACATAAGTTTACAAATGTGTTACAAAAAAATCTCAGTAGACCACACCGATTAGTGACATGAATATCCTTACGAGCTCCATCTTTCTGTGATTTTTCGAGAACAGCGGGCAGAGGAAAAGTTTCACTGAGATCAAGTTTCTATAATGCTTTCTTCTAGGCGATTTTGAGACAATAACGGCTAAAAATGACCCCACTTTCGTTCCCGTGTCTCCGACTTACTACGTCCGATGGAGCTGAAATTTTTTTTACAGATACTGGACACTGCTTTGGAGGAAGTTTTCTTTTTATTTTCTTTCCTTCAAATAAAAAAAAACAAAATACGAGGTACACGATGGACAGCGTTTGTTTTTTTTCGACTAGGGCAAATTTTGTAAAATCTGCAGAAAATCACCAGAACAAGAAATTTTTGCGACGGAAAAATCCTCGCCCAAACAGTTTCTAGTATCCGTGGAAAAGGTTCAGCTCGATCGGACGTAGTGTATCGAAGAAACGGAGGCGATCCTACACTGTTTTATCGAAGTTTCGGCCTCAAGAAAAACGCGCAACGCTGTGAAATATAATATTTTGTACATCGCAGAATTTTTATTTCAGCAACAGAATCAATCAAAATTAATGGCGCTGAGCCACGTTAGGGAATCATGGTTGATCCTTGACGCAACTTTAGAACGCAAAATCACCGCTGTTATGAGGGAGTCTTTGATGTACAACCAAAAAATTACAGTACATGTTTTTCTGCTAGAGATTTTCAGATATACTAGTGATGAAAAACCGACATTGTAAAAGTTGAGTTTTTGGGTCCGAGCGAGGGAAGATATCCTTGAACAAGGATTCAATTCGTAAAGAAAAATAACTTTCTATCAACAAATATTCTTCTTATCATAACATTTCAATAGGATAGAACGGCACAATAAAAACAAAGGAAAAAGACGTATGTGAAAGAACTTTCGAGTATCGTTATTCATTTTTCTTTCTGTATAGAACTATTTTTCATGGCCCAACATTCAACAATGGCAATATTTCGTATTGCTACGATCAATGTTCACGGATTCATCAATCCGTGGACAGGTTTAAGTAATGCACAACCTTTGGCCTCAATACTTGCGCCACTCGAACTCGATCTGATTGCTTTAGAAGAAGCAACAAACGATACCGATTCGAGAATATTTCAGGATCATCTCTCCTTACCTCATTCGGTTTTTGGAGCAAGCTACACGTCTACCCATGGCAATGCCATTTTCTCACGTCATCCGATCGCATACAGCAAGAATACCATTTCGAATCATCGATGTCATGGTGGTACCAGAGCGATGTTACATATCAGTCTCGGTGGTAATCATCCTTTTGTTCAAAATCGAAGATTTGCCGTAACTCATTTAGATCATATCAATGAAGATGATCGAATAGTTCAAATGACTTCTTTTGCTCCGCATCGAAAAAATATCAATATTTTAATGGGCGATATGAATGCAGTGACACATGAAGATTACTCAGACAATTATTATCAACAGATTGTTTTCAGTAAACGAAAACAAGCTCGATGGGAATTACCGCGGTTCGATCTCACTCGTCTCATAACGACGAGTTTCGCTTTTCAAGATGCTTTTCGACAAGCTAATCCAGAACTGAAAGATGAACAAGTGGCGACGTGTCCTTATGGTACACGAATTGATTACATCTTCTGGCGTCCCTTGATCAATGATGAATGGGTATTAAAAGATTGTTCTCTTGTTGATACTAAACAGACCACTGATCATCAAGCAGTCATGGCCATATTCGAACATCAACAGAAATAAATATTTTCTAATGAAAAACTTTATCTTTAACATGTCTATTTGAATAAATTAAATCAGCCAGAAAACTTCTTTGCGAAATGGGCTCTGATTTTTTTAAACTTTCAACTCGATTTCGGTTTTCAAAGAATCAATGCGAGTGTCGATATGAATGTGGGATGTGGCGATCTATTCTTCATCCACACTCATACCCTCTAGTGCTTCAATAGTTTGACACTCAACATAATACTAATACGCTTCAATTGGAGTTGCCACATTGCTTTTATAGATTGGTACATCTGGATTTTTGTACCTCATTTTCATGGCCCATAGAAATTGTTGATACGTGTGTTCTAATTTAGGATCTGTATCATCTTGTTTAATACAAGAACTTGTGATCAAAGATCCTCTTAACTCAAGTTTATCGATACGTTGTGTAGTTGTATACCAACATTCGTTCTCATTTTCAATAAAATACTTCACAACATCTATCTGATTTAATATACTAGTCATTGACACTGGAGTTTGCCCATCGTTGTTCTGAACAACTTTTACGTTTAGTGACTGTATTTAAAACAATATGTTCGGCATCGTCTCAGCTTAACAAATATTCTACAAAGTCATCAGAACTGCTGATTCGTCTGCATGTACATTGTACGAATTAGCATCGGTCTCTACGAGATATTTCAACATCTTCAATCGTCCATTTCCGCATGCCAAGTACAATGAAATAGACTTTGGATGATAGCCAGGAACGTCTGCACGATGATTAATATTTACCTTATCCAAGGATACAAGTGTACGGACAACATTTAGATGTTTAGATTGAACAGTAAGCCAAAGGGTAGTCTGTTTATTAATATAAGAATTAAATGTGTTATACTCATGTGCGCACAATTTCCTCTCTCCTGACCAATTCATATATGATGATCATATTTTTCCAGTCAACATTCTTTCAGATAACGATCGAGTTTATTGGACTTAATTGAATTTAAAACTGTTTCTAGTTCATGCAGAGAATCATTTTTACAAGCAATAAGTATTTTCTTGAATGTTTTCTTGAACTCATCGGTCTCCAGATGTTCACTACAATTCTTATCGGATACTACCTTTCTTATCACAAAGAATAACGATATTCAGATATATGTAATATGACTGTTCACAACAACACGAATAATTGTGATTTTATGACTATGTATATATTACCCGTTGTTGATGTTTCAAACAGGAAAAAAATCAAAGTTAAGATGACTTAAAGATTGCTTTACATGAAGTAATGATACGAAATTAGAATACAAAGGCACAGTTATGCAATTATTTCAGACATCACTTTACAACCTACAAACTCCTTATGACAAATCACGTTGACTTATGGCTTGGGGAAAATATTTTTTTACAGATGGATTCATAGAGCATGAACAAAAAACAATGCATATTCCACTGTTTTTTCTCATTACTGTCACGTCTTATGGTTCAAATGAATGAATATGAAAATACAAGATTTGAAACGTTGAGATCTTGTTTATTCCGAGAAGAGAAAGTAGAAAATTAACGAACAGTGACTAGTATTACAACTAGAACGAAGCGAACAGAAAGAATCGAAAGAAAACAACACACACAGAATAGATAGAACGGGCTATATATAGCCATATATAGTGACGTTGGAATACACTAAAGAACGAAAGAAAATGACCTAGTGAGTTAAAGGATACATGTATATCATAGGAAGAATCCAATAGAATAAGAAAATAGAGTGGGATAATTCCCATGATGTTTGGCAATACATCACAATTACAAATGATGATTATGTTATAAAGTTTCTTTTGATTCTACGAATTTTCTGGTTTTTAATCTATAAAAGATATTTCTAATTAGAGTTCAGCAAAAAGGCAAATATGCATAGAACTATGAGTCATAGCCATGCTGATATATACTAGGCAAAAATTTGCAAGCGAAACAAATTACCTCTAATTATCATCTTTTTTTCTTGCATTCAGTTCATGGAATTAAGGTGACTTGAAAAAAAAGTAAAACATTGGTTAATTATTTAAATAAACGGATGGACCAGTATGAGTTGCACTTATCGTTTTTACTTTTTTTGTTCATCTGCTTTTGCTAAAAAAACATTCAACCATACGTTAAATGATAGATATAGTTATGAAATAATAGTTTTATTTAGGTGAAATATACAGTAAGAGATACCAACGATTTATTTCTTGGTTTAGAACAGTTTTAGTTTTTGATGCGCAGTTTCTAATTATTCTTATATTTGTTTAGTTTATCACTACTATTGCGTCATGATTTACAACATGCTTCAAAGCGTGAAGAATTTTCTTGCTCCAGTAGATCTTATGTCACAACAAGTAAAACGTGACCGATGATTGACAATCCTTGTCGGACTACACATGCTAATTCTACGTGGAAATTTTTATTTACATTAAAACCACCTCTGAATCATTGTGTAAACTCAGATGATACTGTCTTCTTTACGTGTATACGTTCAAAAATTTCTCAAACGATACAATGGCATTTAAATGGATATCCTTAAGCACTTAATGATCGTTATCAAATTAACTCAATTGCTAATGAAGTTCAATTAATAATAAACAATATAAATGAACCTGACATTGGAGAAATAACATGTTATTTAAATAATTTGACGACAACAGCTAGTTTAACATTAGATGATGAACATATCGCATTAAGATTATAAAATCATTAGATAGCTATATTCCTGATGATATTCAAATTGTTTCACCATTTATACTTCAGTGTCAAACTAATTGATATGTTTATCACACTCAATGGTTTAAAGATAATCATCAAATTTATCCAAATGATCAAATAATGGAAACTATATCTGATGGATGTACACATGTACTCAAAGTAAGTTATCTTATTGAAAAATATTCTTAGTAGTATGTATTTCTTTACATATTTTTGTCACTCGATTTTCCTGTGACGTCTTGATTTGTCGCTTAAAGTTAGAACAGATGAAAAAATTGAAATTATTTGTTTACAATCTCAAATAACTTTTTAAACCTAAGATAGAAACGAGAATAATGAGGTGAGATATTTCGAGGAGAAGATGAATAAATATTTTTCTTCATACTTATTGTTAGTGTATTGGTATCATTCATATTACAGGTGTACTTATCTCAATCAGTTAATCAGAACAGTTGACGTTATGTTATTTGAATTATCGCTCCTTCTTTTAAATATCTAAGTTGCTTTATTTTATTCTGTTGCTAGTTGACTGACAAAATCGCCTTTTTTTCCAGAAAAACATCGATTAAAAACAGATTCTGTCGAAACATACAGCAAGATGAAAAACCTATCCTCCTCCGTCCACTTTTAGATTACAACTGACCGCCTACTTCAAGAACAACGTATTTTTTTAAATTTAGGTTTCTAGTGCTCAAACTAATCATAGTGGTCGTTATCCATATGTGGTCAGTAATCAACTTCAAACTTCTTGTAATATAACAGTACATGGTCAAGGTTTTTCTTTTATTCTACCATTGTCATCACATGTTCGCAATTTTCATCACATCTTAACACTTCATTAACACTTCAATTCTTTCTTAATCGAATGACAAATAATATTCACTGGTTTAAAAATGCAGTTGCTATCCATTCATCAGGACAATACGAAATAATCATTGAACATCATACTATTCAATTGATAAGTCATGATTTAACACCAGATGGCAAAGGCTTATATCGTTGTACTATTGCTGATGGACAAATATATAAGTGAATATATAGTTCCGACGAGTTTGAATGATCAAATTAAGTTCCTGTTTAATAAAACTGTTACAAGATCAAGATATTTATCTCAATGACACTTGTACACAACATGCTATATTTCAAGAGAAAAACTCTGACGTTGAAACGTATAAAAATGAACAAGAAATTTATTTAAGTAACAAATACGAAATGATTCATCATGAAAATAATCATATGTTGATTATTAAGGATTGTCAGTTAATTCATGATGAAGCTTTGTATAGTTACGGTTATCAATAAATACAAAATCTGATTTAACATGTATGAAATTGATTGAATCATTTCGTGCCTCATTAATTTTAGGTACAATTTGCTTGTGTAACAACACCTACAAAAATAAAACCATCGTGGTACTTTAATAATCAACAAATAAATGATTCATCAAAATACAGATCGATGTCAATAAATAATACACACCATTTACTTAATCATCAATCTTCCGGTTAAAAGCCGGATGCATTAACCTCTTACGCCAGGAGAACATGAATGATGATTATTAACAAGTTTTTGTATACAATGGATCGGACAAGAAATATTTCTTTTGAAAACTATGAGTGAATCTTTTCTTCTACGTCGAATACGCATTTTGGAGCTTTTTCAAGAAAAGGAATCGTTTCTTAATTTGATTAATTCGTATCAAGAGTTTAGCCTTATGCAAGTTACTGTTTTCTTTAACTTATAAACAGGGTATCAGTCGTCTTCCTGCCTACGCCTACGCATATTCATACATTTCAGCACATCAAGTTTTCAAAAACACTTCAAAATAGTAATCGCTGTAACGTTGTTGTCTGGTGAATATGTAAAGGGTGTGGGTATGGATGGTTGTGGCAGTGGCAGTGTTATTCTTAATTTGACTCAAACCCATACTCCTATAAACTCTTGGCAATCTGGATGCCATCAACATTTATGATCAGTATCAAAAAAATTCTGTGTTGCTTTGTATGAATGGTTCGATCAACACCGCCATCGTAAATATCGTTTATCTTACGATGGAAGGTCGTGTACTGCTAAGCAAAGATATTGACCATTTTGGAGACAAATGATCACTTCCGCAGAGAAACTTGCAAATTTAACAGATGAGCTACGCATGGTATGCCTGAACGAAGAAATTCAATTTTTAAGTTAGGCATTATATTGATGTAGAAGCATGATAATATATTAGCTATTCCTATCAACTTCTAAATACAATCATCAGGTATTTTTTTTACAAGAAACAAGTGTTCAAAATTTTGCTGAAACTTATTGACATTGTTGGCATAAATATAGATTTAACTCCTTCTGAAGTTTAATGGTGATGAACGGAAGAAGTATTGATTATTATACATAGAAATCCGTCATTCATCGATACGTTCGACTTTATTTCACGTGAAAATAATAAATCATGCAAAGTAATATTTCAAAAGATGTACTATAGATGAAAATCAAGATCTTCAATCAACTGATAGTAAAAAATGTGTTTTTTTTGCACCTAGTGTAAATGAGAAGGGTTCGTTCTTTACAATTAATCACTGACCAATAAAAGTTATAGAACTTAAAGCAAACGTGCTTTAGTTTGTAGATTTTATCAATTGCTCTGTAAAGTGTTTTAGCTTGTACGAATTCAGACTTAATTAGACTTTTGAATTGAGGAAAAATAGCTAGTTATGATTAAGTGAATAGATATTCATAAAATATTGACGATCGTTCAAGTTCATTTCTATTTGGTTAATATCAATGCACTTAATTTTTAGATATCTTACGTATGGACACTTTAAACATAATACTTGTACTTTTCGACTTCGATACTGTTACAATTCAGAATAATTTGACTCAAGAGCCATGTCACGAGGTTTCAGCAAGGTTTTGAACACTTGTTTCCTATAAAAAGTACGTATTGATTAAAGTGATTGTATTTTTTTTGTTCGTATCAATAGTTTCGATATTTTTCATACGAAAAATACAGATAATTATATTATATGGCGAAATGTATGACTGATCAATTGCAGTTCGTTTAAAAATGAGAAGATCTTCTATTGGTCATATTATGAAAGAGAATATTGTGGTTTTTCACTGATTCTCTTTTTCATCAGTAATAAATTTAAGTACTTAAGAATATCATTATTAGATGAAAATTCTTAGGGTAACGATCAATAAGAACTTCCTAATAGAATTTCTTGTTTCAATAAAATCGAACGATGTTCGAATCCTTGATCAAATTAATCAATACTTATGTTGATTTTATTAAGAAGAATAAATCATGTGTTGCCTTTGTTCTTTTCTTTCTGATCTGTAATCCTAAACATATGGCCTATGCAGAGATTATCTTGATCAAAGAAGCGCACAAGAATAGTGATGAAAAACAGAAAATGATCAGACTATGGTAGTGATGATGAAGAAGTGCAGGAAAAAGTTCGATTACTGTTAGAAAGATGAATAATCACGAAGACGATGAGACACAATCACAGATACCATTGCTTAATCATTCTGCTTGGTATTTATCTAATGTTAATTTTCATTCCAACGAACATTTACCTCCTAATCATTCGTTATTAATCGTTTTCGAAAGTGTCCGTATCTTCGCATGTATTTTTTCAGCATTAGGTGTATTGGGCAATCTTGCTCTAGTATTTGTCATTGCTAAAACATCTTTTCGACATGTTAGTTATGGTTTACTGATCATTATGATTGCCTTATTCGATAGTGTACGTCTACTATCGGCAATTTACTATTATCTTTTATTTGCTAATGTTATTCAAATCAGTTCAATTACTGAATCAATTTACCTCGCTATTAATCGTTATCCAATATTTGTTGTGAATTGGTGTAAAGTAAGAAAAGATTTCATTTAATCGACAGATCTTTTTGAATATTTCTCATCAATACATAATGAAGATGTATAGGAGACTGTTTCTTTTTATGAAAAATGCATCATTTTGAAAACTCTTCTCTTAAACAACGTATTGATAGAAGCGATGATTATTGTTTAACGTTTTGAATTTTATTCAAAAATTATTCTCAGAACATTGTTTTTATAATTCGATTAGTTCGAAGTAATTAAGAAAGAAATTCTTTTGAAATATTGTTTTGATGAAGATTTCTTATAATGAGGATCAAACAAATCCAAAATAAATATGTTTAAGTGAGACTTTTTTTTGAAATAAGAAAATAAAGTGCTTTTCTTTGAAAAGATGAAATAAATCATCATTTTCTTGAATTTGTTCATCTGAACATTGATTTGATCATCTTTTGAATAATTCAAACTAAACTAGACAAATTTGATATTTTTTTGGTTTGAAAATGGAGATCAATAATGAGAAAAGTTAAAATTGATTTGGAATCTTTGATCAATGTGAGAAAATCTTTGAAAATCGAATGATCATATGAAGGAAGAAACCGATTGAATTAATTGATATGTTATTTAATTTGAAGGTTTTAATGGCAATTGAACGTTTATTAACGGTTCGTTATTGGGAACATCATACACATTTAGATTGGCGTTCAAAACATAAACGTAATCAATATCGTCGATTTGCTTATGCAATTATTTTTGTTTTATTTGCTGGTCTTTTAAGTCAACATCCGAATTATCTCTACAAACGTTATCAATCAGTTCGGATTAATTATAATCGTTTAATGATTGTTAACAAACAGAATGAAAACTTTTTTTATGGCTATCATCGGTTTAATTCCAGTCTTTTTGGTATTATTTCCTATTTAATCCTTGACACAGCAATGCCAATCTTATCTGTTGTAATTGTTAATATATTTCTTTTACGAGAAATTAGAAAATTACCTGTTTCATTACAAATTAAAGTTAAAGAATCAATTGGAATTTTATTTTTTTTATCACTTTTATCTATAACAATTATACCTCGAGCATTAATTGGTTATTATAATTACTATTCATCAAATAAAGATTATATTGTATTAAAACATGTTGTTATCTTCTATTATATTTGTTTAGGTAATAATCTTCTCATTTTCATTGATTCAATTTGACCGAAAGAAATCTTTGTTTTTTTTTTATGGAAAGGCCTTGAATATTTCAATCATGGAATAACTGGTTATGCATGTTTTCTATCTTCGGCATTACTTCGTAGTGAATTGAAAAATATGATTTGGACTAAATATATTTCAACTAACCTTCACTAAAACCAGACTTTCATCAACATTCTTCTTCATAGTTTCATAGTTATTTTTAGTTCCGATCGCTTTTCTTTCAATTCGCATTTGACAAATGGAACTAAATATGATCAATTCAATCGGTTTTTTTTCCATTCAGTTTTCCAAAATATTCAAGCAAATGAAAAAAACACGATTTTTTTCAGAGACTTCATTCTGATCAATATCCATATCTTGTTTCTTCTCTTTAACTTTTGTCTTTGTTCGAAAAAAAAAAGAAAATATCGTCTCAGCTTCATGAAATAATCTTTTCTAATAAATGTATGTTTTTGTTGTGACTTTGCCGATTTTCATCTTATCGAATCAGATTTTTGCTGAAATTTTTATACTCGTCCAAAAAGTTGGCGCTTCATCGACACGTACTCATGAAACAAAACAATGGATAGTCGTCTTCCCGACTATCACTTCATTTTCAAGCACAATCGATTTTCTAAATATATAAACTTAGCTGTATGAAGTTCTCAAAAGAAACCGTCTAAACTAATATTCTATTAAATTTAGATTCTTTTTCTTCTACACACTAACACTAGTGAGCTCTCAACTAGTTGATTTCGTATATAAATAAAAGCATAAACATCAAAGAAGAACATGATATAGATAAAATAATGTTAAATAAATAGAAAAAGACTGCATTTTTTAATTAGCTGACAAAGCATTCGATCAAAATAGGTATCATTAGGGTATCGGTGTTTTATTAATCCACTAGCTACACCCACACCCAGACCCACCCTGATTGTTTGATACACGAGTGAGTGCAGGTGTATGGGTGTGACACTTGATCTCACGTACAGCCACAGTCACACCCACACATCCTCACATCCAGCCCTACACTCCACAATCATACAGTCACACTCTCATTCTGAATTTCGGCGATTGGTCAACTCTCTTGTTTTGTCAATTGGTTTTATTTACCAAATAAAATTGTCACACTCTTAAATACAAGGATTTTTCTCTTGATTCATTCGCTTTTCGAAGTCTCTCTTTACCTTTTTCGGAGAATCTGCAGTTGTGGATCAATAGTTCCGTCAGAGATCGATTGTGTTCGATCATATTAACAAGAGAATCGACACTCGAATCGCTGATCAACTCGTGCGAAAAGATATGTAGTTGTTCAAGAGTTTGGTTGTGATTCTCGAGTGCATTGGCCAATAGTCGAACTCCTTCATCACCTATATGATTGCCGTGTAGACCCAGCCAAATCAATGTTCTATTTGTCTTGAGCATATTAGCTAGATCTTTTGCACCCTCATCTGTTATACCATTTTCGCCAAGACCGAGTCTTGTTAGATTGTTATTATTCAGCGAGAGTGGCTGTGCTAGAGCATGCACACCCATGTCAGACACACGATTATTCCAAAGTTCCAGTAGATCCAATTTATAGTTGTTATTCAATGCATCGGCTATAATCGAGGCACCCTGTGATGTTATCTTATTCTGGTGTAACATGAGCTCTTTGCATTGTTTGTTTACCATCACTGCTTTCACAATAGCCGTAATGTATTCATCGTCTAAATTCCGCCTATCCAAATTCACCTTCCAACAAGGCTCATCAAGAGTGATTTGTTTTTCGAGTTTTGCTTTGCGATTTTGAGTGTGATCTGAAGGAAGAGTCGGTCGAAAAAGTAGAAATAAGTTGAATAGAGTTGTCAATACAGAGTGATGATGTCATCTATTGCTGAAGATGCAAGAGATATACCCTTCTGTCTGTTGGCTTCATCATAAGTGGCTTATATGATGTTTGCCTTTAAATAGTATTTTTCTCTTGCCAAAATGGCAATTTCACTTAGATAGTTTGTTGTTTAACTGAGTGAAATGTGATTTTTATTGCAGATGTAAGAAGACAATAGATTGACTCAAGAGGAAAATATTGTATTCTAATACTTGTAGACTAACTCGAGAATGAGGGAGCTATTGGAATTGAGCATCTTGAACGAGACTCTGGTGCTCCACGATATAGTTTCATATCTGAGTCTGACTCAGAGAAAAAAATGGCAATCCAATGGTTCTATTCTTCTGTGTCCTTCTGCAGTTTCAAAGCGATCTAAAAACATTAGATAAGGATTTTCAAAATATCACATTGCTATTCTATTATGCGTGAATAGTGAAAATTTTGAAAATCTTAATATAGGAAAAGTTTCGTACCTTTTGTACTGAATGTTCATGGTGAAGTGTGTAGCTTCTGTTTGGAAATCAATAATATTAACGAAAATTTAAAACATTATTTGCATTTTCAGTACACATTCTATGAGTTGTTTTTTGACAGATTCAACTATGAAGAAAATGTGAGGTCGCCAGCTTATGACCTACGCCAGGTTAGAACATAACTTGACGAGTCTAAAATAACTCCTATCAAGAAAGTCTTGGTACTAAATATTCGCTCATTTTTCAGCCATTTAAAAGCAACTAATGAGAGTCAAAATTTTGTGCTGTTTTCGAA
Organism: Rotaria sp. Silwood1; assembly: GCA_905250075.1. Taxonomy (NCBI): domain Eukaryota; kingdom Metazoa; phylum Rotifera; class Eurotatoria; order Philodinida; family Philodinidae; genus Rotaria; species Rotaria sp. Silwood1. The sequence goes on from CAJNOP010000274.1 coordinate 62,711, forward strand.
TAAGGGCATAGAGGTTTTCATGGTTCTTTTTACACAAGAGTAATCAGGAAATTTGTTAAAAACAGTAAGAAATTAGTTTGCACGAAAGTTTTTCTAATAATTTCGCTCTTGTACCTCGAAACTAAAAGCTAGAACTTTTGTTGATATATCAACTGGTAGAAGAAAATTTACTCCAAAAAATGTACTATTTAACTCTCTTTTTGCCTTCGAATAACGCCTATAAAATTCAAATTTTCTATCGCTTCATTTTAGAAAAAGCAATTTTTTCGACGAAAGGTCATTTTATATAAAAAGTAGATCCTGAGAAAATACTTGTAGCTTCAAGCTACAGCTTAGTTCTATATCACATTTCGTAAAGAAGTGATTACTCCACACAATGACTGACTCCAACAATTTTATAGCACATTTACAAAGTAACTTATAGAAGTTAACAAGAATCAGTTTGTTCCCAGGTCCAGACGAATTTTTAGGTAATTTAAACATTGTCTCACTACTCGTAAATAGGCATGCATTAGTTCCAGTTAGCTGGGTGCCACTTCGAGTGGTGTCTAGTTCAGCAGTCAAGACTGGAACTGGTGCATACATACTCATGAATAAAACCAGTTACAAAATTCCTGAGCCCATATTCGGAAAGCGTACGAAATTCTAAGTCATACCAACAACTTTTGACTCTCAATACTTGCTTTTAAGTGACTGAAAAATGAGCGAATCAGAGATGTGTGAATACAACTACAATTTATACCCTTATGAATTCATACACTTCTATTCACCATGCTTGTATTATGGGTGTGAATGTGCTTTCAGAGAAGAACCGCACGGACAGTGTCACTCACCTCCACTGTACATGAGTGTAAAATGTCAAATTCTAGTTTTTTTTTGACTGAGTACATGATAGTACATTACAGTATATAATAGGACATAAGAATACAATTTCTACTAATTCTAGATTTTTTCCCCTCAGTACATGATGATACATGATAGTATATTGATATATAAATTCTCAAATTCTAAGTTGAGGACCCATATTCTTCGCAGAATACAATTTATGCTTGTATTCGCGCAGCCCTCGAAATGGGTTTACGTAAATGTTTATTGTCGGTACTCAACTAACAGGTAATAATAATTGGCCGAAGTAGTGTAATGTGTTCATTGGCTATATTAAAAGCCACATTAATGGTAAGAGATGGCGCCCTCATATGACACATATTGTACATGCTCGTAAGAAAAGTTAATTTTTTTATTTAGTTTTGTCTCTAAAATTAGTGCAATTACGATTCATTTCATATAGAAACATTGTACATTTGATTAGTTCTAAGCATATTACTTAGTCGAGTTATCAAAACACTGTTATATGTTAATCATTTACGAGATAAACTATGGACTTCCAGTTATTGGTTTACTGAATATTTCGTAACTATCAATCAGCGCCTTAGGTCGCTTTGGTCTTCGGCTTTGAACAATTATCAGTACCCTCAACCTACCATCGCAAGTCGTTACTCCATCAGGCATATCATCAAGAAGAGTTGCCAATAAATCAGACTTCTTTGGATTAACTTTTTGTCTAAGGTTTTTAGCATATGCTAAAATACAGCAAAAATAAAAATATACTGGCTTTCTTGTACAAATGAACGGTCCCACTCACCTTCTAGCTCTTGGGCTATATAATTACATCCAATTGCTCGAAATGCTTCGATGAGATAATCGAAATCTTCATGATTAATCTTCGCACGATCAAACAACGTTTCGAGAAGTTCGAGTGTGCCATTAATCGAAGCATCATCGCGCAACTTTCTTGGTATAATATCACCAAATAAAAAATGAAGCTTACGTCGATCTACGTCTGACAAAGTATCCTGTAATTTCACGAGTAAGGATCGAAAATGTACGTCCTGATTCATTCGAGTTTCTTGATGTATGCGTGTGTCACCTGCATGCATGGCTTTCACTTACAGAAATGACGACTGTTTGCGTATATTGTTGCTTTTCATCTTCTTGTGTAATAACATGCTGTCATTCGAAAAAGTAGTCAGCTTTTAGACACAACTTCGCATGCTTCGTGCTTCAACTTTTTTTTATTTATGTATTGCAGCAGAACAGCAAAATGAATGAATGAATGTCTTGGCGAGAGGTAACATGTACTGTTACGATGTAAAAACGCTATTTAATGAAGAAATGATCTCAATATTTCCTCTTTGTTCTTGCACGTCGGCATTATTTCCAATGAATATGATGTTCCAATACTCATTTTTTCCCTTCAAAAGAACGAAAAAAGACTCATGTTTGTCATCTCCATCTATTTTACCATTTAATTGCATCTCTCCATGTCTGCTTTTCTTCGAAGCCATAAGCGCGATACTCATGAAAAAAGACAAACACTATGTGATATTTACATTCATTCTTCTACTAAAGAACTATTCGGATACGACTCAAAACGACAAAAAAAGTGTGGGTGTGGCAGTGTTGCAACCGGTAAGGGTAAACTGCCGAACGGTCCAGTCTAGGATTCCTCACTGATTGGTAGAAGTGAATTTTGTCAAACCGGCAATTCTAGAACTTTTTGAATTTCATGGAATTCACATATATTTTCAAAGAAAATAGTGAGTATGGATGTGGGTATAGGCATGATCTGAATAATAACACCCACACTCACACCAAACCCCCCCCCCCCCCCCCCCCCCCCCCCCCCCCCCCCCCTTCTTTTAAAATGGATATCATTTATTGAAATAAACTAATGGTATATAAAAAAACACCCCATAGATACCTCTCTCCCTCTCTTTTTTATTTTTATTTTTTTTCCTTTTTTCAGGCCTTCAAGTATATACGTACGGCTTTCTCCGCTGTTGTTTATTGTTTTCTTTTTCTCTGCTCTTCTCGCTCTCTTTTTGTATCCTTTCTTTTTCGTTTTATTCTTTTTTTTTCTCCTTCGTTCTTTTTTCTGTCTTAGTATTTACTTTATTAACCCCTATGCTGGCTTAGTATATACCTAATACAAAGATGTTGTTGGTGATGATAAAACTCATTGAATTTACTTCTTTCTCAGTGCTTAATTATTATAATTTATCCCTCAGATAGAATAAATCTGTAATATATTATAATTAAATATCAATTACATAATTATAAACGAACATAGAAACGTATATGTACCAGATTAAAAGAACAAAAGACATGACTTCGATACAGTATACAGAGATAGAAAATGTAGTATAAAAAGAGACACATGATACTGAGCATGCATGAAAGAAAGAAAAGTGTTACCTTATGTATGAATAATATGCGATAAGAGAGTGACAAGATAAAAATATTATACATATATATATTGTAGATATTCAAAATATACTATGATTCAAATGTTTTCTACGCATGATTGAAATTCTAATTTTGCTCAGTCAATATTAGAATGCTAATGTTGACTAGACATTTTTCAGTTAGTACTGAAATTCGATTAATAATATCGATTAAAAAACAAACGATTAGCATTTAAACAGAATAACTATCTTCTTTTTATCATGGAAAATCTTTTAATTCAGCAAAACAAGATAAAGTTCGTGACAATTTCATTAATTCACCAGTATTTGTACAGTGGCTTGCTTAAATTTGAATACATTCTCAGGACAAAATAAAGCTGACGATGATTAAAAAAATCTATAAGCATCAGCTGCTGAATAAAATGATAATTGTATAGATACTGCAATGTATAAATTTGATATTTGTGATGAACATTGAAAAGGAAGAACACAAATAAACATATATATATATGCATACTTATTGCGATCTGCCCACACTGTATAATAATGCTATGAAATTAAGAATACGCGAAGTGCAATTCTAACCTAATCAGTTAAAAGATTTTAACAATAAGTGGCACGAGAGAGCATCAACACTCACCATAGAGTATAAAATACAGACAAAATGTTTTTATAGTTATAGTTAATGAGGGGGTGTGGGTGGGGGGTGTGAGTAAAGAGAAGAACTAAACCCACACCCACACCCACCCTTATTTCTCTGATGAACCACAATCAACTACGCTCCATGAAATAATTTCTTTTTAATGATGTTCTAGTTTATTCTTGTTACAAATAATATCAAACGAATACTAGTAGTTTTCTATGGTGAATTACCGTTCAATTCTTCTGTCAATCTTCATGACTTGATGCAGACAACTCTTTCGGGTGCGAATATTTTTTTCGATGATCATTATTGTGATTGGTACATCCTGACCCCCATTTGCATGGAGTGCGACCATCATGTTTGCGATCGGCTTCCTTATCATGTCGAGGATGCGAATATTTTTTTCGATGGCCATCACTTTGATTGGTACACTCTAAACCCCACTTGCATGAAGTGCGATCATCATGTTTGTGATCATCTTCCTTACTATGTGGAGGATGAGAATATTTTTTTCGATGGTAATCGCTTTGATCAGTACATTCTGAAGCCCACTTGCATGATGTATGATGATCACTCCATTCTTCATCGTTGTCCTTGTGATCCGAACGACGATGAGAATATTGTTTGCGATGTTGTCTGTCTTTGATATCACGACACTTCAAGCCCCATTTGCACGGTGTTCTGTTCTTGTTCTCGTTGTGCCGGCGATGTCGTGAAGTTCCTGAGCATGTTCAAAAATGAGAATTATGTCAATGCATTGTAGTAAACTAAAGGGTGAGCCAAAAGTCTTGGTCGCTCATAGAAAAATTGCTCGCTCTCTATTATTACAAATCCAAAAATGCTCAAAATTGGTCCTGTAACCCCTTGTAACTAGACGAATATTACCCTAAATTTTCAGATC
>CAJNOP010000274.1:67599-94354 GCA_905250075.1 Rotaria sp. Silwood1
TTTAGTGCAAACAAGAGAAAACAATCGTTGATTAGACGAGTGTTCTTGAAATAATATAGACAATATATCTTAAAACTTTTGGGTGTGGGTGGTGGGGTGTGGGTGTGGGTGTGGGTGTGGGTATGGGTCTCTGAAGGAACAATACCCACACCCACACCCACATCTACACCCACACCCACATCTACACCCACACCCACATCTACACCCACACCCCACACCCACACCACCCATCCACACTCACCCCCACCCACACCCTAGTTTAAATTTCTACACGATAAATACTAGGCAAACAATTAAAAGCTGGATTATCGATACATCGAATTTCAATATGACTGTTCAGATCAATGATATTTATATAATGTAAACGATTATTGGCTATGTATAAATGATTAGAATCAATAAAAAATCTAGCTGGTGCATCTAAATCTATTATATAAACAATTTCTTTATTAAGCCAATTTATAATAACACAGTTTCTTCTTAATGCAGGTTCAAATCCTTTTTGATTATCTTCTATACCAATATACGCATGTTTTTTTTATTCTTATGTTTTTTATTCAATGTCTTTTTTAAACATGAAATTGATCGGTAAGAAAACTTGCAACGACATATATAGGACAAGTATAGTGTAAGGTCGATGGAAATGAGACTTTTCTCTTCATATTATTGATTGTATCAATTAAATTCATATCGGTTTCAAATGATATTTGTCCATTCCAGATCACATGAGTGATAGTTTTTAAGTAGGTACAAATTATACCCTTTTAAGATTTGATTTGATTTCATTGATCGAGAATCAATTTCATTGTCGGACAAATTAGGATATATTGGTATTTCTAAAATATTCAATGTTTTTTCATATTTATTTAATAACAATGAATTTATGAATTCATATAATAAAAATTCATATTCTCCAGCAAGTACAGAATAAATATCATTTAGCTGAAAGTGTTAATTGAAAAAAAACTTTTTGGATAATTTTTTTCTCTAATAAATATCGTCAAATTTTACAATAGTATCAATATAGAGCTGACTAAAGACTTTATAGTAAGATTTTATGTTAGAATCATATTTACTATTTTTTTCACAGCGGTTATATCCATCTCTGAACTCACTGATAAAGTGACTGTTTTTCAGTGATAATCTTTACAACTTAGAGAAAATCAGTCTTTAGAAAATAAACACAATTGTGTGATATCAAAGGAAAAATAAAAGATGATTATATATCTTCTCTTATATAACTTTTCCCATGATGAGTGTGAGGATGGATGTGAATATTCTTCTTACAAAACTCACACTCACACCCGGCTTCGAGATGGATGTAGAAGCTTTACGATAGTTCAAACAAATGATTGGTTTCATCTATTCTAACGGAATATACTAACTGTTTTGAATTATAAACCCAAGCGCTATTGCATGAAGAAACTAACTAGTCCTGAATAATATAGAGGAATTTTGAACTACTATCATTCGTTAAGATATTCATCAAGTATTTCAAAATGAAAATTTTGTTGAGTTCAGAGCAGTATCTGAACTTCAACTATCTTATCTCATCAAAGGAAATCAATGAATTCAAATCATGAAAATTTCTAGAGTGGTCGATTAGATTCTATCTTTTTGAACAGTGAAAAATCTATGAGATGTTTATCTATGCGATCTATGCAAACTCAGATTTCTATATCGAGTGACGCCATAACATTAGCAAATGTATTCCTTAAGCATAGGCCAATAGAATCAATATAATTGAAACAAACAACAATTCGAGTTGAGAATTTTCTTTAAAAAAAAGTTATTTGTTAATTAACCTGTTATTAATAAGAACAAAATAACAGTAACTTCTCACCTCTAGTTTCTCAATATTGATTGTTGTTGGATGAAAATAGATTCTTGACAATAGAAAAAATTGAATTCATTTACAACCGATTTCACCTCATGGACGATATTTAAAGCGTAAAAGAGCACGTTCACGTTCTCTGATCTTTTTAAATGTTACATATCATTTTTGTGTTCAAAGAAGCGAGAGTATTCCTCGCTGCGAATATTTTTCTTTTTCCAACAGACTAATGAGGATAGAAGTTCTCTATAACTAGTTATCTATGGCAGAGCAGAAGATAGTTGGAAATCTAGATTTAATCCAACTTCGTGAAGCAAAATTTGTCGCGATTGAGAACATTAGCCATTCGAAGAGTACATTTAATCTTTTTCACAAATACCACCAAGCTTCTGCATCATTATGAGCCTATCGCGAGGATATTGAAGAAAAGACGCCGTCATTATTTGTTAGTTTTTTGTTTTAAATAATAAATCAGGAAAACATACTCGTATTTCTAGTTGTTGCAATTGTTAAATATGAATAACTCAGATGCTTGTCGCGGATTTTCAAAAACCCGTCGAATATAAATGTGTCGGCGTTTGCTGAGCAACAAGAGGCGCGAGTCAATGATTGGTTTATCGTTTGCTTTCTGAATGAAATTTTTTTTTTTTTGAATTGCTCGAGCAAGAACGTCTCAACTCGTCACGTGACGAGTTGAATAAACAGCAAAAATCAGACATTTTGTAACACCAAAAATAGGGATATTCAAAAATACAGGGATGTCGTAACGAAATTTACAGGGCGATCGTAACGATTAATACAGGGAGTTCGTAACAGTTGCAGAGCTTTCGCAACGGAGCAACAGGGATTTCGTAATGAGGATAAGGGTGATAGCTGAACTGAGTTTGCAGGAATTACATGCTTTTCGTTACGAAAGCTCTGTAATGGTACATATTAAAACACCAATTATGATCATCCTGTAAACTTTGTTACGAAACCCCTGATTTTTTGTTACGAAAGCCCTGATTCTGTCGTTACGAAAGCTCTGTCACTGGCTTTCGTACTGTCAATTCGTTACGAAAACCAGACAAGAAAAAACGTGACGAGTTGACACATTCCCGCTCGAGCATAGCTACTACGCTCCTCTTTACCTATAATATGCGTGAATCATTTCGTTGCTGTTTTTTCTCCTTCAAAGGTAAGTTGGAAAGATAAACGACTACTGTTAATCATCATTACTTTTGATTCATAGCTCATTATCGGTAATGTATACTATCATTCAAGCGAGGAAAGTTGAAAAAGACCAACATGAGACTGTAGGACGAAACCAATTCAGCTTGCCAGTGTGAGTGTGGGGTGTGGGCTTTGGTAAGAAGAACATTCAGGTCCACACCCTCACTCACCCACACATACCCACATTCACACCCTATCATTTATTCAATATGCATCTATTGAACATTGTTTGAACTTTCAGTAGTGTAGAACTCGAAGATTTGGTTCAATTGAAAACGAATTGTTCAACTGAAACGAAGACAGAAATCTCAAATTTCAATTTCAAATTTCAAATCTGATTTATTCAATTGAAGGCTGTTCAAATTTGAAGTTTCAGATGAAGTCAAATTGATTCGTGCTGAGACTATGGCTGCTCGAAGCTCGTAGTTCAATAGTCCATCCGCGAAACCTTAAACTTGTTTGAAATTTGAACTTTGAAATTTGAGATTTCTAACTTCGTTTCAATTGAACCAAATCTTCGAGTTTTACACTGATGTGAACTTTGTAATTCTCAATAAATGATGAACCTTTTTATATTTGCAATACTTTGAAAATAATCAATCTTTATTCCAATAATCATAGTTTGTTTGAATTAAAATTGATCATTTGTATCACTCTAATTATTTTAGCAAAAATAGGAAACAACTTCTTTATCGTGTCAAATCCGTTATAAGACATTCACAGTCAGAAAGAAATTTCATTTTTACTCATGGTTAATTACGGCGAAGAAAAAAAATGACTGTCACAACATATTTTTTCGGTTCAAACTGTCTGTTGCTCAGCCACATTGCTTTCCAAGTTGACCACTACATTTCTTAACTGTAGCCCATAGCTTGAATGTTCTGCCACCCCACTGCCATACTTTTCTTGCACAAGCTAAATTCTGCTGTGGATCACATGGATATCGACCATTGTTACACGAAGCAAAATTTTGTTGATTTATTTGAAATAAACCAATATCCCATGTTCCACCCGTGTTGTAATTCATTGCATTGGCATTCCCTTGTGATTCAGCTTGAACAATACACTTACAACATTGTTGATCCCAATCCGTGTACTGTGAACAGTAAGAGCCAGCTGAAACGTAGTTTGCTGTTCTTCCACATGGACATGTGGCAGGACAATTAGAATAGAGACAGTTTTGACCGCATCTATCGCCGTTCACAACATAGATGATGGCAATAATAAGAACAGCAGCGAGAAATTGATGCATCTTTTTGCTATGGAGAGTAACCAGAAAAATATGAAGTACCTGTTTGATTTTTTTACACTATTTTTATAGGCTAGCTTACTTCCGATTTTTTTTTCTTTTAATTCCTCTTTCTAATAGGCATCAAAATTAGATTTTTTATCGCACAGTAAGTGTTGATGCGTCGTTAAGATGAGAGAAAAGGAAGAGAAAGAAACTGAGTCATGTTTATTCATACACGAAAAATATTTTATGCTTCCAAGGTAGAGGAACTGGTGGTTTAGTCATGGTATGGGAGTAGCAAAAGAGAGAGGAAGTAATTTCAGCTTCTCAATCGATTCTACTTTCTCACTCCAGTCTCTCTTCTAGTCATTCCTTGAGAGAACCTGAAAGGATCTTTCAGGATCCTGAATCTCAAGGAACTTGTCAAGTTTTGATCAGGATCTAGTGTCAAATCCAAGTGATTCCTGTTTTCAGAGTTTCTTCAAGTTCTTGCTCAGATTTATTTATTAATTTCGAAATCAGGATCCCATCGGGATTCACTCTCGATCTTATTGAGGATCCTGACCAGAATTATAGAAAAGATTTTTTCAAGATTTTTTCAGATTATTACCAAGATCTGATTCAAACATTTGTATCACACCCTGTCAGAATTTATTACTACATCGGTCGATGGTTTTAGCAAGAAGGTAACAAGATCAGTTATATTTCTGAACTGATAATTCCTGTCAAGCTTCGATCAGGAGAGTGTGGGTGTTGGTGGGTACGGGTGGCGGTTGTGGGTGGGTGTCGTTTGAGAAAATACCTACACCCGCATCCACCCACACATCCTATTTGAGTCTATCTACTATTGCAAATGAAAATTGATCAAAGGTCAACCAGAATAAGACAATGACATCGACATCTTTCTGTTAAACATAACCTATTATCGTTAATAGCTATTGTTGGATTTTGTGAGTCTTAATAATCTTTATACATAACTAAAAATTATGTTCAATGATCCACATTTGTCTATAATCAATGAGAAGATTTTGCCCTCTCTTGTTCAGGTAGCTTGAAAATCGGAGGGTGTAGTTGAAGTTGTGGGTTGACCTTATTTACACTCATACCAGCTGTACAGGCAATTTTACTAGCCAAACATCTGGAGACAATTGAACAATTGGACGTTGATTCAAGGTATTTAAAAGAAACTAAACAGGAGATCAATATAGTCAGTGTAAAATGTAATTACAGCATTGTTTGATAGGGCTTGAGCAAGACATGTAGAACTATATTTATTTATTTTCCATGATCTTTTTATTAAATTTTGCTTGTTGCAGCTATGGAACTCTGACTTTCGCCATTGAAAAGGCGAGAATGCGGGTTAGTATAGGTTGAAGCGTCTCTGGAATGAAATTCAATATCCACAATCAGAATCCGCATTCAAAAGCAATAGGATAGCTTCAATAAAGCTCATCTGTGAAGGAAAATCAGTGATAGATCCCATAATATTTCAGCGATATCACAATCTTAAGACCTTTGTTCAAATATCACGTCTTCCATCGTATCGGTAGACATCTAGGCAAAATTTTCGGAACTAGTATCTAAAATCTATTAAAGTGAAATACAACATTATGTACACTTATTAGTTTCCTTTTTTCTTCCAGCATAAGTATATTAATGAAAGATCTGGTCAATAATTCTATGCGCATAATGGTAGTTATAGAGTTTGATTAGGGTGTGGATCAAATGATGAAACATTCTGCATTAGCATCCATGTTTTACCATAACAACATCCTTTTTTGTGTCGAATTATCTTCGTCAGACAGCGCTCTTCCGCATCAGAAGTACCGTTCGATTCTTTATCTCTTTTGTTTCATGCTGAAATTAGTATAGCACGTTTGATGTTTTCCTGTTTTATTTATTCATGTAGCTATACCTGGATGAAAAACAAGAGTAACGCTTGAACGTTACTCACTGCAAATTATGCCATGATATTTTTCTTTTCTTTTGCGCACACATTTTGAATTTCGCAATACGACGTCATGTATAGACAGCATATGTGGATTTCTCTAGGACGCATGAAATTGCTGGCTGGTCAGACGACAAATATGTACTCGTAAAAAATTCGAGTGTCAAAACGAACTTATGAACACTCGACGCCGGTGTCTTCATCTAACAAGTATTTCGGAATCATAAAGCACCACATGTTGAAGCTCTACATTGCTTTTTACCACAGAACCAGTGACTGTATATACTTCCTTGTGTTCATGATGCGTAAATCTTAATAGCAATAGATGTGTGAATGAAGTTTGAGTGCAGGTTCATTGTGTTGCAGCCTACGTGCACTCGCACCTACATGCTTTTGTTGTATTCTTACTAAGATCCTCATCTGGTTTAACTAGAATTCTTCGCTGAATTCTCATATGAGGGCCCAGAAAAGATCCTGACAAAAACTTCATAAAAATTTGGTAGAATGCTATCTGCTACTCCTATGAGGGTCCTAAGTATCATTAAGACAGACCCCTAATGCGACGCTAGCTGGCAAATTTAGAAAAAAATCTAAATGAAAAATTAAAGAAATTCTGAGCAGGATTCTGTTTAGCCACGAGGAATCCTGAATGTGGGTTTCTTAACAATATTGTTTACATGCATACACCGTCCACACGTCACCTGTCACATCCATATCCCACGTTTGTTTTTGTGTATTGGCTGCTATCGACAATAAATGTTATAAAGATTATTTCTGCGGAACATTTACAGAAAGAGAAGCAATGAAGAATGACACATTTAATTACAAAAAGAAATTTCAAACAAATTGTGAATTTTTTTTTGCGTGCAATTATTATTTTTTTGTTCTTTGTTTTATTTTTTCTTTTAGCTGCAGGTACTTTATAAAACGTTTTCACATTACAAAACTCATTTTCTAAATAAGCAGAAAGTGACTGAATGACATCTTTTTTTCTTTTCCTTTCATACAGCTACCACTGGAGTTTATAAAAAGCAACCCGCTTTTGCGTTAAAGATTAGTCAAACTTTTTACAAAAACTGTAGATAATGCTTTCATTTCTGAGCTTGTGCTGAAGAGCTAGATATATTTGACATCTTTTTAAAATAGAGACAATCGAGTTCAAAGCAGTGAAATCAAAAGGATACTCGAAATCAGCTGGTTAGTTATCTTATTGATTGTGTTCTGCGAATCGCTAAACTGTAGAGTTCCGACTAAATTACTCTTTGCTTTTGTAGATATAACAGACATGCTACCAACACTGATTGAATCGTTACCTATTAAATGATGGCGTGATTTGTTATATTATTTGGATATTGTCGATCTGTATCATACATTCGAAGGGTTAAACTCAAAAATTGATTCAATTTTGAATGCAACCAATCTCAACTTAGTTTTATCACATAAAGAAACCTTCAATTACTATTTCCACACTATTTTACCATATATAAATGCTTCAAAAGTACTAGTATTAAAATTAGAAGATCGAAATGATTTTTTAATGACAGGTAATCAAATTCAGCAATTTTTCGATTTACATCCTATGAATGACTTTGTCTATCTTCGTTCATTGGTGCTATTATTCTGTAAATACCCATAGTTTTCTTGAGGTGACGGTAATTCTATACCAAGTTGCAAAATTAACACATCTTCCTTTGCTTGACATTGGAATACAATGGAGTTAATATGCTGATGCTTACATCAATCGTCTTCTGCATTTAGTATTTATCGAAAAGAATAATTTTTCTTCGCTACAACATTTTACACTGTCTTGCATCATCTAACAACCACTATCAAAAATGTCGACGACGAGTCTAGAAACAATAAGAAGAAATATAAAATATTTTTCGTTTTCTCTAAGATTTCGAATATCTACTCTTCAAATAATTTTATCGCATATAAAAAACATAAAATCGATTCATCTACATCTTTTTACTAAAAACGAACAACAACAAAAATACTCGAGCGTTCTCGTACTGATGAACTGTATTAACTTGAGTTTAGAAGTAACACATACTGTTACATTTGAACAAATTGAATACGTACTAAAAAGTTTTCCAAAATTAAAGAAGTTAAAAATTAAATGTTATATCAATCTATTATTGGACGAAAATAACGGTTGGGAACAAATGTTAACCGACTGTTGCTTGAATCTAGTTAAATTTTAATTACTCTTCACCGATATTTTCTATCATGCTATCAATGAAGTGTTTAAATCGAGAGTATACGATTTGAAAACAAAATTCAACAAAATATTCTGACTTAAAAAAAATGCTAAATTTAGTCATGAACCCAAAGCATATACTAATGATTTCACAGTCGAATACGATTTGACGGTAAGTTAAACAATGTTTTCTGTAAGATATTCACAATTAATAGGCAGAGTTTTTAATCTTCATTTGAAGATGGTGATAATGCAAATCGGAAGTTGGCACAGATGATGCGTAATATTGAGACAATAGTTTATAGATTATGATAAGATTAATAGACTCTCATATCTAGACAGAATAACTTCGATCATAAGAATTATTTTTCATTGATTGCTTTGTTCTAATCACAAGCATCAAATCAACAACAAAAATAATGCTGAGATAGAGACTTAGATGGCCCGATGCGTAAGTTCTTTATATTCTAATAAGACATTATTTCTATTTAATATCTCTTCGTTCTTTTTAGCTGCCAAAATAAACAAAAATTTCTAAATTGCTGATGTGGATGGGTGAACATGAGGATGAATTTGGACACCAGTGGTAGTCTTTTCTTCATCCACATCCTCCTTGAAATCAAGTAACACGATCGTAAGACAATTTTCTTACTCAAGAACCAAGAGTAATTCATATCAAATTACGGTTTTCAATGAAGATTATTCCAACATTTTTTGACCTTTGTATCTTCCAGAAATCATCACAAGAGATGATAAAAGTCGAAATCTATCTTCGAAACCAATAAGGCTTATTTGTAAGCGTGATAATGATTGTAGATGTGGTATGAGGATGTGGAAAGAGAGAAGACCTACATCCACATCTTCCAGAGCGACATTTAATACCTCAATTAAAACATCTGATGAAAAATATCAAATTAACTTTGTTGACATACCTCACATAGAATGAAGCGCTTTAAATGCTAATAGTTATTAGTAGTGGAAAATTGAACCAGTTGACAATTTTATAAATATAGGATGTGAAAAAATACGATAATTAATTCTTAGACTAATTATTTTCATTTTATACATCATTGGTTCAATGAAAAGACTAAAATCTTCAATGTAGAGAATCATGGAATTGTTCGAGAGCACGAGTGTGCATGCCGGTGTGTGAAAAGAAGAAACACACACTCACACCCTTAGGCAAACGTTAGCAATTTTTGAACACTCATCTGGTTGTGGTCTTTCACACACTGTTAGGCATACCATGTAATAACCAATTTGAAAACCATACAAGACTAATATATTGAAGTACTATCTCTCTTCGAACAAGCAAAGAAACAATTTATACAGTTCTCTGAAACTGGTGAACATTGCGACACTGCTTGCGTACTCAACAATATAGGTAAAGCGCATCGTCTTCTTGATCCCTTACCAAAAGCGCTAGATTATCTCGAGAAAGCTTTACCTTGAGAAAAACCACACTAGAAGTCAATTACCTTGGTGTAGTCACCACCTGATTAAACTTAAGTATAGCCTATCAAACTAAAGACGATTTAAGCATCGCACTTGAATATCTGAGTGTGAATGTGAGTGAGGTGCGCAGGGGCGTGTGTGAGTATAGGTCTTCTTTGCATCTACATTCACATTCAAACTCACACCCTCAATATTTTCACGTTATTTATTAGATGAAATGATCGATAAAGAGTATCAAGCTTTCATTAATAGATCGTAATTACAGATAATTTATTGGTTCTACATAAAAAGTTATTCTCATCACTACCTTCATGTGTGTAATGTCGGATCAATCTTACATTGATCAATGAAATTATAAATTCAGCAAAGAATTTTCTTGAAATCATTTTTAGTGCGCTTAATCAATAAATAATTTGTTAATTAATCCTTTTTATAAAGATAATGTATACTCAAAACTAAACTTTTTTTCTAATCAATGTATATTTATTTAATGCTAAGTCACATGCACAAATTATTACAAAAGAAATAGAACTTAATTGCTTTGAATTTGATTCGTTTGTGTTTGATTTAATCTTTATTTTTTTCAAATCCTAGGTTCCAACATTAATCAAACATGGGGTGGAGTGTGAATGTTGATATAGACCTTCTGATGTCACTCATACTCGCACCCAACAAGATACTTCTTCAAAAATTTCAAAAAAACCATGAATTCCTTTCTGCAAAAAAGTGTGGACTGTTCGTTTCGAAGTCAATCTTTTTCCTCAAATGAAAACGAACAAATAAGATCTATTTATGAGTGTTTCACAAAAATTTTCGAAAATCCTATTTGAATCATGAGTCTTTGAAACTCAATTCCCTTTAAGTATAACTTTCTGTTATTACATAATGATATGATTTCATCTTTTATGGAAGATCGATAAGCTTTGCAGAATTAGCAAAACCAGGCAAATCTTAAAGTAACATCTGGTTTATATTTTAAACTATAAAAAAATTCATAAATTCGAAGCAGGATAATCTTGATTATTGATTCAATACTAAAAATAAAGAGAACATTCATCATCTTTAATGTATTTGCCGTTGCTCTTCAGATTATAATTGTGCTCTTCGATCGGCTTCTTGCTTGATCATTGCTTGTTGAACATGCATTGGTAGACCTGGATTGAGATTTAAAGCGTAGGGTAATAATGTTTTGGGTGTTTCTCCAAAGTCAACCATAATTTTGATGAACATTGTATCATCTCGAATATAAGCGTTGCCTTCTTGTTGAATTATTGCCAAAGGACAAAACTGAGGAATACCACTAGCAACATTCATTTCAGATCGTGGATGTTGAAAGCTATTTGATTTAATGTCCGGTCGAAATGAATCAATAATATGTTGTTGTGCAGGTGTTTGATCGTACAAACAGAATGTGACTTTATAGTTGAATGGAAATTTGAGAATTGTATCGTATTTACTTCGCATCAGGACAAAAAAGAGTGACATATGTGTACGACGAGCATTTCCATCACCATTTAAATAAAGACGAGCTCTCATTTTATAACCACTTGGAGAGGAATAAAATGGTGGCGAATAAATTGACGTTTGTCTTTCAGACTGTGCATCACCTAGAAATTCAACAAAAAAAAAGATAAATCAAGAAGACCAGAAGCAAATATAAAAAAAATTAGTGGATCCACAGCATTGATGATTCATTTCATTTTGTTCATTAATAGATCACTTGTAGATTGTATTTGACAGTAATGACAGTAAAATTTCTCTGTATAAGCAATTCCTGGTATTGAGCGGTCAAGAGTCTGACCAAACGAATTTTACTGAAAATAAGTCTCTATATTATGAGCACCTCTTCATTCTGAACAGTAAGTGCTCATTTCTTCTCCCACGAGTAATAACGATCTCCATTATATGAGCAAAATGCATTGTGTCATTCACGTGCAGAAGGAGAAAAAAAGATGCCATCTGTATTGCACTATGATAAACAATCAAGCAACATATGTAAAAAGGAGACGAACTACTCGTGTGTATTAAAAAGAAAAAAATTCTGAAATACTAGCAACAATGTAATGAAACATTTCGTCATTTTTTTTAAACAGCTAGTAATATCAAATTATGCCAACACACACTAATTTACCTTTGGTTAAAAAAAATTGAATTGATAAAGTATTCCAAAGAAGAAAAGAATCATCTTATGCAGTTGAAAAACTATTGCATATGAATACTTATCATTTGAAAAAAAAAAACTGAAAACCTTTCAATAATGAGCATCTCCGTAAACTGACGAGGGAACATCCCCCATTGTCAAATCGCTTTTCGTTTGGTTCTATTGCCATTCGATTAGTCTTGGTGAGTAGTGAAAAAGTCTATATTGGTTTGGTTTTCTAGTCTTGTATTATCGACTTATGGACGTTTTACTGGATTTTTGGTCCATGGACATGAGATTCCATAAGAACCTAAATGATCGAATTTCGATCTGGAACTTTGTCTATAGACAGTTCTCATAGTCATTAAAAAAACCCAAAAGTTTGAGCCAACACAAATGTATCCTTGTCGAGATATTAGCTTGTATTGAAAATATCCGTATTTTGAAACACAGGCCAAAAGAGAGGTTTTTTTTAAAACTGAGTATTTCGATAAAGATAGATTCGTTCTGACTCAAACTTTGAGAATTTTCTAATGACTATGAGAACTGTCTATAGACAAAATTTCAGATCGAAATTTGATCATTTAGGTTCTTATGGAATCTCATGTCCATGGACCAAAAATCCAGTAAAACGTCCATAAGTCGATAATACAAGACCAGAAAACCAAACCAAAATAGACTTTTTCACCACTCACCAAGACTAATCGAATAACAATAGAACCAAGCGAAAAGCGATTTGACAGTTGAGGATGTTTCCTTGTGAGTATTTTTTTCCAGTCCCGATGCTGCTCACATTACATAGATTTTACAGTATATATATATAATGCTGAAAGTAACGTTAAATCAGTTATGTATTATTAGTTGATGTTATAGAAACTGAATAACATGTTATTCTTTGGTTATCTTCTCAATAAGAGTTTCTGTTTTTATCATTGTGTATAAAAGTAATTGATCATCTTACTCATTTTCTCGCGGAAGTTTGTTATTTTCCAAACTAATGTTCCATCATATGAAACACACTGCAAATCATCGACGTTTTCTTGCAATGATGATAAGTCTTGATTATGTTTTACTTCTTCTAAGAAAATATTTGATTCTTCAATGGATAATTTAACTTTTGATTGTTCTGCTGCTAATGTTGAAAGTGCTATTTGCATTTGAAGTGCTTCATGAGTTAGACGTTGTTCATCATTGGTCAATGCTTCGATGCCACCAACCAAGATATTGAGCATTTCATCAAGCTCTTCTGACTGAGCTATAGTAGGATTACAAGTTCCTGCAGTTGTTGTTCGAGGAAGATCAACATCCATTTGCCTGTCGTTTAATTGTGATAACATTTGACGAGCAACTTTGAGTAAGACATTTTGATGTTGTTCAGTCAAATAATGATCTTCCATTTTGGCACGAATTATCTAAAGAACATAAATTTTCTGGCATAGGCTTCATCTCGAGAATATTCATACTCGTTCATTACAACCGAAGTCTTTCAATATACAATCAACAATGAGTTGTTGACATTCAAAGACTTTATGTTGATGAAAATTTTCAGCTGAATCGAAATGTTTGCCACAATAGTCACATTTAAGATTTGAATGAGACTGATTGAGATGTTCCTTTGAAATAAAAAGCAAAGAAGATCCAAAAATAAAATAAATATAAAATGAATTACTTGATAGTTACATAAGACACCATTCCATTGACAAAAAGAACAATCAATCGGTAATGATTTCATTTCATTTGTGAAGCTTTGATCAAGTAGTACCTATTCAAAAGAAATATATATTCGATATAATTATGAAAAGATATTTTACCTCCGTCTGTAATGTTTCTGCTTGACATTGCCGACATTTAATTGTCGTTCTTGAAGAAGAATAATGAAAAATAATACTTCAAATTGATGATGAAACTTACTGTTGTTCAACATTAGTACATGTTTGGCACTGACGATGGCGACATTGAGTCAATTGTACAGGATCTCGTAGTATTAATGAACAAACAGGACAAATATATTTCGAATTAAGAAGATGTTTATTTCTTGCATCGATGCCTACCATTATTTTGATTTTTGTGTTGATCAATATACAAAAAGAAGAAAATTTTCCACAGCGTCAAAACCAATTGATATTTGGTTAGTATCGTGATAAGGGGGCAAAGAAAAATAATTCTTTGAAATTCAAAGATGTAATAAATAATGTATCTAGAAATAAGGAAGTATTAATATACGATATGGTTAAGTATATGTCATTGTCTGTAAATAAAAAGAAACGATATAAGTACTTTTCTAGCAGGTAATTTTGAAGAATACTCATCAATTACTCATTATAACGAACTCTAAGATGTGTAAATAGAAAAATTATATAATTCATATGAATGACGCAATTTTGTCCAAAATTTCATGTCAAGTTTAAATGACGATGTTGGATTAATAAAAACATTAAAGATTCGTTGAAAATAATTGTCAAACGCATGATATTTTCTCATTCATTTTCATATATTTACACTAGAACAAACATTTTCTGAAACACAAAGAAAAGGTGTGGGTGTGCATGTAGTTAGACGAAGTTGTCGAAGTGTGTGTGTAAGTGTGGTATGAGTGACTTCTCTTCCCCCACACCTGCTTGTGTGAATTACCGATATATAGTTAATTGAAGCTGCACATCTCTAGTTTTTTTGTTAAAAATCAATGTAAAGGAACTTCTAATCGCATTGTTGTACATTGATATATTTTACTGCAGTTTTAAGTACTATGAACTCTTAGGTGATTGTAAGTACTTTTCCTCTTCTGAAAGACAAAAGTACACATTTTCCCAGTTGAGTTGAACGGCGGTATGTCACCTCTGAGATATCAATATTGGTTCGCCGGACTACTCTTAAGATCTTTCTTTCATTTCTTACTTGACAATTGCTTCTTGAATATGCCTTGGTAGACCCGAAATGAGACTAAAAGCGTAGGGCACTAATGTTTTGTGTATTTCTCCGAAATCAATCATAATTTTGATAAACATTATTGTCTTGTACATAAGGATTACTCTCCTGTTGAATCGTTTCCCATGGAAAAAATTTCGGTATACTACTTGCCATATTCATATTTGATCAAGGTGATTGAAAACTATTTGATTTAATACCTGGTCGGAATGAATCGATAATATGTCGTTGTTGTGGAATTTGACCGTACAAACAAAATGTGACCTTATAATTGAACGGAAACTTGAGAATTGGATCATTTAAATCTCGCATAAGTACAAAAAAGAGTGACATACGTATACAACAAGCATTTCCATTACCATTTAAGTAAAGACAAGCTCTCATTTTATACCCATTTGGAGATGAATAAAATGGAGGAGAATAAATTGATGTTAGTCTTTCAGATTGTGCATTAACTAAAAAATTAAACCAAAAAAATATCTCTAGAAGAGCAGAAAAAAGTATAAAAAAATTTAGTTCAACAATAGCATTAATGATTCGTGTTGTCAATTCATTAATATATTACTCATAGCTAGTATCGGAGAGTAATTATATATATAATGTTGAATGTAACGTTGATTCAATTACGTATTATTTGTCGATCTTATAGAAATTGAATAACATGTTATTCTTTGGTTATCTTCTCAATAAGAGTTTCTGCTTTTATCATTGTGTATAAAAGTAATTGATCATCTTACTCATTTTCTCGCGGAACTTCGTTATTTATCAAACTAATGCTCCATCATATGAAATACATTGCAAATCATCGACCTTTTCTTGCAATGATGATAAGTCTTGATTATGTTTTACTCCTTCTAAGAAAATATTTGATTCTTCAATGGATAATTTAACTTTTGATTGTTCTGCTGCTAATGTTGAAAGTGTTATTTGTATTTGAAGTGCTTCATGGGTTAGACATTGTTCATCATTGGTCAATGTTTCGATGCCACTCACCAAGATATTGAGCATTTCATTAAGCTCTTCTAACTGAGCTATAGTAGGATTACAAGTTCCTGCAGTTGTTGTTCGAGGAAGATCAAGATTCATTTGTCTGTCGTTTAAAGGTGATTAAATTTGACGAACAACTTTGATTAAGGCATTTTGATGTTATTCAGTCAAATAATGATCTTTCATTTTGGCACGAATTATCTAAAGAACATACATTTTCTGGCATAGGTTTCATCTCGAGAATATTCATACTCGTTCATTACAACCGAAATCTTTCAATATACAATCAACAATGAGTTGTTGAAATTCAAAGACTTTATGTTGATTGAATTTTTTAGCTGAATCAAAATGTTTGCCACAATAGTCACATTTAAGATTTGAATGAGACTGATTGAGATGTTCCTTTGGAATAAAAAGCAAAGAAGATCCAAAAATAAAATAAATATAAAATGAATTACTTGATAGTTACATAAGATATATATTCAATATAATTATGAAAAGATATTTTACCTCGGTCTGTAATGTTTCTGCTTGACATTGCCGACATTTAATTGTCGTTCTTGAAGAATAATAATGAAAAATAATACTTCAAATTGATGATGAAACTTATTGTTGTTCAACATTAACATCTTTTTTGGCACTGACGATGGTCACATTGAGTCAATTGCACAGGATCTCGTATTATCAATAAACACACAGGACAAATATATTTCAAATCAAGAAGATGTTTATTTCTTGCAGCGATTTCTACCATGTTTTAATTTAAGTAATACGAAACGACCAATGAATGTTACGTAAATATAAAAATCAGTTTTGGTGTGAGTGTTTGGATGATTGAATGTGTGAATGATCTTCTAACCAACATTACACCTACGCCCTGACATCATATCTGTTGATAAGCAATGGAGGAAGTATAACTGCTGAAGGCAAGTGAATCATACTTATTACTCAATTTCTTCAAAAGTGTCATGGGAAGATTACATAATGATGTTTGGATTGAAAAAGCTACGTCTTGACAGAATAAATTCTATTAACGCTTGATTTCAAAAGATTCTCATGTCAGTCTCACTGCTAGCAACACACATAGGTCACTGTCTGTACGCGTACGAACGTCATGCAACGTGCGCGTACTAAGCGTGATTCGAACATGTTACGCTTGGTACGCGCACGTTGCGTGACGTTAGTACGCGTACAGACAATGATCTATGTGTGTCGCTAGCAGTGAGGTTGACATGGGTTGGAAACGCATAATATTTTCGCATTAGTTCTCACATATTCAAGTAACAACCCATTTTTTGAAGATGTAGAAAACATTGCACAACTCTGATGACTCATGAATTTATCATACATAATGTTTTCTTGACTTGCTCGTTTGAAAAAGTTCGTAAATTTTCGAGGCAAATCTAATTAGCAGCAGTGTTTTTTCAGTCTTCCTTAACTCATCACTGAACAAACATTTTCTATTGAGACATTATAGCTATTTTTCTTCAATCTCGAATAAATTTACTGAAGATATTTTTCTAGGTCGAAGAATACGGCTCTGTAACCCGTCACATTACAAAACGAAGGTAATCAGTGAAGAAACTGGTGAGCGTTTTCTAGCAATGAAAAAAATTCCTAAAACGGTACGATGAATTAATGTGCAATACGGTGAAAACTAATGTAGTAATTCATAGTTTAGGGTCGTTGTCAACAGTCTGACTGATTGTCCGTGGATTCTATAATTCTTCCATTGAAATCAACAAAACATTTTTTTACAAAAAGGTTATTTATCAGTAGTGGAAATTTAGTAATCAACTTTTTTTCGTATTACAAAATTAGCGTATTTCTTGCAATTATATATTTTGTATCTTACCAGAGCAGAGAAGTTGATGTGGAGACCTTAGATTTGTGTATAAAGTAATGAAAAAGTTACTTTATTAAAAAGGAAGCGAGAATTTATTTTCGATCATTTCATTGTTGACCTTAATGCAGAAACATAAATCGTTAGAAATCATGTAAATAAAAACAAAAACAGTATTTTTACTCCATTATAGTAATACATAAGCAACTATTTTGTTCGACTATTGTTTCATAATAATACTATTTGCTCTTCAATTAATTATACATGAAACATATCTCACTTGGAAATTTTCAGACACAAACAGTGCAAATATTGCACGAAAATTACAAAATTATTATTCTTAAACTCACAAGTATACTCAAATTTTTATACATATTGATAATCAAACATCAAACATTAATCTTAGAACATTTTTTTTATCAATTTGAACATCCTTGAAAAAAGAGTTCTACTAGGATGCAAAGATTTCCATGTTGCATAGAAATCTACCGTTGCTAAGTCACACCTTAAAACGTTCTCTTAACACAATACAATGAACTATAAAAGAAACGTCACTACTTCCGTAATAGTATTGGAATAAAAATGTTTCGATTTTCTATATGTTACATTTGTAAATACTGATCAAATTCTGTATAAATTGGTGTAGCTTTTCAATGTGTTTCATAGGAGATATTGCTTTCATTGCACCACTGCTATAATGGTATTGTTAAAGTGTCTTTCACATATCCTGATGATTGTTTAAAAAGCTTGTCACTCTTAAGTCAGTAGCGCCATCGTGATTGATATTTCTGATAAGATTTGAGAGTAACAGGTGTTTGAAGTTGAAGCAAAAAGCATTATAGTTATTGTTCTCATTCTTACTATCAAAGAAAAGCGACTTTAATGAATATAAAACTTTATGTAGTCTGTTTTTTCATGAGATATTCATTCGTACAAGAGGCGATAAGATTTTTTTTTTGTTGCTCTCACATCCAAATCAATGTGGGCATATGTAATTTTGAAAACTGTTGTAGAGGATATATCATTGTACATATTATGAATATCGAAATCAGAGTTGAGAGCCATTTATCTTTGTTTGAAATTTAACTGATTCAATCTCTTATCAGAACCATAAGGAAAATGAAAAGCAATTCTGGACTCCTTCAGAAATTATTAAAGAATCTGTTAAAAGTTCCTCGACAACTTCGAAAGGAATTCCTATTTTTCACTTCTTATATATTGTAAAAACAATGACTAATTAAATAAATCAAGAATATAATGGAAGCCAGATGTAAATATATATTTTTATTATTTAACGAATACGTTGTGCATAGAGATTGACATGTTAATTCGAAGAACCTATGAAAATAGAAACTCTCAATTACTAGTAACAATGCTCAATAATATCTGATTGACTTATAAAACTTGGTTGTTTCGTTTTTAATATATCAATAACTTTTCTGTTAAACGTTAGAGTATTTATAAATAATTCAACTATTTTAAGCCAAAATTATTTTTTCTTCGAAAATAAAATTTGATTATCACTATCAGATTTTTGTATAATAAAGATCGATTGTAATACTTCTACAACGAAAGAATTATAGTTGATGTATTTCAAACAAAAGATAATATACTAATCTATTAGAAATTAAATTCGTATAGTCCCACAATCAATTTATAAAGTATTGTTTATAACAAAGTATACTGCTTAGAGTATACATATTAAATAGATATTGGAAAGAAAAATCATCATGAATATTCTCAAACAATTTAATAAATTATTACTATTCTCTGATAAAATTGCGTGGGGTGCTGTCACAAATGTTCGACAATAAAAATAACGTCATACGATTCTTATCAGTATGATGAGTGTATGTCACGAATCAATCACACTATCGTTCCAAAACAGCTACAGACTTTCTTAAGAATAAGAAAAAGCAAAAATACAAGTCAGTGAAAAGTACACTCAACAAAATTTTTCCCACAAACAAAATATAATGAGAAAACACTTTTGTAAAATGTTTATTCTTAACCAATGTATAGAAGAACATTTAATCAGATTGACGACATAGAAAAAGGTGTAGGCCAAATAAAGACTAAGATTGATATCCATGTTCATATAGCGAAGAAAAAATAAACTTGTTGAAATACTATTTAGATATTTTGCAATTTTACTTTTCGCTATTATTATATACCTTCGCGGAAAAAACCTTTCACTCATATATTTTTTGTCGAATATACTTCATATTCAGATGTACCCACGATGTTCCATAAAATGTTATTCATTAATCCAAACGTACACTTTATCCTTATTCAATGTAACCTGTAGTTTTGATCTTATTCGATAAATAATATTCTTATGTAAGAACTTCAATAGAATGAAGTGAAGAAGAATCAAAATAAAATGTGTTGATTAAATAAGGATTAAATATGTGTCTATATTACTTATTTAGTATCGTTTATTAATATACTTTGCTCACTTTCGTCTCTATGGAAAAGAATATGTTCGAAAATCAGAAAAATTAATAATAATTGATAACCATCAGTGGTAAAAAGTTTCGAATTTTATTCTATTAAATGATATCAGATTTATCACAAAATTGTGTATAACATAAAAACTAAGAGAATTGAAGTTGTAAGTTTGTAAAGAGAACCAATCTTTTCCGACTTCAAATTTTCAAATTTCTCATTTTTATTTGTATTTACTGTATATAGGTCTTAAATTATCTTTGAGTTGAAATTGTCTTCATTACTTATAGACCTTTATGTCGTCAGAAAAGTACCATATAAAAAAAAAAGTAATATTTGATTTTTCTGTCTAATTTCTGCTATCTTCGTACAATAAAAAAAAATGATTGAAACGTATTTCAACAAGAAAAATTAACCATAAATATATACTTTATTTTTAATATCATCAATTAATTAACATTTATTTTGTACTCAGTTGAAGTCAACTAACAGCGACAAACTTTTTAGTCAAAGTTGGAAATTCATTGTGTAAATGCAATGCAACTACAACTTCTTTCCTTGGTGCAAACTTAATACAATACATAAATGTAATAACACTGCATAGAACGCAAAAAAAAGAAAGATGAAAAAAAAATGTTCTAAAACAGTGATAATGTTGTTATCTTAAAAGTACATTTATTCCGATGCTGAAAGCAAAATTTATTTGTCCTTAATCATATTGTACATTCTAGAAAGATCTAAGCGCAACTCAAAACAATATAGTTTTGGTTTTAATTCGGTGTCAATATGAAAAATCAAGTCATATTCCTTGTCTTCAAGAACTAAGAGTAATTTTACAATAAAAATCATGTGATTTCTATTCTAGTGTACTCAAAAAGTGAGTATACTCTAGAATCGGTCAATGTGTCCGTCTGGTCGTTTACACGATAGCTTTTGACAAGAGAGTACAATCTTGATGAAATTTTCTACACAGCATCGTCTTAATAATGTCTCGGTCGAGTTCGAAGATGAGAATGATTTGTCGAACCATTGCTGAGTTATCGCAAAAGAAAAAAATGATTTTCCCCTATGCTTTTTTTATACGATTATTGACCTATCTCGGTTTTCGTAAAAGAATTTTTACTTTCATAATCAAAAAAAAACCATGCTATTATATACCATTCAATAGAGAATTTCACAAGCTACGAAATAGTATATAAAACATTAGGAAATACGAAGACTAAGTCACCTATTATAAAGACACTTGAACGAAAATTGATTCTGTTTTTGTCCACGTTCCAATTGATCGAACATTAAAGCCCCATCTTCCAATCACAGAGATGATACTTCGAAGCTTTCTGGGGCGGGAAACTCGAATCTGAGCTTCACTAGCCTCGAAATCCTATTGGTTGAGCAGTAACCAGTAGAAATCAAGTTTTAATAGGAAGGACTTGCTAGGATAATTTTGATGTCTACACATGCTATGATGACTCATCTGTCTAGACAAGTTCAGAACCGATGAGCTGTTCAAAACGTTCACTATCACAAACTGAACTATTTGAACAGTTCTTTTCAACGAACTTAACTTAACCTTTCCAAATAGTTCGACTCTATGAGTTGATCATAAAGAAAAGCTATACATACCATCTTCAGGATTGGTTAGGAACATCTCAGGCTGAATATCTATGACTCCTTTAGTGTGCTATGGAAGGCTCACAGGTTCTCAAGACCTATTCTATGAGATACTCATAGGTCCACAATTCCTTTAATATAGGGGTACCAATAGTTCCTCAAGTTCTGTTATATAAGAGCACCAACAGATTCTTAAGGACTATCTTATGGGTATTCCTATATAGTAGACCTTGAGGGTCTATGTATTCACCCATATTATAACATCTAGTATAACTTTACGTTAAGTTCATTTGAAAAGAAATGTTTGAAAAAGCTCAGCTCGTTTAAAAGAGCTGTTCGAACAGTTCTCTAGTTCATTTGAATGAAGTTCATCAACGTGTACCTGTCGACCCTTATTCCTTACTACTCTCCAGGATGATCTTTTTAGACAGTTTGATCAAAACCAATCTGTCGTCAATAAATTTTTACTTTTTGAAGTACACATAACACTCGGATTTAAATCCGAGGTTTCCACATTTATTTTTGATTAGACTTAAAACAAAACAATATACATATGTTTTCTGAAAGATCTAACCGTCATATAAAATTTTCTTTAATCTTTTAGTAATATGTTAAAAGACAACAAATTTTTCAAGAATCTTATAATCTGACTCAAATGTAAAAGCTTCCAAGAACATGATTTTTGTTGTACAGTTTTCTTCTGACTGTTTGATTTGGAGGAATTTCAAATCAAATCATCTACGAATATCTAGAGAGTTGAAACTTGAAGTTTTCATTTAATTCATTTTATCATTTTTTTTTTCAGCAAACAAAGAGATGAAAATAAGAAACTTTTTCTAAGAAGAATATAAAATACTGCTAAACTTGAAACAAAAGAATCTATTACACATATCAAATTTGAAAGTTGAGTTTAATAACTCAAGATTACTCACGTATCTAATATTTTATATCTGCATCGCAGCATAAGAGTACACAATAATAAGAACTTTTGTTAGAGTTCGTACGTCTTATTTATCATAGTAGGTTAGTTATTTTTTGATATAAGATTGATATCGAAATCACGAGTTTTAATAAATTCAAGAAAAAATAAAATAAATTTATACAAGTGTAACAAAAAAAATCGACAATTCTAAATTGTTCATTGATGATTTTTCATATTCTAAAGTCACAGAATCTCGTAAATTCTTCTTTCTATTTTCTCATTGTCCATTGCATTTGGTTATATAATTAATGATTGAATATATTGTTATTGAAGTTTTAAACATCCAACTTTCATTTCAACTTCTGTTTTATCGAGTATTTTTATCAATAGAATTTTCCAATGTTTTGTATTGTGTGTATATCTGCATGAGTGAATATAAACTAACTTGGATTTAAGAATAATCGGTTATATAAATATACTCAAAATTTGATAAAAATTGAACCTGGTATTTCAAAACCAGAGAATTCTCACACACAATGTTACCAATATGTCATATTGAATACATAATGATTACTTGTCAAATAATATATTGGAAAGAAGCCATTAGTTTATTTATTGTTAAGTATAAATAACTTCATGACCAGTGGCGTAGCCAGGAATTTTTGAGTCATGGGTAATTCATCAGCCGAACTATTTTGAGTTACAGGCAGCTAATGGCAACCGTTATGATTTCAAAAATATCTATGGGCAACAACTGTTCAAGCACTGCATAGCTCAATAAATCCATAGGCAATTGCCCAATGGCCCTACCCCTGGCTACGCCACTATTCATGACTTTGTACTAATAAATAGATATTGGTAACAATACGGATTTCCTGTTAACTAAGAATAAGTTCTTTTTTTAGATAGTAATGTAGTATTTCAAAGAATATATGAAGAAAAGAAAATTTCAGAAATGAATATTTTTATCAATGAAAATAAGAAGATCAATTTGATTATTGATGAAACAGAAGAAACATAATAAGAATATTTCGAAAAGAGAAACAATTATTAATCTAATTTGTAATTAATATGCTTCTAGTATTTGATGAACAATCTCATACTATAATTTTTTTTTTCCTTACAAATATATTTAAGATCTATTATGAATCAATTGATAGATTTAAAATAATATAATTGTATGTCGTAAAAATAATCAAAAATTATAATAAAATTAATACATAGTTCGAAAAAAATATAGAGTTTAAAAGTTGAAAATCTCAATATTTCATATCTAGGTCATTAGTTTATCATGTAAGAATGACTCAAGTGTGTTCAAGTTCGACTTTTTTTTAGTAGAAATAGATCTTTTTAAAAGTAGTTTTTATTAACTTAATAGAAAAATAATTAAAAAAAAAAACTAGATATCAAAAAGTAAATCGATTGAATCATCGATTTTGAAGAAAAACTGACAACATGAAACTGAATATCGATATAGAATATTTATTCTTAATCTATTATAATAGATAGTAGTAATAGAATTTATCAAATGTAACAGAATACATTTGATACAAAATTTATTCATTTTTCATAATAAAAAACTATTCTATAATATTTATTCTAATCTCATATTATAAGTTTTTCAATATGTAATAATGAACCTATAGGAATGTTTTAGAACAATTCATTTTCTTACCTGTAGAATAAATTTGAAGAAAATTCATATGCCATACATTTTTCACTTTGACTAGGTCTAAGTGTATACTGAGTCATTCTTAGACTTTTATAACGATTCATTTAGTAATAGAGTTATTTATTGTGGATATATATATATATATATCAAGTAAAATTCCTTATTTCTAATGATTAAACAGTAGTCTACGTACTATGGACTTAATTCATAGTGATGACGCATACGTATTTTCGGTGAAATAGATTGTAACTAGTTACATGATCTTTCCATGGACGCATTCTTTTTGTCCTGTTTGAGATGACTCATTCTTGTTTTTATACTCAGTCAGTTCTCCACTCTTCTTTCGTTCTTCAACATACTCCAGTCCAGCACATACTTTCATTTATCCTTATCGTAAATTTATTTTTGATGATGATAAATAACAAAAAAACTGCTTGATAAATATGATTCACTCAATGTTGTCAAATAGTTTAATTTAGTCATAATGTAATTGTAGACAAGTAAGACATAATTATTCATTTGAAATGACATCGAAAAAATAACGAAAAATTTTTGTAGAAAACTCTGAATAGTTAAAATAAAATGAAGAATTTATGTATCTTAGAACATTTTCAACACTGTTTGTACTACCATTTTATACAGAGAAATATTTTCTTTGAACTTTGTATATGATATTTATATTGTCACCAGCACTATTTTCAAAATTTTTAAATAGTTGACAAATATAGTAACGATGATTTATGAAGTCAATGCATGACACTTATATGTTTATACCAGTGTATCATTACTGTCATTTTGTTGTTACCTTCATGTTTCTCAAATGAAAAATCTGTAAATAAAATGAATTTTAAATAAATCGGAAAGTATATATCACTTGTTTTTTATTAGACTATAAATATTGATGAGAAATATGAATCCTTCTTTATGAAAGGGAAGAAGAATAAAAATGGACGATAGTGGAATATACAGAGATGTTTTCGATGATAAAACATATTATTCATAACCAATAATATAAAACTATTTAAAATTACTGCAATTCTATAATTATTAAAGAACTAATTTCATATGTTTGACAACTTCATTAGCAAACATAGGAGACATCAGGATCGAAATAATTTAATTGGTTTAAAGTCTTTAAATTTATTTATTTGAACCGAACAAACTAATCATACCATGAAAAGAATCGAATTTCTAATGATCATTATAAATAGAGACCCTATGTAGCAAACAAAGATGAACAAGACATATACTCAGTTTTAATAAGATTGTATAGTTTACTCAAAAAAAACTGTTTAACTGATGAGTCTCAGTCGAATTATTTCATATATTCTTTCAGCACTTCACTTTCATTATGAACCTAAATAGCCGATTGCAGAACCGATTAGAGATGAATTATCGTTCACTATTCAATTTAATTCACAGATCACTCTACATTTAGCACAGTGTTTCTCTTTTATGAATAAATACAATCAAACCATATCGTATACATACATAAAACTTGTATGCTCTTCAACAGCAATTTATGAATAACAATCAGCATCTTTTCAAGCAATCGATGCTAATTCTACTAATGTCATATATGATTGGTTACTCAAACTTGATATTTCTCGACTTATTTTTTGTAAAACTTCCTAAAGAAATTTATTGCCCACCACGATACATCGTTTATGCATTTGAAAGAAATTATGATGCGTATAAGAGAGAAAAATGTGTAAGAAAAGGATGGAAGATTGATTTTGTACAAGAAAAGAACAGAATCAATAGCGTGACGTGTTCCTCTAATGTAATCTATTTACGTTGTAAGAAAAAAAAGATATTTTTTTGTACACATAAACAAACTATTACTGGGAAAAAAACAGTCACTTCCTCGCAATCTTATATGTGTCATATATTCGATAAATGCGCATCTTTTAATATCATTATTCATTCTACTAGTCTCATTATAAGAGGTAAGGATGGTCACACGAAGAGACGATAGTCATTGCTTCTTTCCTACTTACTTCCTTATTCTCCTATGAGTGATAATCGATGTTTTTTCTTTCTTGATTCGAATTCTGTACATTTCGACTTCCTAAGGCAAGTTTTATCTAGTTCTATTTTCAAGAGTGAGATTAATTTTTATAAGTCATTAATATTTTTACTGAAATACTAAGTCTCACATAAATGCTAAAAATCATTATTCAAAATGGTTAGGTCTCTAGTAATCACACTTCGAAACTTGTCTTTCTTAGACTTCGTTTATCAAATACAAACCCATAGACTAAAATATTTCCCGTTGTTTTCTCAAATATGTCATCATTAATATTATAGTACAGTTTTAGAGAATT
>CAJNOP010000274.1:94364-144964 GCA_905250075.1 Rotaria sp. Silwood1
TTGAAAATTCAACAAAGATATTATTTTCCTGGTCATGATGAAATTATTTGTACTCTAAACAACATTGGCGGTATACATAACGAACAAGGAAAGTATGATGAGGCTCTTGATTTTCATCGACGAGCATTAGCATTTCAAGAAAAATATTATCCATCTTATTATGCAAACATTGCTGGCACTCTTAATTATATGTGTGATGTACTACTTAACCAACGAAAATATGATGAAGCTCTTTGTTATTGCCAACGAGCATTAACAATGCAAGAAAGTTATTATCCTTCAGGTAACGCTTCAATGGCCTTGAGTCTTCATAACATTGGCAACATCCTAAATGTACAAGGAAAGTATGATGAGGCTATTGGTCTCCAGCAACGAGCACTCGAAATACAAGAGAAATGTTATCCAAATGGTCATGTGAACATTGCAGTAACTCTTATTCTTATTAGTGCAATATTTCATCGACAGGAAAAATTCAATAAAGCGATTGAATATTGTCAAAAAGTATTAGATATTCAAGAGAAATATTATCCAAACGGTCATGTGAACATTGCAATGACCTACATTTGTATTGGTACAATACTTAATCAACAACAAAAATTCGACAAAGCAATCGAATATCATGAAAAAGCATTAGAACTTCAAGAGAAATTTTATCCAAATGGTCATGTAAACATTGCCATTACCCTCTTTAGTTTGGGTACAGCATTTCGTCAACAAGCAAAATTCGATAAAGCAATGGAATGTTATCAAAAAGCATTAGAAATTCAGACAAAATACTATCCATCAGGTAATATTATCATGACTGATACTATCAATTGTATTGGTAATATTTTGCACGTTGAAGAAAAATTCGATACAGCTATGGACTATTATCAACGGGCACTTTCAATCCAAGAAAACTTCTATCTTAATGATCATACGGAAATTTCTCATACTTTTAATTTCATTGGTGACACTCTATATAAACAAAAGAAGTACGATGAAGCTCTTCAATATCATCAAAAAGCTTTAACTATTCAAGAAAGACATCATGACGCTGCTTATGTCGATGTCGCGAACAGTCTAAACTCTATTGGTAATGTTCTATATAGTCAAGAGAAATATGATGAAGCTATTGATTTCTATCAACGATCATTAACTATTCGAGAAAAATTCCATCCATTTGGTTATGCTGGCATCACTATTCTTCTTGGTAATATTGGGGATGCTTTGTATAGACAGAGAAAATATGATGAAGCACTTGACTTCTATCAACGAGCTTTGACAGTTCGAGAGAAATTTGATGCAACTAATCATATTGGTACTGTTGATAGCCTGATAAGTATCTCAAATGTTCTAAGAAATCAAGAAAAGTACAATGAAGCTATAGAAATCCAACAGCAAGTATTGGTGATACAAGAACAGAATTATCCTTCTGATCACATGAACATTGCTTATAGTTTTAGCAACATCGCTAACATTCTTACTTTACAAAGAACATATGATGAAGCTCTAAATTTCTATCAACGAGCGCTGAAAATCTACGAAAAATGTAGCCCATTGAATCTTGTCGATATTGCTAATGGTCTCATCAATATTGCTGATGTCCTTAGCAAACAAGGAAAGTATGCAGAAGCTATTGAATTTCAACAGAGAGCATTAACAATTCGAGAAGAAAAGTATTCCTATTATCATGAGAATATTGCAGATAGCTTGAATCGCATTGGTCACATTCGAATGTATCAAAAAGAATACAATCTAGCACTTGAATGTTATCAACGAGCTCTAACTATTCTTGAAAACTGCTATTCATCTGATCATGTTAATATTGCTGAGTGCTTAGGATGTATTGGTATGACCCTGAATGTACAAGGAAAATATGATGAAGCCCTCAATTTTTGTCGACGAGCATTAACAATCTATGAGCAATATTATCCATTCGGTCATAGAAAACTTGCAACTTGTCTGAATGATATTGGTAATATATTGTGTAATCAAGAAAAATATGATGAAGCTCTTGATTTTTATTATCGAGCACTAATATTTTACAAGAAACATTCACCCAATTATTTGAATATTACTACATGCCTAAGCAATATAGCGCAAGCTTTAAAATATAAAAGAAAATATGATGAAGCTATCGATTTTCAAAAACAGGTATTGACACTTCTCAAAAGCAATTCGTCTAGTGATCAATTTAGAATTGCTAATAGTCTTAAGGATATCGGTTGTACTCTATTTGAACAAACAAAATATGATGAATCTCTCGACTATTATCAACAAGCATTGATCATATGTGAAGAAATTTATCCTAATGATCATATTGAGATTACTAATTGTCTATTCCGGATTGCTGCTAACTTCAATAGAAAATTTCAGTTTGATCTTGCTATTGAATATTTGAAAAAATGTCTATTAATTAAAGAAGCCAGTGTATCTCCAGAAGATTTCTCCATTGCCACCCTATTCGAGTGTTTGTCACAAGTACAAAGTGCGAATGGCCAGTATGAAGTTGCTCTTATATATGAACAGAAATGTTTCTTGATGCGTCTCAAAGTTCTATCGCCAGATCATGAAAATATTGGTCATAGTTTATCACACATGGGTGAAATTTATGAAAACCTTGATAAATCTACATTGGCACTTGATTATTATCAACAAGCATTCGCTATCTATCGAAAATGTCTATCTTCTGAGCATGATGTTCTGTGTGCGATGAAATTAAATATTGAACGTCTTTCAGAAGAACTTGGAATAGAACTCAATTTATTTGATTAACATTTCAATAGTACTTGTTTTCAATTAAAAATATTTATTATCCGATTAAAATATTGATAGAAACATTTTGTTCTTTCATCAAACATTTGAAATTATGAAATATATCTGTTCGCGATATCTCATTTAATTGCTAATGACTATTCATAGTTGGATGTTTACTACTAACAGTAGTTTTCGATACCGTTTGTAACAATAAATGTATCAAAATTGAAATTTGATTGTTTTTAGTTTGAAGAAATACTTCTTAATAATATTAATCAACATATACTTTCTAACGAGTCTGTCTCACAGTTTTTTTTCCATTGTGTAATTCTTTAAAAAAAAGGAGACAACTTCTGTTAACGATCTTTAACCAACAACTGATCTTAGTTAGCAAATAATTTTCTTCTCTAATTTCTTTCACTAGTTTTTTTATTATATGCAATTCAACAGAATTTATTGAACATGTAGAGAGGCATTATGTAGGCAAATCCTAAAAACTCATAAAGTACCTATAAGATACTTCTCTGTGTGTATTCTAAACTTAGTACGTTCACTAGTGCATCATTGTTTTATATGATTTCACTTGAACTTACTGTAATATTCGCCAAATACTCATTTGACTTACTTTTACAAAAAAAAATCATTATTTTTATGATTGAATATAACTTATCATAGAACAAAACATAAAATTCTAAGAACTTCTACAAGAAACATATGCTTCTAGAAGGATCGAAACAAAAAAAAATTAGTTCATCATATTTCATGCAAAATTTAAAAAATAGATTAAAAATATTTCTTCCGGCAGAGGGAGAGAGTAATCAAGACTCTATATTACATTAGGTTCTCTTTTTCATTCGTTCATTGATTGACCTGAACATAATGTTCATCATGACTCATATTACTATTATTATTTATTTGCTTACTCATTATTTCATGCATATGTATTCAGAGAAGTTGATTAATTAAATATTGATTTATATACAAAATATTTTTTTTGTTTGCTTATTTTCAGATAGACGAATTTGAATTATGGGTGAAACATTAACTGATGAAGAAAAAGCATCAATTGCACGACGTTTTATTGCTCATGCACCACCAGGTGAATTTAATGAAGTTTTTAATGGTTAGTAAAATCAAATTATTGAATTTACAAATACAGTTTTTTTTATAGATGTACGAACACTATTAAATGATGATTCATTAGTTCGACGATCAGTTTCACAGTAAGTTATTGATGTATTTATCAAATGAGTATATTTTGAAAAGATTTTTAATTCTTAACTCATTTCTACAGACGAATGATAGTTTTTAAATGAATACTGTGGATTAGAAAAAAATTGATTTTCAAATTTCTTGTGAATGTTTTAGATCTTGATAATTATGAATAGTGGCGTAACTAGGATTTTGGCGGTGGTAGGGCTTAGCATCGCTTAAATGTCTGATGATTGGGCTCAGGCGAAGCTCAACTTAGCCCTATCCTGGTTACGCCACTTGTTCTGAATATAGCTATGAAAAAAATGTGTTATTGAAGTCGTTCATATATGACAGTAGATTAAAAGAATCATAGCATTGATTGAATATCTATTGTAGATTTCTAGTGTCTACATCAGAGATGGACAAAATCGCACCGCGCCTAGGCGCTACGCACATCTCTCTTTCTCTTTGCTCTACCAATCAGTTTCGCAAACTCCACCGAATACCGGGATGCTCTAAGCATGCGCTCATCGAAGCTCAGACTAGTGTAGCGTAGGCGTGAGCAACGGCGCGGTGCGACTTTGTCCATCTCTGGTCTACATAGCAATATAAGGATTTTTGAATTTTTTTCCGAAGTAATTTTCTCAGTTAGAAGACTTCTCTTATAAAATTATTGCATTTTTATTCGTCAATATAATTTTAGAGCTTTTGCTGAATATAATCGAGATCAATATATTCCAACGAAGGTTCAAAATTCAGAATACAAATGTCTTATAACCGATGCAAATGATTTAGATACTGGTCGATTTTATGATCCACGTACACGACAAACTTTTAAGTATGTTTATTTTTTTTTTCTTTTTGGTTAAAAATAAAATAAAATTTAGATTTGATCATTTACGTCGTGAACCATCTGATTATGAGCATTATCAACCAGATGAAAAATCTGAAATATGGCGTTTAGCATTAGAAAAAGAACTTACAGATTATATTAAAGAACGTTATCCATATGGTTCTTGTACAGTTATTGGTAGAAGTAATATAGATACAATTACATTAGCTACATTTATTGAAAGTCATAAATTTGAACCAAAAAATTTTTGGTATTTTTGTTTTATTTGAAATCTAAAATTTCTCCGTTTTTTTTTTGTTATATAGGAATGGACGTTGGAGATCTAATTGGTCTTTTACATTTAGTAAAGGTCAACATACATGTGAACTAACTGGACTTATAAAAGTTCAAGTAAATAAATCAAATTTTGAGATATAAAAAAACAAAAAAAACTAATTTTGAAAGTTTTAGATACATTATTTTGAAGATGGTAATGTTCAATTAGTTAGTAGTAAAGATATTACAGAAATAATTCAACTTCAAGTATAATACTTATTTTCATATGATTTTTTTTGACTCGATTTTGTTATTTTAATTTTTAGGATGAAATAATGACAGCAAAAGAAATCATTCGAATTATACGTCAAGCCGAAGATAATTATCAAGTATATAAAAAAAAAATTTCATTCTCTCATGCATACAAAAACTCTTCGGCATTAGAAAAAAAAAAGGTTTTTTGAAAAATCGATATCTAGACGGGATTCGCTCTGTTTGACTCTACACTCATCAACTTAATCTTACTAATTTTTGTTTTATGATCAGTGTATCTTCAAGGATTACAAAACAAAAAAAAATATATTTGTTTATATATTAATTTTAATTTTAGCAAGCTGTTAATGAAAATTATCAAGTTATGTCTGATTCAACATTTAAAGCATTACGTCGTCAATTACCAATAACAAAAGCTAAAATTGATTGGGAAAAAATAACGGCATATAAAATTGGATCTGAACTTAAAAATATTTAATATAATTATTTATTAAATAAATTAGTCAAAAATTATTTATACATCGATATAATTTGTAAAAAAATAAAAATAAATTCTATTTATTAATTCTGTGTGTTTTTTTTTCGAATATTCTATAAATTTTTCTCTCTTACTTTCTATATATATATATGTGTGTGTTTTATTCAAGTATATATAATTATTTGTAATTTATATGATATTGAAATATATATTCCTATATAATAGAATGGATATTTTTTTAAGAAGATTTCATAATCAAATAGAATTTTTGATAAGACTATACTTAGTTGCGTCATTTTATTCTACGCTTTTTTTTTATCAAAATAAACAAAAAAAAAATTGATTCGCTCAACCCTGGATATGAATCATTCTGTATATTGATTATAGACGGCGCAAGGTTTTGATTTTAAGGTAAGTCTAATATGTTTTTCATAAAAAAAACGCGAGACAGACGAGGGTTTATATATCACTGAAATGAAGATTTCAGATGAAGTTATTACGCCTTGTATAACAATTGTGATGCAATGTTGAAATCTATCAATATCATGGGAGAAGAGATAGATGTTTGAACCAATATTAGTCTACAAGAAAATGAATCTAGGATAGACTTGAGCCTATCAACGCCTTGTGGCTTGATAGAATCGGCAATATTACCTTTATTCCTTCCGTATCTGTCAACATGTCATTAATTTCTGGCGTTATCTAGTTCGGGACGCCTACAAATCAAGCCAAACAAATTGATGTTTCTAATTTGTTGAATGTACTTAATTCTGTTTTGTACAATCGAACAAATATAATTTGATATAAAATACAGAGGTAAACGAAAATGTAGAGAATAAGGGATACTTATCATCACAGGCACAAGGAAATTCTAGTAGGACAATGCATTAACATTTAACTTTCAAAACGTAAGTGTCCGATTAAAGGTTTTGGGTTGATTTTCTTAGGAAGCAGATCAAACTGATAGCTCTGATGGAAATATTTGATCAAAATTTACATGTAATACACTTCAATCAGTCTTCAATGAACATAAGGACATCTATCTAAACATATATTAACCAATTAAATGTTTTTTTCTCCGCCTCTAAACATTTGTCTCTCCCTCTCTTTGCATTAGAAGAAAAAGAAAGTGTTGCTTATTCACTACCGAGTACAGATATATATTTTTTTGTTGTTTTTTTTTCTCATGGAATTAATTTTTTCTGTCAATAATGAAAATACATAAAAAAAAAAAAACTTTTCATAAATCATTTCTATTTTCTTTAGATATGTGTGAAGAAACAACCAATTATCTATGGGCAGTACAAGATATTCTAGGACATGGTGCTACATCTCAAGTATATAAAGCATATAATAAATCAACTGGTGAAGTTGTTGCTGCTAAAGTTTATCAAAATTCATCAAATTCTCATTCACCACATGGAGATAAAAAAGCAAATCGTAATCAAGATTATCGTACTATATTAGATCATGAATTAGATATTCTTAAATCAGCTAATCATGAAAATATTGTTCGATATATTGCATTAGAACCTGTTATATCATTTGATACATCTCGTTCAATAAATAATCGTGAAGCATTACTTATTGAATATTGTAATGGTGGAAGTTTACATAATGTACTTGAATTACCTGAAAATCGTTATGGTTTATTAGAAGATGAATTTATGTTAGTTTTTAAACATTTAACAAATTCATTAAAATATTTACATACAAAAAATACAGTAAGATAAAAATGAATTATTACATTTTTTTTTATGAAACACAAAAAAGCTTCTCTTTTTTTGTTTCTCAAATATTTAGATTCATCGTGATATTAAACCAGATAATATTATGCTTTCAATTAATATCAATGGTGAACGTACATATAAATTAGCTGATTTAGGTGTTGCTAGACTTATGAATGAAGGTGAAAATGCTTTTACAACACTTGTTGGAACTGAAGAATATATTCATCCAGAATTATATCGGTAAAATAAAAATCAATTCTATTGAATTATCTATAAAGATTTCAGTTTTGTATCTTTTTCTCCGGAGGGGCGAAAAATTATTTTCGGGGGGGACAATTTATGTATTCGTAGCACGATTATCACAAGTGTCGGGAGGGCGAACTCGATTTTCAGTGGGACGCCGCCCTCCCCTGGCACCCCTCTGGATAAAACACTGACAGACAAGTTATCCTATAAATAACTAGTAAATTTATTTTTCATAAGAGAAAACATTGACTCCTATTAGAGTCTGTCGGGTTTGAAACTAACACATTAGTCTCTATCGTCTATTAACAACAAAAAATAATCATTTGAGGGTAATGACATAAAAATAAATTTAGACATTCTCGTATAAACATAATACTTATTGATATTTACGCATGAATAAATAAATAAATTGATATTAATTATAAAATACAAACATCATTTGTTGTTACATAAATATTTAATATGAATATCGAAAAGAGAACAAAATCAAACGAATACCTACAGTTTATTCATTTTAAATATTAATATATTTGTATTTAAAATTATTTCACAAGCACATATATTTCAAAAAAAAAAGAATAACACAAAAAAAAATAGAATTTTTCATGATGCAAAATCTTCCGATGTCTTCTTGATTGCAAACACAGATCAAATCAATTAGCAGACCGACAGTCTCGGTGAGGACGAAATCTTTACCCGAAATTCAGAATGAGTGAAAACATTTAATAGTAACTTGAATTTTACTTCACATACAGAGAAAAACATCCGACATACTATTTACTTACCAAAGAGGCCAATATTTGTTTTATTAAGAATAGTATTCTGAACCAAAAAAAAAAAAAAATATTATTGTCTACCTTTTTATATGCAAAAAGTAAAAGTTAATTCTTATATTTATATCTCAGAATAGAAACAAAAGTTTTACACTTTCAAAACAAGCTAATCCCATCAAGAAATGTATTTGAAGAAAGTTTAAAATCGAAAATTCAAAAAAAGACAATTTTTAAAAGTAATATACGTAAGATCATCGAATTATATTGAAAGATTCATTAATGAAATGATACGCTTCATTTAATTTAATTTTTTTGTTCCGTTCATTTAGAGCTGCTGTACATGATGATAAAACAAATGCTTTACGAACAGCTTTAAAAACTCGTGTTGATTTTCCATTTGAAGTTGATTTATGGTCACTTGGTGTTACACTTTATCAATGTGCAACTGGTTTGTAGTTTCCTCCTTTTTTTGTTTTAAACTTTTTAAATTTCATATTATTTAAGGTGAACTTCCATTTCAACCATTTGCTGGTACACGAAAAGATCGAGCTGTTATGAAACGTATTTTAGATACAAAACCATCAGGATGTATTTCTGGTATTAAGAGATTTTTTTTTTTTTTTTTTGCAATAGAATAAGTCTTGTGTTTTTTTTTTGAATTAAAATAGGTGTTGAAAATAGTCTTGGTGGTGATATACAATGGTCAAAAACTTTACCAGGATCATGCCGTTTATCAAATGATTTAAAACAACAATTAGAAATTTTATTACAACGTTTACTTGAATCAGATCGAAATAAATTAATGAGATTTTCAGAATTTTTCAAAGAAACTGATCAATTATTTAATTTAATGCCAATTTATTATTTAAATTTAAAACGTTTTATATTAACATGTAGTTATTTTGAACCAACAGAATCAATAACGAAATTATATGATAAATTACAAAAACAAAATAATGATAAAAATCATGAAGAATATTTTTGTCTTTTTCAAAAGTAAGGCAAAAAAAAGAAATCAAATCAATAAGTCACTATTTAGTGTATCGCTTAGTTTTTGTATGTTAAATTATTGGTCTGACAAATCAATTGAGTAGAAATTCAAACTATACATAGAGTTAGAACTGAAATGTTAGTTATTTGACTTCAACAATGATGAATTGCGTGATATCATAAATGTAAGAAATGGTCTATGACTGAATAATATTAATTATAGTTGAGTATGCTTTTTGAGTGATTATTTTGCATAAGTCTTTATTTAAAATTTATGTTTTCAATTTTAAAAGTGTATATAATCGAATTGTAAAACATTTTAGAATATTGTTAAATGATTATTTGAACAATTTAATTTTCTAAAACAACTTATTAGTCATGTAGTAAACTGAAAACAAATGTCTTACGAAGAAACCTCGCCGATCAAGCTTATATTTTGCTCATAAACAAGTCTCATGATTACTAGAATGTTCTAAAAGTTTCAGCTAAAAACAAACGTTTCTTTCTCAAGATATTGAGTTTTCCAGGAACGATCATATTTCAAAGGTAAAGGACAAAAAATCGAGCTTCTTGGAAACTCAATATCTCGAGAAAGAAACGTTCATTTTAGCTGAAATTTTTAGGACATTCTAGTGATCATGAGACTTGTTGTTTATGGACAAAATTCTATTGTTCGGCTTTCCTATAAATACCATTGTCGGAGATCAAAAACCAGTAAAATGATTGTAACTCTCGAAGGACAGCGTATGGGAACGAATCTCTCCGGGCTTCTGCTAGTCTTACTTATGGGCAAAATATGACGATTAATACTTGAACAGATTTCTTCATTAGAAAGGACCTATGCGAACTGATACTTACTATTTGAGTTTACATTGGACGTTTTAATGAGGCTAGTCAGAGTCAAAACTGAAACATCAACAAACAGAATTTCTATGTGAAATTTCGTCAATATCAAGATCTTAATTAGACTAACTTGTATATATAATGTCAGATAAAGCATTCTTGAGATATGAATATATGCATTTAATATGAATATTCTAATCTCATCGATAATGTTCTGTAAAAATTTTAAGTCGAAATTCGAAAATATAATTTAATCAAAATATTTCAGCAAAAATCTCAAGTCACATCGTAGATTTATATCCTTGTAGACCTTATCTAGTCTAAAGCTCTTGACAAAGTATGAGATCAAAAACGGTGAATTACTTTGCGCAGTTTCCTCGTAAGTCATATCTTTCGAAATTTAGTCTCTCTCTCTCTAATAGTAATTTTTGAATGGCTGAGAGAATAATATTATCAATGCTCGTATTCTTTGAAGAATACGAATATATTTTACAATGTTTTGACCTATCTAAAGATTCTTATGTGCCTTTTTTTTTTTGTATTAGTCATTCGTAAGTACGGAATAGAAAACTGACACTTTTAACTTACGAATTTCTTTTCGAAATAAATCAAAACTTCAAAAATAATGAATATCAAATAAAAAATTTTAATTTTGTTTTTTGTTAGTGTACCATATCCAATATCGAAAACAAAATCAATGTCAATAAAAGCATTTTGTGAACAATTACCAATTCCAACATCACGTGAAACACCACTTGTATTTTATACATTTTCTCCAATTAAACCTGAAGAAAACTATTGTCCAATACTTTATATACCAAAAATAAAACCAATTAAACAATATAATGATGTTGCTGCTGCATGTGATTGGAGTAATGATAGTCTTGGTTTATTTTTTTATATTAAAACTCAATTAACAGAATATCAAAATATATTAAAAACTGCTCAATGTTCAACAACAATTATGCAACAACATTTAAAATCAAATTTATTAGAATTTCTTTGTTCAATTCGTTCAAAACTTATTATTTTTCGTGCAATTGAAGAATTAAAAAATATATTTGATCAAATTAGTAGTAATACTAATAATCAATCAAATAATTTACCAATAAATTCTAATAATGGAAATAATTCTAAAAATCGTACACAATCAACAAGTGGAGAAGCACCCGCTATTGGATTTTCACATTTATATAATCATAGTCCACCATCAAGTGATAATAGTTTATCACCAGGTAATTTTCAATATATATATATTTAAATTAATTTAATAATCTTTTTTATAATTTATAGGAACAACACATCGTTCATCAACTCCATCACCAGCACAATTAATGAAACAAAGTATGCGTATTTATTTACGTTCATATTTACAATCATATGAACAATTAAAAAAATGTGAACAAGATATAATAGAAATAATTGAAAAAGAATTTAGTGGAAAATTAGGTATGATTGATGAACAACAACCATTTGCTAATACACTTTGGTTATCACAATGTACAAAAACTTATGCATCATGGATTCATCGAGCTGATAAATATCTTAAAGATTTAAATGATCTTAATGATAGTTTTCGAAAAGTAAGTTGATATGAATGTTTTTTTAATCGAAATTATGTCTTTCTAATGAGTTGTAAACATGATAGCGACGTCTTTAGTAGATATATTGATTATTCTAACTTACGAGTTTGATTCTTTGGATATAGATGCCACTATTAAAAAAAAATAATAAGCTAACGTCATATTTAGTATTATTACGATTTTATTTTTAGTATTGTATATATTTCATGAAGAAATATTTGCAAATGTCGGATACTATTTGATGCCATATGTATAGGATTCGGTGAGATGATAATAAAAAAATAGCTTAAAAGTATTGAGATCTATGATTTACACTGCTGCAGATTTATCGTATTTCATTAATGAATATATGAGCTTATTGTTTTGCTTTTTTGTTTTTCGTTGATTAAATCTAAATTTTCTACATTGAACATTCATTCAAGTCGAGAGGTTTTTATATTGATTAAAAAAAATTTCAAAAGTCTTCATATTCAGTCAATTATTTTTGAATAATCTCTCAATATTGATCAATCTCTTCACTTCGAATGTTCAATGCCGAAAATTTTTGAAGTTTAACAACGTAAAAACGAAACAAAAAGTTGATAAAT
The DNA here is from genome assembly GCA_905250075.1 of Rotaria sp. Silwood1. Taxonomy (NCBI): domain Eukaryota; kingdom Metazoa; phylum Rotifera; class Eurotatoria; order Philodinida; family Philodinidae; genus Rotaria; species Rotaria sp. Silwood1. Next base: position 106,909 of record CAJNOP010000274.1, read on the forward strand.
AATAAAAAAAAAAAACAATACACAGATTCTATTGATTTGAAGAAAGCTATAGATTATTAGTTTTTTTCTTATTGTTCACACTGCACACATACATATTCTGTCTAGAGATATGACACATGATTTGCTGATATCAGATTATCTGCTTCTAGATTAATCCTATGTAAAAGTAATTTTTCTATTTATCAATTTTCATTGAAATGACTTAAATTGAAAGATTTTGTCATATCACGTCGTCAATTTGCGCGATGGAGATAGCTTCTTTTGCATAGACACTGATAATATGTATGATTTGGCACAGATTTTTATTATTCACTTATGTACTACTCTTATATTCAATAAGATTTGAGATTGTTTTTATATTCTTAAAATTTCAAAAATATTTTCTATATAAAATAAGAATCAAAATTTTTAAAAACTTTATAATATAATCACACATCATCATTTGATTCAATATGATGAATTAGTCTTGCCTTCGACTCTTTTGAAGTCTTTCAAAGTCTCAGTACTGGAATGTATCATGCGAGAGATTTGAAATTTGTGCATAATGGCAAAAAGAAAGAATTCCTCCTATTAATCGGTCATATTTGCAGTTAAATCCTAATAGAAAAATGGCTATAGAATGTTTTCTCTTTTCTCAAAATCTCTATAGTGAACTCATGTGATTGATCATTTGTTTATCAGAGCGCGAAACTGAATCGAATCAAGTTTGAAATGCCTGATTCGGCTGTTTTTTTCTTCGTTCATATCATGTAATAATGTGACACGTTAGTGAGGATTGATACGCATTTGTTAACTATGAACGTGTAATTAAATAATGAATATCTATGATACAATTTAATAATTCTATCGATAAATTAAACATTCTTTTTACATATTTATTGATAACTATACAAATAGTATTTTGTCTTAACAAATTTTATAATAGAAATAGTGTATTCATTGTTAACGATAGACATATATAAATAAAGCGATATGATTATCTGTTCATATCGATACTGTTTAATGATGCCTAATCATTTATTTTTTTTTCAAATGTTTTGGTTATTGCTTCTTAAGGCCCCCCTCCCCTTCAAAAAAATCAATTTTGATCAAATTTATCGATTTTGTGATTTAAAACTTATTAGATAGAGCAAAGTGTCTACTCTCGAATGCACTATAGTTGATTGATTTTATGATGAGCTTTAAGAATATTACATAAGTTTTTCTGAACCTCCATATTGGAAAAAATAAGGCTTTTAAAAACTTATTTTCCGTTTTACTCAAAATCAGTTTTTTCGAATATACCGTTTACGTGGGCACGACTTTCTTAATAACGACTCAATAGAGAAGGGATAATTTTTTCTTATTGCATAGAGGACAAGTGGGGCTAGATCCTAATAGAGCCCGATTTTTGAATTTCTCTTCTGCTGAAATAAAAAAACTTGAATCTTTCGTTTTGTTTAGCGACTTTTTTGTCCATGAATTCGAGAACTTTTCGAAAAACGTTTTTTAAAAAACAAACGAAGGGAAATTCAAAAATCGGACTCTATTAGGATCTAGCCCTAAGGGTACTCTACAATTTAAAAACCACGCCGACATGCTTAGCTAAAATCCTCATGTTGAAAACCTTGCCCACGTAAAGGGTATTTTTGACCAATGAATCGACTAGAACTTGTGCATATCTTTGAGATTTGGAGGAGATATTTTAACCGTAATCTATACTAGCCTAGACTAACATTTTCTGAAATTTTGGTTGAAATCGGATGAAAAATAACAAAGTTGATTTCTGAGGGCGGGGGGGGGGGGGCTTAATGTAAGATTATAAAGCAAACGATTTTCTATAGTTTTATGGTAAAATGTTTTGATTAATTTTCGTAGTAGTTGATTCTTGCTGGTTCAATTTTGTGGCATGCACTCAGATTGTGAAATTTCAACTGTTTAAGAAATAAGTACAGTCTCTTATTTCTAGAAACGATTCTCATTCGTTTCGTGCTCTATTACCTACCAATCAGATTTCGGTATACAGTAATGGCCTAAGACTTTCGCTTTCGAATGGTAAACCCTCCCAGTCTCTACGCATGCGATGAAAATCGGGCAAAACCTGGCGTTTTACCGGTCCGGTTACCCGCTTCTCTTAACATAGAAAAAACGCAGTTAACCGAAGCGAACTACTGGTTAACCAGGTTTTTTTAATGGTGAATCGGCGGTTTACCGCTAAAACTGATCGGATTCTTGTGACATGAGTACATTGTTTCTTTCAAACACTAGTAACATCCATCATCTTTTAAAAACTCTAAGACAATAATTTAAAGGGCTTAAAAAAAAACAATTCTACTCAAATTCAGAGATATTAAATATCAACAATATTTTTGCTTAACTATTCTAGGATCGTTTATTAAGTACATATAATCGTTTACAAAGTGATTCACATTTTCGTCGTCGAAAAAATCTTGAAGAACTTCATGCAAAATATGTTCATTTTGCTAATGAAGAATGTTATCCAAATTTAGTTCAAGTATTTATTGATTATAATGATTGGATACAACAACGTTTAAATCTTATACATTCATATCAATCAATTCAACAATCATATGAAAAACAATGTGATGATATAATGCATTATGTTGATTCATTTGAAAATGTTCGTACAGCTGTTTATAATAATATTCGTGAATTAGGTGGAACACCATCAACAACAACAACAACAACAACAACAGCGACACCGACACCAAATGAATATCTTCAAGCACCACCACCATCATCAGGAGTTCGTTTTTATGCATATCAATCAAGTGAAAATGAAATATCTCATCAACAACAACCACAAATGTCAAGTAGTGAAGAAGATGATCATGAAGGAAGTAATACATTTATGGATAAAGTTCGTGGTACAACAAAAAAAACTATTCAACAAGCTGAAGAAGGTTTTATTAAATTAGATCATGCTATACGACAAATTCGTACAAATATTCAAAAAAAATAAAATTTCTTTTCTTGACTTATTATGTATATTGTAAAATTTATATTGAAGTTCCTTTAGTTTGCCGGTGAGTATTATATTCCTTGAGTTTAATTCATTTTCTTTCTTTTTTTCTTTTGATGTTCGTATAAATGTAGAAATTTATCGTTCCTGTTCTTTTCTTTTTCGTTTGATTTCTTTTTGTCTATTAAAATGCATTAAAAAAATAAATAAAGCATATGATAATACTATTTGTGTTATTTCGTTTTTGTCATATTATATTTCAAATATTTTATTGTTTGTATAGTTTAAACAAGAAATAAAGAAGAGAGAAAAAAAAACTGAGATTTTATTTTTTTTTCTTCTTCTTTTTCTATATAAAAATCTTTTTATCTTATTATGAAACAATGTGATATTAAAGCATTCACTAGATTAATATATATTTCATTTCTAATGTTATATTTTAATCGATTGATAATTCAAGTTCGAAAGAAAAATATTCGATCCTGTTTATTAAGCAAACAAATGAGAGAACTATTGATGACCAAATGGGTCGCTATTCAATAGTATGATTATTTCAATGTAAAGACAATAGTAGAAAATAAAATTCAAGAATGATACTGATAATATTTTTACGAACAAGGAAAGGACTTTAAATGTATTTCCCGAGTGTCTTCCAAAGAAAAAAAAAGCATGCGGACTTATCTAGATGCTGAGACCATTTCAAGTAGAAGTGATAAACAAAAAAGAAACATTTTGTTTACTTCGTTTTATAAATAGAGAGAAGATTTTAAAAAAATGGGTGATACTGATTTTTCCGAGTCAATAAAATAGTTCGAATATTTTATAAAAATGATCAGTGAGAATTCATACCATTAAAAATTAGACGTAATGGATTGGGTATCGTAATACTTTTCTTCGTTCATGTATCCAATAAATCCGATAACTATCATGGTCACAGAATAATATTATTTCTAAAGTAGAACTGGATATTTTTTTTGTTTCATTTATTTATAATAAAAATAAAAAGTGACGTCAATCAGCGCCTTTAGACCTTCGCGCAATATCACTGATTTCTAATCTATCTTAAACTCCTATATTTTCTTTTTCAATTGAAAGAGCAATTATCATTAGACCAACAAAAAAAAACTCCATATTTAATGTCTTATTGTTTTCTTAAATTGTAGATAAACATTTATCATAATAATGGTGATCAAGAAACACATCATTATCGAGAGTTCGATGATGAAAATTCAAAATTGCATAAATGCTATAATATAATCGGTAAATTTTTATTTAATCTAAGTTTCAAGAACATCTAGTGGTATTCCATCATGTGGAATATTTCTAATTAAATAAAAATCTCTTTATTAAATAGAAATGATATTTTGTTATTGGAAAAGATTGATGATAAAAATAATTTTTGTTTGTATCAAATATGAATTAATCAAAAAAATACTTGACAATATTTTGTGTTATGCGTATGTATTTCTTTTTTTTTTCTTTTTATGTGATATTGGTTTTTTTTTTGTTTTTCTTTAGAGGTGATTTTTCGATGAACAAAACAAATGAATGAATTATTAATTGATTCATTGTTTAATTTCTTTAAAATTAATATGTTATTAGAAAATGATAATTTTTAAAATTATTTTCATAACAACGATCAATCACAACATCAAAAAAGAAAAACAATTTCTATATTATTTCTTTCTCTTTAGAAGAAATGAATAGAGAATTTTTTGGAATTTCAAAAAAAAATCTATTATTACCTATAAGAATTTATCTTAGGTGTACTTTTAAAATTTTTATTTTTCAAGAGATTATATTTTTGTTGTTTCGAACATATTTAATTACTAATCGCTGATCGAATAAATATGTTTCTCATAAATAGGATTCAATGAGATTAGATAAAGTGTCTGAAAGGATTTGTCTTCATCAGAGAACTGTAAAATGGTCCCGCAAGACCAAAAATTATTTTTTACGGGACCGGAACTGAAACCATTTTTTAGCTGGTCCTGAAAAATTATTTTGAATAAAAAAAAGAACTCAATTGTCTTTTCAAGTCGATTGATGATCAATAATTTCTTTTATGATGTCATAAAAAAAACCGATGTTTTCAAATATCTATTAACATTAATATGTTTATAATATTCACATATAGACTATTAAGACGATTTATAAGAGCAGAATCAGAAATATATCAAACAAATAAAAATAAAGTTAAATCTTCGTTCAAAAAAAAAATCGATTGAATTAAATAAATTTTGTTTTTTTTTTCTTCTATAGTTTTATTTTAAACATAGATTTTAATATCAAAACGAAAATATTTAATCAAAGATAATTCATTCAATTTCAATAGTCTTATGAAATATTCTATTATTTATTTAAAAAATTTTTTATTTTTCTAGATTAAAAAAAAAAAAGACATTATGGAATCATCTCAACTTATTCATTGGCTTAAACAATTAACTGAACCAGATACAGAAAAAGTTAAACAAGCAACAAAACAATTACAAAATCTTTCATTAACAAATGATTTTCTTCTTCAATTATTTCATATACTTCATTCTGAACAAAATGAACAAATACGTATATTAGCATCTGTATTACTTCGACGTAAATTATTAAAATCATCATCATCAATAATATCAAAAAATATTCATGAAACATTAAAACATCTTTTACTTGAACAAATACAAATTGAAAAAAATCAACGTATACGTAAATCATTATTTGAATTAATTGGTACAATAGCTAAACAAGATTTACAACATGAAATAATTGATAAAACAAAAAAAAAATCTAAAAAAAAATCTAATATTGAAACAACTGGTTGGAAAGAATATCTTCATTTATGTGGTACACTTGTACAATCAACAGATATAAAACAACTTGAATTAGGTATGTATCTTTTTGCTACATTAGCAATATATTGTGGACGTTTTGTACTTGAACATTGGCCACATACATTTAATCTTATAACAACTATGTTAAAAACACGACCATCAATAATTGTTTGTGAACAAGCTTTAATTATTTTAACTAATCTTGTTAAAGTATTACAACAAAAACATTATGTACAAACTATTGTTGATATTGTACCAATTGCTAATGAAACTATACAATATCTTTTTATTAATCTTACGGTAATTATATAAAATATTTTTAGGAATATATTGAAAGAAAATTTTTTTGAAAGGTATAATCGATATTGTAGCTTTGTTTATTTGATATTTTATGAAAAATAGAATTGAGAAGGATAAAATTTGCTTGTCTCCCTAAAAATTTCAAATTTTTTTCTTTTTGGAAATCTTGGAAAGAATATAAAACTTTTTCATTCAATGTTATATTTGTATGTTTATTTAATTGAATTTTATTAGGCTGAAAATACAACAAATCTCTTGGATTTTTATGAAGCATTACTTGATTGTGAAGTACCAAATGTTATTGGAACACATCTTCAAAGTATTATTTCAACTTGTCTTCAAGTAATATTTTAATTAAAACATCTTATTGAGCATTTTTCATTTAAAAAGTCATTTATATCCTTTTGTAAAACAACTCGTAACACATCGAATCATATAACAAAATTGCTTTTTTTTTTCATCAAGTTTTTATATTATAGCAATTGTAGATAAGATAAACAAATATTGTTTAAAGTTACTTTAATAGAATTTAGTCTCATATTCAACTATGTATATTTAATAATAGCTTTCTTCGTATCCTAATCTTAAGCATTGGTAATTTTTAACTTGTAAGACATACTCTATAAGCATATCAACTGATTGTGTGCTATATTCGAAGATGAGCACAGGACACAGCGAGATTTTGATTTTTGTCCTGTGCTCATCTCTGTTATATATGGATGTATGTCATGGTCGAATGAGCCAATCAATACCTGAAAAATTTTTCGATTCCTGTGGAGCTCTCTATTCGATTCAATACATTCTTAGTTTTTGATGAAAATTAAAAACTTTGATATGATGCAAATTAGTTCAGAGAGCAATTAAGTTATATACTTATAAAGTTTGGTTGCACTATTCTTTAAGGATCCCCACCTCTTTTATGACCAAAAACTTGGTTTCGAGCTGAGCCTAAGATATGATAGCCTGAAGTGCCATATGCAACTAAAGACATTAGTCAACTCTAAATACCTTACTTTTACAGAGTTATTGGATTGAGAAAATTGTTTTTTTTTCATAGTAATCATATGTAACCTTTTCCTTTTTCTTAGCGTTACGTAAAACAGCAATTTTCTAAGTCTTGGTTGTTTATGACCCCCCTTAACTTTATCCGATCGGGCTGAAATTTTTACTACTAATACTTGAAAGTATTCGCCAGATGTAAGATCGAGTGTTTTTATTTTTGACATTCCTACTCGGAGCTACCGGGTCCTGGAAGCCAAGACCCGGGACCAAAATCCGAGTACTGGCGTATTTCTCTTATAAAAAAGAAAAAGAAAGTGAGATTTTTGAAAAAGCTTAAATTTACCTCTGAGGAATAGTCTTAGGTATCTAAAAAAAATTCAGCTCAATCAGACAAACGTAATGTATCAGGACACGGGCCTTTGGAAAATGTGTTTTCCAGAAAACCCCACAAAAACTTACTTCAATCTTTTTTTCCTCGAATACATATCTCTTTATTTTTAGTTCTCTATGTGTGCTAAAAATTTCAGCTTGATTGGTTGTACCGTCTTCGAGAACCAGAAAGTGTCAAAAAAGGGGGTGGGGAGGGGTATCTTTAATTAGTATATGACTGTTTAGAATGTGTAAATTTAATGAATAGGAAACTCCTTATATATCATTCAGCATGCTACGAGTTGTTTTATAAAATTGTATAAATGGTTTTGGAAATGAAGGATAATTATCTTATTTTCTTTCTATTGAATTCTTTATTTATAGATTGCATTAAGAAATGATAATACTGTTCTTGAATCTGTACGTTATAATGCTTTGAGTATATTAGCTGAAATTTGTCGACAAAAGAAAAAAACTTTATTAAAACATCAAACAATTCTTCCACCAATTATTCAAGCATTACTTCAAATAATTAGTTCAACAGCTATTGATACAAATACTATTATTGATGATAATGATGATGATGAACCTGTTGTTGTTGCTGGTGCTAATCATGTACTTGAAGCTATGTCATATCATTTATCTCCAGAAAAATTTGTACCATTAGTGGTTAGTTTTATTTTGAGAGAATTTAATTTTTTTGAAATAAATAAATTTTTTTTTGTTTACAGATTTCACAAGTTGAACCAATGTTAAAAAGTAATGTTTCAAATGAACGTAAAGCTGCTTATTATGTTCTTTCGGGTATAATTGATGGTTGTTGTGATTATATTAATAACAAGTAAAAAATAAGAAATATTTTCTATAATTATGATTTTTTTTATAAAATTTATAGTTATCTTGAACCATATATGACAGCACTTAAAATTGGTCTACAAGATACAAATTCTGATGTATCAAGTGCAGCTCTTTTAGCATTAGGTGAAACATGTGCTGTATTAGAAGTAAATTTCTTTTAAAATAAAATTTTTTAATTTTATTATAATTATTTTTTATTTCATAGGGTGAAATATCAAAATATTCAGTAGAAATTTTACCTATTCTCATGGAACTTATGGTTAAATCAGAAAATATGCATGATCATAATCTTAAAGTTATACGAATTTATTATGCTGTTGAAGAACTTATTGGAGTTTTGAGTAAGTTTTGAATAGAGATTAAACAAATAATTTGATTCATATATCAATAATAATAATATATACATCATAGATTTAGTATGAGTATCTAACAATCTGATAAACAAATTCAGAGGGATCCGGACACTTGCTCGCTATAGGACAGATATGTCCATGGCGGCGCTGCCGCTGCCGCCGTGGCGGTGGCGACGCGGCAGCGGCAGGTTTCTTAAAAACTCATCGCGGCAGCGGCAGCATTTTTTTTTCGAGGACATTGAAAAACTGCATGAATTTAATAGAATTTCATTGTTTACAAATGAAACACCCCGAGACTGAATGAATCTGATGGACTAGTACCAATATTTCTGGTCCAATACAGTTGCAGCAGTGAAAATCGAAACACTTTTGAAAACCATCGCGGCAGCGGCAAGTTTATTACTCATCGCGGCGCGGCAGCGGCAGGGGTTCAGCCGCGATGGACATCTCTGCTATAGGATCCTATGTAACTGTTATAGCGAGCAACTGTCCTAAACTCAAATTTAGAATTTGATTATTGGAAGAGATTAGTTGTGCTGTCAAGAGGGATCGGCAGCTTGAGCACTTCGATTGATCAAAACTAGACTAGCTAAAATCGTTCATTAACCTTTTCGTCAGATAGAGTCTTGAAAAAAGCAATAGAGATTTTCATCTTGAAGTTTTTGAACCTTAGGACAGGAAAACAAGTGTTGAAGTATAGAATGGACGCCTTCCTTTTACAAACTTTATTGATCTACAATTACAATAACATCTTGTTATAATATATTTCCTTGTTGCATTGCTGAAGAACGATCATGAAGAAATGTATTTCAAAATAGAAAGAATACAATAATCGCGTTAGGATAAACAACAACTTCTAATCTCACACAGGGATTGACCTAATAGTTTTTAATATATATTGAAATCTACTTTTTCTCTCTCGAATATAATTCTGTCATTCGACTCTCTTCTTCCACTATCAAAATCCTAGTTAAATTGACTTTATACTTTAATTAAGAAGCTAAAATCTAAATTTATTTATTTTTATTTTATTAAAATTTTAGATGATGAACATAAAAGTTCAATTCCTGATGTACTTCAAGTTCTATTTCATGTTCATGCTTCAACAACAAATACAAAAGTTCGAGAATTAGTATTAGCTGTTTATCCAGCTATTGGTAAATATGAAGAAAAAAAAAACATTTTTTTTTTTTTTTTTGTCTAAAAATTTAATTAAATATGTTTTAGCAACTGTTATGAAAGATAAATTTGCTCCATATCTTGATCCAATTATAACTCAACTTTCACCTAATCTAAATCAAAAACCAAATACAGAAACATTACCAGTATTTTGCACATCACTTCGTAAAAAAAAAGCTTTTTTCTTATAATTAATATTTTACTAATATATAATTAAATATATTAGATACACTTGCTTCACTTTGTCGTGCAGTTGGAACTGATCATTGTAAAGCAATATTGATACAAGCATTGGATTTTTCACTTAATCTATATAAAGAAATTGATGAACCTGAATTTCGTTCAGCTATGTAAATAAATACAAAAAAAAAATATAGAAGACAAAAAAAAACTTTTATTTATTTAGATTTTCTCTTGGTGGAGCAGCTAGTCGTGTATTAAAAAATGAATTTAATATAGTTCATATTAATAAAATTATGGAACATATATTTGAATCTCTTCGATCACTTGATTGGATTGAAGTAATATTGATTTTTTTAAAAACTTTCTTTTTGTAATTTAAAATATTAAATAAAACAAAAAAAAATTTTTTTTTATGTAGGATGTTGCAGCAACAGAGAGTCGTAAATTAGAATGGGTTGATGAAGAAGATATTGATAATACATCAAATACAATTCATGATGAACATGAAGTAAAAATTGAAGAAGAAGAAGAAGACGATGATGACGATGATGATGAAGATGATGATGATGAACGGTAAATCAGATGATTTATATATATATATCTTAATCGTATTAAAAATTATTAATTTATTAGAATGACATTTGAAAATGCTCATGTCGAAGAAAAAGCAGCTGCAATCGAAGCATTGGGTGATATTGTTGAAAATTGCATGTAAGAAAAATTTCTATAAAATGATACTAACGAGGGAAAGTCTCCAAGTGTAAATCGCCGATCGAACTGATATTTTGTTCATAAATAGGACTCGACGAGACTAACAGAAACCTAGAAAGGTTGTTCGTCTTGATGCCATGTCCTTTCCGAGTTATTACCATTTTACTGAATTTTTTATCTATGACAATTGTCATAGATAAAAAATTCAGTAAAATGGTAATAAGTCGGGACGAACTATTCTTGATTTCTGCTAGTCTCGTCGAGTCCTACTTATGGACAAAATATCAGTTCGATCAACGATTCGCAATTGAAGACCTTCCCTTGTAAGTAGTAGAGTTCAGCAATTTTAAAAAGTATTTTGAACTAAAACTGCGGTTTTGGTTTGGTATTATATGTGTTACATCATTGGAATCCATCAGGTTGGTCCCGAATGGATTCTAGCCGTTAGAGAAATATGTAAGGAATCTATTCGCCGGTAGCGCGATTAAAGATTGTTGATAGTTTTATTTAAAACAATCAAATTTATGAAATTATTCGTGTTGTTCTTATAGTCAAATTCGATTGATCATCTTTTGAATATTTTTCTTCCGCGCTCTTATTGATGATCGATCGTATCATATCCTTCTTCATTAATTCTAATGTTGTTCATTGTTAAACTTGATAAAATATGCATCAAATACAAATTCTAAGTTAGTATTCGAAAACTATTCAATCAGTTCCGGATAATGTCGAATTTAATCCTTTTTTTATGATTTATTTTAATTAATTAAAATTAATCAATATTTAAGATTAAATCTAAACTTTTTTCGAATTTAATATATATCTCTATATAGAGTTGCTGTTTGGCCATATTTAAAAGATATAATTGAACATATAAAAAATATGTTAGAATTTCCAAATGTTCAATGTTCACAAAATGCAGTAACAGCTGCAGGAAATCTTCTTATATCAATTCATAAAATGACAATACAAACACAAATAATAAATGAAAAACAACTTGTTCAAGATGGTATAAATATTGAATCTTTTATTTTTTGTATAATGTTTGCAATAAAACAATTTATTCTGTTTTTCTAGAATTAGATCGTTTATTAGATGATTTAATACCAAATTTATGTACAATTATAAATACATCAACAAGTCGTTCATTAGCACAAATAGCACTTGATACAATAAAAAATATTTTAGAAGAAGTTAAATTAGATATGCTTAAACATATAACATTATTAGAAAAAATTGCACATTGTATTCAAAAAGTTCTTGCTTATAAAGTAAGATAACAAAAAAAAAAAAATATAAAAAATATTAATTTGTTTTTTGCTAAAGACTAAATGTCAACAAGAAAATGATGATGAAAATGATGATGATAATGATAATCGAGAACACGATGGTCGAGATGATGCTGAATATGATGCTATGTTAATATCAACTGGTGGAGATCTTTTACCTATATTAACATCAATTGCATGTATTGGTAAAGTTCAATTTTTTCCTGGTTATCTTTCATCAATTATACCAAAATTACAAAAACGACTTGTTAGTTAAAATATTTTTTATTTTTTTTTTTTTTATAATTTTCTTATCTATAGAGACATCAAGCAAGTGTATCTGATCGATCATTTGTTATTGGTGTACTTGCTGAAACAGTACAAAATATGAATGAATTATTAATTACACCATATTTACAATCACTTTTTACGAGTATTGAATAGGAGTCGACAAGCTCAGTTCAGTTCCACTCAGAGGAACAGTTCTTTTGAGCTGAGCGGAACTGAGCTGAGCTTGTTGATCCCTAGTATTGAACATTTTCGTTTTTTTTTTGTTGTCTAGTGTTTTATCAATATTTAATTGATGATGATGAAGAAGTACGAACAAATGCATGTTTTGGTATGGGTGTTCTTTGTGCTATAGCTAATCAACAATTACTTAGTCAATATGAAACAATATTAAATCGTCTTTCTCATGTTTTAATTAAAGAAACAAATATACGTATGATTGATAATATTTGTAGTTGTCTTTGTCGAATGATTGTTGTTTCATCAAAACATGTACCACTTGAACAAGTAAGTTTTTATAATTAAAAAAAAAGAAGAGATATCAAAAATTAATTCATAGAATTTTTTATAATATAGAATAATTAAATAATACTATTCTGTATGTTAGAGTAATTTTTAAAACTGATGAAAAAACATATTCGAAAGTTACAAATGCTATTTGACTTCATAGTTTAACATGTTGTTTGTTTTTTTTTTTGATGTTTTGTAAAAACGTTTGATTTTAAAATGATTTCATCTTTATACAATATTGGAGAAAACGATGCCCTAGTGTTGTCTCTTTCGATTGGTTAAAATGTGCAGCTCTCTAACTCTTTCAATTATTGAAAAAATAGCCAGACAAACAAATGAGTAGGACTTAGCGTGAAGTTAGAAATACCTTCAAAACATTCGGTTTCATGTATTATTCAGTTGTAGTTATATATATAGGCATTTTATTTTGAATTTTTAGCATTTCGATGGACCAATTATTCATAAAAAATTTAATTATAAGATTTTCTTTTCTTGAGATATTCAGTGTCACAAAACAAACCATAGAATTGAGTTGTATTAGACATTCGACTGGCCATCAGAAACTAAAAATCTACTCAAAATTGTCATAACTTTGAAAACATGTTCCTGATTCCTTTTAAAAGTGATGTAGGAATCTGCTGGAAGACAAATTCATAAACCTAGAGTAACTATTAGCGAAGCCAGAAATGAATTTCTGTATTTTGAGAGATAGAATTTTGTATTTCTTAGTCTGATATTATAATGATCTTTATAAGAATGGCAGAAGATTTATCTATACTTAAGCCCCCTCAAAAAAAGTCATTTTTCGTCAGAATCATTGAAATTGAGGGACATTCATTGGAAAGTAGCCCGTCATCTACTCTTTCATATGCGACAAAAATTTTGGAAGATTTTCGTCACCCCCTCCTATTCGAAAAACAGGCCGTTTTTAGAAAAAACTGAAAATCATTTTTCGTTTTTCTCAGAACGTCCGTTCAAGGACGTATCTCCAGCCGAACTTCATCACAGTAAGAGGTAAAGTCAAATATTTGTTTTTGTTTGAAAGCTTATGTGCAGGGCTAGCGACTCTCGTGGTCGTTTTTTTAAAATAAGCTTTTTTTATTATCATAGAAAATAACCTCTATATCGAAGCAGCGCAATTTTTATAGAGGTTTTTTGAGTCATTGAACTTTCGCTCCGGTTTTTTCCCCTAAAATGTAAGACTTTAAAAAGAAAAGGGCCACGAGAGTCGCTGCATTCTGACATGCTCTTTCAAACAAAAAAATATTAAATGTCTAGAATGAAAATCCACAGAGAAAACCTAGAGATACTAAAGAGCTATTTTTGGCCCTTGTTTGGTGCATATCTCGATTAAACATCGTGCTATAGGGCTGAAAATTTGACCATAGCCATACCTCACCAGCCCCAACATATCCTGAAATTTTCATGTCATTTGAATGTTCCTAGGCTGAGATCCATTTTTGAGGGGGGCTTTAATTGATATGATTAAAGGAAATATCTATTGATTTAATACATTATAAAATTTTTTTCATCCTCGTTTTATTTAAACTAATATTATAACGAAACGTCATTGATATATGATCATAGACCGTATATCAATAATATCTATGAGAAAAGACAGTTGGAAAATGGATTCAAAATTCGATCTCTATACTTCAACATTTCCTTTAGACTATTTTTCATAAAACTGTAACAGTCAATCAAACTGTCTATATTAAATATTTCATATACTTTTTTTCTATAGGTTTTACCTGTTCTTTTTCAACATTTACCAATTCATGAAGATTTTGCAGAAGCTAATTCGATATTTACTTGTCTCAATCTACTCTACGAACAACATTTTACTCAAGTAAATATAATATTTTTTTTTTTTTACATTTTTATAAAATTTGTTTAATAGATTGAACCATATCTTCCAAAATGTATCGAAATGGCAGCATCAATAATTGATGATGAACGTATTTTACCTGGTAAAATTTTTTAAATTTATTTATATTTAACATTTCGTTTTTTGTTCATATATATATGTAGATGCTGTTCCAATAATTCGTGAATTTCTTCGTTCAATCTATATAAAACATAGTGTTGCTTTTGTTCAAGTAATGCAAACACTTAATGAACCATTACGTGTTATTGTTACAAAACATCTTCAAATAACTTAACAAAAAACGATTTTGTTTTTTCTTTTTTTATATTGTTAATCAATTTCGTTTTTTTTTGAGTTTGTTTTTACTTAAGAAGAAGAAGAAAATTAAAAAAAAAAAACAAACAAATCAAAGATCGTATTTTTTTGTTTCTAAACGATCTTTGAATTAACAAAATAAATAAAAAGATACTAAGAAAATATTTGATTTTCAATTATGAAAAGTTAAACTTATAGATAGGTTAGAGATAGACTAGAATAAATCAGATCTTTATATTTCCAAAAGAAATCAATGATAATTATCATAGACATTTTATACATCTGATATCTTCTTATTCATTCAATTGAGGTAAAGAATGTATATTCATAAGAATGCTTGAATCATTTTACATATAGTAACAAGCATTCGTTTGATTATTTTTTTCAGGCTCTTATTCTATCATTTACTAATATTTGTTTGGATACTACAAAAAAATAAAAATGCATAAATCTATTTCTAATAACATGTTTTGAAAGTTGACGATATAGATTAACTGCTTCGGATTTTTGATAAAAATCGCTTATCAGTGAAGACTTTCATAATGTATCGTTTGATATTGAAAAAAATATCGAAATCGAGAAACTATTGAAATAGAAAAAAAAAGAAAGGTTGAAAAGCTTTTGAGAAAATTTCAATCATCAAAATTCGCTTTTTATTTGTAGTGTGATTAGAGCCCGTCGGGTCCAGAATTTTTGGACCCGGACCCGGACCCGGACCCTGGCCCAGGATTTTGAACCTGGACCCGGACCCGATCATTTAAAATTTTTCTACCCGGATCCGGACCCGGACCCGTTTACAGGTTGCTGGACCCGGACCCGGACCCGGTCGCTTAAATTTTTTGGATCCAAACACAATAACAAGTCAGTTTAGATACTATAGTCAAGAAGGGTTTTGTTGTTTTTTATCTATTTTCTAAATACATTTGATCTCTTCTTTGTATAAAACGAACAAAACTTTAAAAAAATTCAAAATAAATTGTATGGATCAAAGTTTTCTTCAGACCTGGATCCGGTTAAAGCAAAATTTTCAGACCCGGACCCAGACCCGGACCCGGTCAAAGTAAAATTTTTGGACCCGGACCCGGACCCGGACCCGCATGGGTCCGGGTCCGGGTCCTACCCGACGGGGTCTAAGTGTGATGCTAATATTTTAGCAGATATCATACATAAAGAAAATATTTACAAAAATATCATTTTTATTTTCACTTCATAACTAAAAAGAACAAATTATTTAAATATTCTATTGCTTCTATATATGTAAATAAGGGTTAAAAGAAGGCTTATATCTTTTCTCCATTTTTAATCACTATTATAAAGTATTACTCATTTACGTTTACTACTATTTACTCATAATTCAGAAGGGCATGCTAATTTTTATTTCCAGGACATTAAAACTTTTGCGTATAACTATTCAACAAATGATTGTCACCTAAAAAACACATCTGTAAATGTCTATGAAGTATAACTGTGATTGATTTTTATACATTGAATTCAAAGGATACAAGTTGAATCATGAGCGTTCACACAGAAGTGACAAACGATCCTTTCAAAAGTTATATAAATGTTTATGTCTACATCAATATATTTGTCAAATAATCATTATGAACTGTATGTTCGTGACAACACTTTGCGTTATTATATGATGTAAATAATTATAAGTGTTTCTTTTTTTACTTTATAATCTATATGTAACAATATCAAAATAATACTTTTTTTCAACAAATATTTATATGCGTAAAAGAATTAAGAAGTTTATTGCGGTGAATGTGTTCTATTTTTAGAGAAAGGAAAAAAAAAGCCACTATCTCAGTAAATTTGTGAATAAACTATTAAAATTATTAAATAATGCTATTAATTATTTATCAAATGATGATAAATGTAAATATTCTTAAGGTTTCTTTATTTAAATAATCAATTGCATCAAAAACTTTATCTTTTTCATTCATATTCAGATATCAAATATCGATATTAGTAGTTATTATCTATCATGAAACTAAATAGAAATTTATTCATTTCAATAGGATAAGTGATGAAAGATTTCATAATTTTCTTACTATCAATAATTTATTTGCTAAATAAAGAAATCAATTATATTTTTTGTTTATTTATATATATTCTTTTTTTTTTTAATTTTATAGAATAGTTAAAAAATTTAGTAATATATCTATATTGAAATGTATGTAAGTAAATATAAGAATTATATTTCTATAAAATACATTCAATCAAATTCTTTCATTAATTTTATTTATAAAGCTACAATAATTGTCTTTTAACATCTATCATTAATATTAATATTCAAATTTAAATATTTCTAAGAAAAAAAGGCGCTCGATTTTGATATACGAATGCCAAAAAAATGAATGATATGGAACGTAAGGTCAATTATAAATAGAAATACTTGATAAAATACAATAATGTATAAGTATCTTGAATAAATTCTATACAATTAATCTTATAAAACTATTCGACAATTTCTAATTAATTGAAAAATTCAACAAACAAAATTATTTTGTATAAATTATTTACAAATCTTCTTTTCTTTTTCATCTATTGTCTATAATATTACTTACATATGATTTATTAAAGATCTTATTCTATCTTTGATATATTAATAAAACAAAAATTTTCTTTTTCTTTTTTTTTATTATCCGAATAATCTAAAACTAATATGATGATGTAATTTGACATTTTTTTCTTTTGTCTATATACATAGCTTAACAAAATATAAAAAAAATTTTTATTTATTTATATAAATAATAAAATTTTTTTTGTGAAATACATAATCATTCATTTTAATGATCCAAAAAAAAGAATTGACGTATAAAAATTCATGTTTAATTCAGTACATGTCAGATAATATACACTGATCTATCTATATTTGTATATGTATGTGTTTAATTGATAAAAAGAAAGTCTTAGAAATAAATTATAAAGAAAATCTGACATTAATTATAATAAACATGTTTCAAAAAAGAAAAATGAGATTATCACTAATTTACAAGATAAATCTTTACATAGATTGATTTAATTAAAATAATTTATCTACTTTTTATGACATTATTTAAGATGAGATTATTTATGTAGGAGTAAAGAGAAAAAAACATATATAACTGTATTGATTTAACATGATTATTTTCAGTCCTTACTTATTTTGAATGCATTTGTCATTATGTAAGTATATTTAACAAAAAAAAAAACTTATTTACATTACATAAAATACAAATAGAAGTTTTCTTTGAATTGTATAAATACTTAGATTAAGAATATCAATTATAACTATAGAAATTCATTGATGTATAAATTGAATATATTTTTCATTATATTAATTTTTTTAACTAAAAAAAACTACGTTTATTTTGATAAGAAAAGTTACTCTAATGTATGTATCTCTTTTGAGATTGTCATAAAATTGACAAATATTATCTTGTTAGTTCTTTGGTAATAAGAAATTATTTTAAATCAAATACAAATATTCATAACGTTTCGAAACGAGTATTTCAATAGTTGTTAACGAAGACATCCGATGTATATACAATCAAAGTGATCAATCGTACATAGTTCTTGATTATGACTAAATACGATTGTATACAATAGTGATATACATCCATCGCATAAGTTATGCCTGTAGCAGTTTTCAGGACGAGTTATTGCGATTTTTTTTTAAAATTCTAATACCTGTTACTGTTTTTTAATTTATTAGATCTTAAGGATATGAATGTTTTCTATAACAAATCTACTTAAAAAAGAAAATACTATATTTTATATACATTCAGTAGGATATAGTTATTCGATATTATGTAACTTGATTATCAAAAGAAAGTTCTTAGTAAAAAAAAACAAAAAAGGTTGTTAGAACATTTTCTACGAGTTTTACGTATGAAACACAATGTACTTGTTATTATGAACATATTTTTTCATCATAGAATGAAGGGAAAAGGATTATATTTTTATCTGTATACTTCAAAATCTCCTTTATTTTAGATCGTATTTTAACAAATAGTGAACTGGATTAGGATTTGAATTTCAGGTGTATGAATCAAGAAACTATCGTTTTAACTAGTCAACCATCTGGTATTGTTAGTTAGTTGTAAAAGTTTTAGATGGTTGATTATTGATATGAGAGTTAGTCTTGTTATTTATGAAACTTATCTACTAGACAAAAATTAATCCAACAATAAATTAATTTATTTTATAGTAAAGCAATTAATAGCGGTAGCTCCTAAAATTTCAAAATTTGAATAGAAGGCGAAGTCAAAATATCGTCAATCGAATATTTTTTAATATGCGTTATAATTTGATGGGTAACAGTGTTGTTTCTTTCAATTAATTCTAAATGTAAAAATAGTGATTATTAATAGTGTTCGAAATACATTGCCTTAAAAATAAGATTATATTAATCCCTCGCCTGTAGGAAGGGTCATATGAAATAAAATGCGTTTGTCTGTCTGTATGTATGTCTTGTTGTGGCAGGTCAAAAAAACCATTTTTTTCGAAAATTTTTTTTTAATGCAGAAACAAACATTTGTGAGAAAACTGCATTAATATTTTCTTAATGAGGTATTTCGATAAGACTCTGATTTTTCAGCTGCAAAATGAAATTGAAGAAATCAGAAATAGTTCTCAAAGAAGCTTTGGTTTAGAAATCTCCGTCGAGAATTCTCATGCTATAGATCTAATGGTTTTTCGAATTAAGAGAAGTTTGGATTAGATGAAGTGTGAATAAAAAAGGATGGTGCTGTGGAGAAATAGAACGAAACATAGCAGCGGCTAGTCATGAGTGGTGCCAACGAACGACTAGCCGCTGCACTACAAAGTCCCTTAAAGAAATGCTTGAAGCTGCTGGTATTCATCAAATAGACATCAAGAGTCTAGGTCATACGGGTTTGAATAAGGAGTAGCAGTTGCTAAGAACTGAGAAATATTTTGAAATGAAGTGCGAGAACGCCTTTTCTGCACGTGTGCTATATTTGAATAGTATATTTGAGGGAAAACATTATTTATAGAATTTATATTCGTCCTATCGGAATGCTATTTGAATGAAATAAACGTGGGTTTCCTTGGTGGAATGCTTTCTTGTTGATACTGATTCAAATGTCGAAATGTATATGAATATATTGAAATTACCTATCTAGTCTGATGGCTAATATGAGTAGGAGCTTCTTTCAAGTGTGGCAGTCCGATTATAGACCAGACCTAATATGATTAATTGTAAGCTAGAAGTTCAAGTAAGCCCTATTTTGCTAGCGGACGCTCTAGTAAACAATATTATCGGCAGATGTGTCAGCAAGCGAACGGATTTTTAGTAGAAATTTTAAGGAGTATGGCGCGTTTTCAAGAAAGTGTCGCGAATGAGCTTTGCTTCATCACCTCTAAGAAAGCTGAATATAAGCTTCTTTTTTGGGTATATATGGATATCGTCGTCATAGTGTGGTTCCTTAGATTTATTGTTGAGTGTCAATGTGAGGGTATCAATTTCATTGGATGTATTTGTGACAAAATGTTCATTCGGGCTCGCATACAATTATGCACAATGAGATTGACGTTAATGTCAGCGTACGCATACCTACCCACCCTTTTGGAACATCGGATACGAGCTGTGTTGAAGACTGTAGATCGGAAGAAAAAACGGAAAGGGCCGAATATGCAGTCGAGGGTCAAGCGAGTCACACAGACGAGCGTTACTTGTATTTTTCTAGAAATAAATTTCGATATAAAATTTAAAACTTGAAAATCGAAAGAGAAACATTTCATTATTAAATAAAAAAAGAATGAGTTTCGTTATACATTATTGAAATTTAATGATAATGAAAAATAAATTACTATAGAAAATCTACTACTAATATATTCTTTCAAAGAACAAATCTGTTATATTGATCAGAGATGAAATATTAAATAAAGAGAAGAGATTCTAATTTCTACGTGATATACGACATATAGTATAGATAATATTTATTTGAACATAGAATTTTCATTTTCTTCAATATCATTATCATCGATAGAAGTAAAAGAAAATGTAATTTTTACAAACAAATTATTGAATTACTTTTATTATCTATTTGGATTTTTGTTTGTTATCGATTTTATTTTGATCACTAGATTATTAGTGACCGCAATGTAAATAATCGATGTTCATATTCTTTTCGTTATGTGGTACTTCTAAAAATTAGAATAAATCTATCGAATAAAATTTGATTCATCTAATATCATGTAGTCATTTTGTTTTTTTTATTTAAAGTACTTTCGTGCAAAAGATTTATTAAATGTTTTCTTTTTATATTATAATTATGAAGAGATAATAAGATTATTATATAGACAATACGTGAAATAAGTCGAAACATAAAAATATTTTCTTAATTTATCTAATTAAAATATTAAGACAAGAAGAAAAAAAACATGATGATAAAGAAGTTGTCTTGTATTAGCAATTTCCTTTTTTTTCTTTTAGAATTACAGATTTGTTTCAATATAAAAATTTGTACGCAATGCTCTAATGAAAATTGTAACTAAAATCATAGTATAATCATATTTCAAAATATAGAAAAAAGAAACTTATAGATTTTTTTAACCGTTGAAAAAAGATATGAATAAAAGATTTTTCTTTTCAAGTTCTTCTTACAAGCTTTCTAATAAAAAAAAGGACATTCAATCTAATATCAACAAAGTGAATGTTTCATTTCTAAAAAAAACTCATTCTAATCGAACATCAACTACATTAGATTATAAGATTTATGTTTGTAATTTTCTTTTTTTTTTCATTAAAAATCTAAATATGTTTTAATTGTACTTTATAAGGTAATTTTATTTTGATGGAAAAACTTATAAATAGAATTTATATTATATAATTTTCAGTTCATAGAACTAAACTATCTGAAAAGTTTTGAGAGTGACATTTTTATTTATTTTTTTTTTTTTTTTTTTTTTTTTGTAAATGAAAGTGTCATTTACAAGAAAGAATTAAAATTGTTTTCTATAACTATAGAAGTATTACTTTCAAGGTAGAATAAAGATTTCTAATGACTGAAAGTATTATTCACTAGAACATAGTAATAATTTTTTTGTTTTGAACGATTTAGTTCTAAGTAACGATCGATTAGTACCCAAATCAAAAAATGAAATCAAAGAAGTATACGAACTATTTGAGTTTCAGTTCGTATGAAAAATTAGAACTGTTCTTAGATTTTAATTATAGAAATGAAATATAGAGCATATTGACAAAAATATTAAAGATAAAGTAAGTGGATGAAAAAAAAACAAAAGCAAGAAAAATATCGATTGTAAAAAAAAAAAAGAATAGAATAGAAAAACAAAAACAGATTTATATTCATTATCTTATGGGGAGTAATATGTATAATTAGATAATCTTTTTCTTTGTTTAACCTTGTCCGGTCGGATGTTGCCAAATGGCAACATTTTTTCCTATAGGAATACGGCGTTTTTTTAAATAGTCGATCCGAAAGGGTTAAAACAAAAAAAAGTTCGTTCCGAACAATATTATTGATTATTTTCAATTTTTTGATCTTACCAATAGAGTTTTTAACAGTTAATTTTCAAATTAGTTCTATATTCTTTTAAATAATGGCTGTTTAATTATTTTTATCATTGTAAATAACGTCTGACGTATTAGTTAATACTCAATTTTAATTTTATATCGCCTACTTTATTATCAAAAATATATCAATTTTCATATAGTTGCTTTTCTACGCAAAGAAGCTTTTCAGATTGGCTAGATTACTTTCAAAAAAAAATCCTATAAAATAAATCATATAGATTCTTATTCAAGTAAAATCTATTATAAAAATATAATGTCTACTGTTAAATAGGAAGTATAAAATTCTTAGTCATAATTAACTAATATTTGAATAAAAATTTATTATGTCTAGACTCGTCTGTTGTTGTTTTTATTTGTTTATAAATTTTGAATAATGTACTTGTAATATTTTAAGCAAACAATAGCTGAAAA
Source organism: Rotaria sp. Silwood1 (assembly GCA_905250075.1). Classification (NCBI taxonomy): domain Eukaryota; kingdom Metazoa; phylum Rotifera; class Eurotatoria; order Philodinida; family Philodinidae; genus Rotaria; species Rotaria sp. Silwood1. Next base: position 129,856 of record CAJNOP010000274.1, read on the forward strand.
AAAAAGAACACTTTAACCTTAGAAAACTTAGACTTCAATATAGTTAATTTATTTAACTTTTTTCTAAACTGATGTTGCTCATATGACAATATCTTTTTTTTTTAACTATCGACTGAAAAAATGATAAATGATATAGTATGAAATTACGTTCTTTTTTAATTCTATAATAAATATAAATTTGCACAATAAGAAAATAGTTGTTTTTTTTTTTTTTTTTTTATTCTCAGACGAGTTTATCAGAAGTAATTTTTTAACTTTTAGATTGTGTCTGTCGGTAACAGATGAGACATAGAGAATAATTTTTTTTTTATTTTTATATGATTAAGACATTCTCAAATAGCTTTTTACTTATTTTAAGTAGGTTTAATTATTTTTGTTTTATGAGACTCATCATTCAGTTATTATTTACGAAAATAAAGGTTTGTTTTTTCATTAATTTACTTTATTTTCATGTTATAAATGTTTGGTAGCACTGATAATAAAGTTTATTTTAACAAAAAAAAAACAGATAAGAAACATGCATGTATAAATATATTTTAATAGAATCATGCAATATAGAAGACAATACATAATTTGATTAAGATGATGAGATAATCATAGGGTTATTTCGATAATAATCTTAAATTTCAATTGTTTTTATTTATTATTAGTCAATGTTATAGAAATTATTACTTTATAATATAGATCACTGTTCATTCGACTTTATTAAACGAAGAATAATGTTTGTTTAATAAGAAGAAGTTGACTAAATCAAATTTGAAGAAGTAAGCTATTGGAACAATGTTTGTTCTATTCTATTTCTTTTTTGAAAAAAAAGCATTTCTAGGTACAAGAAAAAAAAAAATGCTTGCCGAGGTCAAAAAAACAATATGTAAGACCTCGCTAGACTAGATGAAATTTTATAAAAAGGTCTTCGTTTTGGAAATCTTAGATTAATATTGAAATTTATTCGAAAAAAACAATTTAAATACAAGGATTAAATAAAGTTAATAATTATGATAAAATTACATTTTTTTATTTTTATTTTTTAAGAATTATAATAATTAGTTCTGATATTTGAAATTTATTTTCTAGAAAATATTTTTTTTTCAATAAGAATTTTAAAATTAATATAAAATTTTGTTTATTTTTTGATAAGATATAAAAATATTTATTTTCTTAATTACAATTTCAAATATTAAACGTAAGATTAAGGTAATATCATATCAATCGAAAATAAAAGGTAGGTTACTATTTTTTCGAATAACTTTTTAAAGGAACGAGATACAAAACCTGCGATTTTCACTATTCGAAAGAGTACTGTTCGGATCATCGGTCGGTTAAGAATTCATTAAGACGAAAGACGTTTTTTTTTTTTAATAGGTATTTACGGATCAACATTTTTTTTCTTTGAATACACTCATCCAATTTTCATAATAATCTCAACTCATATTATGTCAAAATATAGTTCAAATCATCCTTTTTACACTATAAGATTATTACATATTTCATGTTCTCTCAACCTTTTGTTCTAAGTGAATTTTAGAAATATATTATAGCAAAAAACAAAAGGAATGATTTGGGCTATATTTTGAAATAATATGAGTTGATATTATTGTTAAAATTGATGAAAATATTCAAAAGAAAAAATGTTGATCCATAAATATCTATAAAAAAAAGAAAGCATCTATCGTCTTCATGAGTTCTTAACCAACCGATGGTCCGAAAATTGTAGTTCTCTATCTTATTCTTATAAAGAGTTATTCGAAAAATAGTTTAGATCATATAATACAATTAACTATAAATATTCCAAAATAGTTTAAATTTTCAATCTTCTTGCATACAAATATATACGCCTACTAATGTTCATTATGCTTATAAAGACATAATTATTGTCATTATTGAAAAATGAGACATCGTGATAAAACGGTATTTAAAAAAAAAGAAGAAATTAACCGACATTTACATAAACTTATTCAAGAAATAATTAATCTATTAATTATGAATAGTAATTCATGTCTAGATCTCTTAGCTCAGACAATAATGAATAAATCTAAATTTAAGAATTTCAAGTTTATTCTTTCGTAGTAATTACTCGTAAAATGCATTCATTCACTCTTAACTCGATAAATTTAAATGTCACGACATAGTGACTTATAATTGCTGCAAAAAAGATAATAACCGGATGTTTCCTAGATGACACAAGAAAGAATTCATTATGATCTGTAGTTTAAAAATAATTTATATTCTTCTCATAAATTCTTTGTTTTGTTTTGCTTTTTAGTAATCAAACTATATTAAGTTTGACATTAAAATACAATGGCTCTTCGTATTCTCTCATTATGTCTTTTTATCTTTATGGTATGTATATTTTCAATTGAATCATCACCACTAATAGATGATATTCTTATTGAAAATTATCCAACACCAAATCTTTCTCATACATCATTACCTACAATACATCAATTTAATTTTATTTCATTAATATGTCAACAACAAGAACAATATCCAATGCGATTAACGAAAAAATTATGTTCACACTATATTCAACCATACAAAATCCAAGAAGAAAATGAAGAACAACAACGAAATAAACGAGTTGGATGGACAATTAGCGTTTAAAATAAAAAAAAAGAAAAAAAGAAATTAGACATTTAAAATTCATGTTTTTAGTCTTTTTTTTTTGAAAAACAAAAATAAAAAAAGAAACAAAGACGAAAAATATGAATCAAAAAAAAAGGAAAAAAATTCATAGAATTTACAAACATGATCTTTTCATACGTTGTTGTTGTTGTTGTTTATCTGGAATAATAATACGATTTCGATTAGAAAGACTCATTTGTTGATGATAATGATGATGTTTATTCGTATTTGAATTTACTATACATGATATACGAATATTTTTTAATCTCCATAAATCACTAAGAAGTCTTCGACATTCACGTCGAAATGCTCGACCAGTTAAACAATAAAGTACAAAATTAATCTAAAAAAAAACAACGATTTCAAATAACAACACAAAAATAACATGAATTTCTTTTACTGCATGATTTAAATACATTAATATAGTTAATATTAATTGTGTTATTTGCCAATATGTTGTTGATGTATGACGATATCCAGGAATAAATTCAGCTAATAAATGACGTATTGATATAGGTAATGTACAAAGAACAAATATAAATGATATAACTAATAATGAACATGTTAAACGTATTCCTGTTGCACTTGTTGAATCAAATAATATTCGTTGTGATTTTCGTTGAAAACCATTTTTATTTAAACCATTATGATATAAACGACCATGAGAAATAAATGAACGAGGAGCAGGTGTTGATTCTAAAAATATATTAATAAATAGATTAAAATTAGAATTTTTATGATGTAATTGAAGGGTGTTTTTTTTTGTTCTTCTTATGCAATTAGAGAAAAAAAATATTAAACGAGGTTTTTATGAGAGTTAATTGATTTGTTAAATTTTTTATGACTTATTCAAATCATAATGTCGTATAATCTTATCTAAAATGAAGTGTATGACTTGTTAGATGTTCTAATCATTTTATAACGTAATTTTAAGCAAGATTTTCATGTTTTTATCAATTTTATTTTGAACTAGACTATAAATTTGATTTGAGTTCAATTATTTGAAAAAATTATCTTGATAGAATTTTTCAAAAGATTAGTTTTTTTTTTTGTCTATTTAAATATTTTTGATCGAAATTTTGATATTATATTTAGTATTTTGTTTTAAAATATTACATTTGAAATTACTAACCTACTGATCGACTACGAAAAAATGGTGTACGTATTGATGATGAACTTTTAGTTTTTATATTTGGATTTCTTTGACTTGTATTCATTGTTGGTAAACAACTACTTGCTTGTAAATATGTTCTTCGTTGTTTAATAGCATAAAACATTGTTGAAATAATTAATGTATTAAATATAATAATTAATAATGATGGTATAACACTATAAAAACATAAATCAATAGAAGAAAATAATCGTTGATATTTAATAAGATCACAAACAATAAAATCAGGATGATAACCATAATCTGTTTGCATTATAATAGGTCTTAAATTCATAGTAAAAAAACAATGTGATGCATAAAATGAAAAAAATATAAAGATAATTAATGTTATACCATATGCAACATGCATTCGACATATATGAATAGATTGAAATGGAAAACGTACAACTATAAAACGTTCAAATGTAACAGCAACAATAAGCCAAGCAGATAAATAAGTAAATAAATGTCTTAAATAAAAACCTATACGGCAACTAAATTTGGAATATAATTCTGGATGATAATTAAAACCAATATCAAATATAGATAAAAGTCCACCAGAATAGAGTACACATATGTCTGCAATAGCTAATAATGCTAAATAAAAATAAGATGAAAGACCACGACGTGAACGTCGAAACATAATTGTTGCTGATAACATATTTCCAATAAGACCACATATTAGAAAAGAAATTAATATTATTGTTGCTATCCATTTTCTAACACCTTGTACACCTAAATATGGTTTTGGTTTACAATGTGATGAACGTAAAATTGCCATAATAGCATTATGTGTCATATTTTCGGATTCATTATCTGATATATTTACATATTGTAATAAATTTTGTAAAGATTCACATGTTACTGAACTAAGTAATTGTGAAATATTTGTATTATTGGTCATTATTTGAATATGAAGAAAAATTGAAAAATTTTTAATCTGAAATAAAATTCTATCGAATCAATAATATAAAAAAAATAAAAAGTCATCTCATTATAATAAACAAACCTTTAGTTTATATATTGTTAAATAACAACAAGTATCTCACTCTGTTGTAAATCATTAGTACGTTCTTTTTTTATTTTCGATAAGAAAAATATATATATAATTACAATACAGAAGTGATCTACTGATGATAAAGTGCAAAAGCAAAAAACAAAAAGAGAGAGAGAGAGAGAGATATTTGTATATTTGTGCAACATCACGAACATACTCACAGTTGATTTCCTCAATTTGCTTATGTATGCATTGGCGCAAATTGGAGAAATTGACATGCATGTTTATACGAAGGAAAAAAAATAGAAGACTATGAAAACAATCCATAGTGCACTAGAATAATGATCATGATGATGATAATAATGTAGGATGCTTGTTATTAGGTATTGTTAAGGAAAAAACAAAGAATAATTTCGAAGATTGATGTTTTAAAAATGTAATCAAATGAAAAAAAAACACACACACACACACTTCTTAGAAATATAGTATATGTTATATTTATGAAAAATAAAAGTTAATTATATATATTTTATTACTCACTTAAATCTGCAAATGAAAGATATTTAAAGAAATAAAAATAAGACAACTAAGTACAATATCTACTTAGTTTCGAGGTTGTTGTTTTCAAATATTTATACCTTTTCTCTTTGCATATATTGTAAATAGTTACATTTGATAATCAGTTTTTTTTTCAGATTAAAGAATATACACAAGACATATTTGTTCAATGAGTAAGCTAAATAATATTACGAAATCGTGGAAATGATCTATATTAATACATTAATAACATATATATAATTGCCATTGATGACATCAATAAAAAATAGGCTTATCGGGTGTGTATGGCAGAGAAATAAAGTGAGTATTATGTCGCTTTTTTTCGTCTAGGGTTATACAACTCGTGATATAAATATAAAACATAAGAGAAGATTTATTTGTGCTTGAAAAAAAAGTACAAACGATCATAAATGGAAAGGTACATGTTCTATCATAAATAGATTTATATATAGAATTGAACAGAAAGCTATAATCCTTGCTATTATTATTTCAGTATGTCGTCACATTTCCGCATATAGTTTAATTTTGTTGATTCCGTTTTGTTTTGTTTTTTTTCGATAAAAATACTGATAATAATGTCGATGAATAAATATTGATAAGAATCTTTAGAATTATAACTTTTATCAATTGATATATATATGCGAAATGAAATATTTAAATTTTCTTTAATGTTATATTAAAATGAAATTATTTTTAAAAAATCTTTTTTTTTGATTTATCAAATGAAAACAATTCATATACATTAAATTATACATTTCTAAAATAATAGTAGATTAAAAATTGATTGTTTTGTTTGTCAATATTAAATTTTAATGTAGATATACATTTTGTTCAAAAGTAAAGAAAAAAGTATATTCTTTTTTTTTCTTTCTTTCTTTTAATTTTTACTGTCAATAAGACAAGAAAGAAATGTGTCAATGGCAACAGTTAGTCTACGTAGATTTTTATAATGCTGAGTACGGCACTAACGTGAACAAAAAAAAAAGTCCTACGGTAATGTTTTTATGTATTTGTGTGTTAGCATTATGACGCTGTTCATTACCAAGAGAAAAAGAAAAACTGACGAACAGAAAAAGAAAAGACGACTGTTTTTCACAGTAAACTTCATAAGCGCAGTCACCAGCATTCATATTTTTTTTTGTTTTTTATTAATTAGAATAGTTGCATTTAAGTCAATAAAAAACTAACTATGAATGGAGCAGTTTTTATGTCTCAAGCTAATCAATTTTTGGGAAATAATATTATCAATCCTCAACAACAACAACAAAAATGGATGGATAAACCTATAGGTGATACAAATGGACTTGCTTATTTACGTTCATTAGATTCTTTATTAGCAAAACAAGTCGTTTCTATGACTGAATGTAATTTAAATCATACTATTTTAATTAATAAAAAATGTTTACTTACATTTTATTTTATTTTTTTCATAGTAATTATTGGAATTCCATCTCAAGCAAAATATGGAATATTCAATGATCGAGGAGAACAAGTTTATTTTGCATTTGAAGGTATATAAAAATTTGTATTGAATACGATCTTTTTTTTTGAAAAAAAACATACTTTTAGAATCTAATATTTGTCAACGTATGTATTGTCCTAAAACTCGTCGTTTTGATCTTCATATTGTTGATAATACAAATCAAGTAAATATTTTTATATATTATTATTTTTATATTAAATAATTATACTTAAGGAAATAATTCGTATTAAACGTAAATTTAAATGTTGTGCTGGTTGTTGTTGGTGTGCTTGTTGTGATGGATGTCGTCAAGAAGTAATTGTTGAATCACCACCCGGAACTATTATAGGTTTTGTTACACAAGAGTATGTTAAAAAAAAAAGATAAAACGAAATGATATTGATTAATAATAATTATTATTATTATTATATTTAGATGTAGTTGTTGGCGTATGAAATATATATTGAAAGATATTACAGAAAATCCTATATTGTCTATAATTGGTCCAGGATGTATTTGTGATGGTCCATATGCTGCTTGTTGTGAAAATAAATTTACAGTAAAAATTTTTAGTAATTGCAAAAAAAAAAACAACAACATACAGTTTATTTAATATTCTTAGTTATATGGTACTGATGGAATAACAGAAATTGGTGCTATTCATAAAAAATATCGTGGATTTATTGCTGAAGCATTAACAACTGCTGATACATTTACAATTCGAAGTAAAATAAATAAATATACATATTTAACTATGAATATTAAAATAGATTTTATTTTATTAGTGCCTATTGATTTAGATGTAAAAATGAAAGCTGTTGCATTAGGTGCATTATTTTTAATTGTATGTTCTGTTTTTGTTTTTTGGTTTTGTATTAGAAAAATTGTTTTTTTTATTAGGATTTTGCAAATTTTTCAGAACCACCTCAACGTCATTAATTATATATTTACATATGTTTTCAATCGTACAGTTTTTTGTTTAGTATCTCAATTAATCTTTTATAAATCATAACATATATATGTAAAATGTTGTTGTTGTTTATGAATAAAAATGATCTTTATTCGACATTCCATGGATATGTTATCTATAATAATCATGATTTATTTTAAATGTCATGTTTAGTAAAGAGAGAAAGATGGAAAACAAAAATATTTTTTCAACATGTCAAGATGATATAGATGAATTTTATTTATTAAAAAATATTTTCTTATTGATTTTAAAGAATTAATACGATCTATTAAGAAAATAGAGTAGTACTAGTAAATATCTTTTAATAGATTAGAAGTGTGATTCGATTACATTGAGAAAAAGAAAACAGTTCTAATCAAAACTTAATAAATATTATTAGAGAACGAGAGTTTGCCGACTGTCGGAAATGCTGTTTTAAATGAGCTACTTCCCGTTATAAACAATGAGTGTTTTTTTTTTGTCAGTTGAATAGTGTTATTGTCGATTTTTATCCTAACCATTTTGAAATCGAGTAGAAAATTGGTATATAGAAGTGCGATTATCTGGATACAGTAGTTCAATTTTTTTTTTGTTTTTCTGATAGTTCAGAATCGAGATTGAATACTTAGTACTTTCTACTTTTACGGATACAATCATCGAAAAATTCGAAAGTCAGACGTCGAAATTATTAATTTTCTAGACAAAAATTATATCAATCCTTTTCACTTAATTAATTTTTTAGGTTTTGCTTTTTTATAAAATACAATCTAAAAGATATATTAAAGTAGAAGAATAAAACTTCGAACCTTCCCTTTCCATAGATCATAACAGATATAATTATTAATATCTTTCTTTCACCATAGGTCTTGACAGATGTTGTTAATATACAATCACAAATCTTCTATCAATAACATTTTCTTCTAATACAAGAACAAGTTATTTGTTACATTTCTGAAGATATAAATAAAAATATGATAAAGATATGTGTCTCAACATAGTGTTAGAATAAAACAATCATCTTATAATTAACTATAGCAAATATATCGTGTTTCACATTTATATCTCTCGCAGGAATTGCACTAATCGTATGTTTTTTTTTATGTATTCCATCTGCAAACAACGTTTTCTTGTATTTATGTATTGAGTATGAATGAGACTATATATCAGTTTTAATGTAAAATTAGAAGTTTTTAATTAGGTCTATTCACATTTAGCATCAGTACACTATTATTCACTTGTCTTTTCTGAATAATGAAATAAGTATTATCTTTGTTTTTGGTTTATAAGACTATGAATGTATTTTTAGCTTCTCTCAATTAAGTCTGTCGTTTGATTCGGTTGTCTTGTTCTTTTTTTTCATCATTCATCAATATGTTAATCAAGAAGAATAAGATACAAAACAACTGAATTTCATTATAATCTATTTTTTAAAAGAATAAAAATTAAATGAAATTAGATTTAATTCTTTTTTTCCGAAGTGTCAAAACTATCATTGATGAAAGATATATTATTATAAATTTTTCTAATCGTGCTCAATATTTAAAATACCAAAAGATTTTATTTTTCATGAATGCTAGTTTTTTTTTTTTTTTAAACAAATACATTGTAAATATGTCTATTTTTTTCATCTTAATTCAATCGATTTAAAAATGATTGAAACTATTAACTAGTTTTTCCTCAATTATCATCTTTAAAAAGAACAGACAGTTTAAACTATCATACTGTATTTCAAGTCGTTGCCGACGTTTGGAATATCGGTTTTGTTTGTTTTTAATCATAATCCATCATCTAAGGTTATGAAGGATTTTTCATTATAAAGTAAACGGAACTATTTACAATTGGTTCCGGTGATAAACGAGAAATATTCTAATACTAGAATTTTGATTTTCTTTAAATATTGTCTTATTTATACTGTTTTATTGTTGTTATAATATAATTTAGTTTACTTTACTATTATTAAAAGATGTGTATTCAGAAAATTTGAAAAGAATTGACAAAATGATAACAAATTATTCATAATTTGTCAAGATAATTTTTCTAATATTTACTATTATTAACTGTTCAAATAGATGTTACAATGACTAAAAACCAAAACAATGCTAAGAAAAAAAAAATAATCATTATAGAAATTTTAGTTTTCTAATCTTTTCGTTGTTCTTTCACCTATGATATTTTTAATATTTTGATATTCGAAAACAAGGGATGCACGCAAGAATGAATTACGTAGGTTATTATATTTAATCTCCTACTTATAAATCATCAACAGAATGAGTACTAATGAACTGTTAAGTATTTCTATGTTATACTTAATAAACCCTCATCAACTGTATGCTGATCTCCGATTACAAATTTTCGAAATTATAGGAATTTCTATATAGGATTTTATTTTCAATAAAAAAATTGACCAAAATTTAAGTATTGTACGTCGAAAATATATGTGTTTTACTTGCAAGAAACAGTTATTCACATTACCTGGTTTTTTCGTAAAAAGTGATCATCGACGGGGGGTAGCGTCGCGAAGATCTCCGTATTCTCTCATGGGGCGAAGTCAAATCTCGTAAAATTTTTTCACTTTTTTTGACAAAATATAGGATTTAAAAAAAAATAAGAATTATAGAACGAATCGAAGCTTAGACTGTATGATAGGAATAGAAGTCATATCTAAAAAGACAATACAAGTAATAACACTACGTAAAAGGAAACAATTACACTTAAAAGTGTTATCATTAGATAGTGAGTATTTTGTCAAGTGTAAGAAGAAGTACAGGTGTTTTATTCTTCTATATTCATATTCATTCAGTGTTTTTTACATAAATCATAACAATAGTATATTCAAATTTTCGAGTAATAGACATAATGCTGCAAATTAATAAAAAAAAAAAACAATGTTTTACTCTATTTTCTAGGATATGTTCTTTAGGAATAATAACCGAAAGCTTCAATATTTATAACTTGAGTTTGTACTATTCCTATTGACATTTATGATACAAAAAAAACCGTCAGTTAGTAAATTTTTGTAGTTTAGCCAGAGGCTCAAACAAATTAAAGATCACACATCAGTGAAATGTCAATAAAAAATAAAACAGACTATAATAGATTAATAAATCTCTTTATCGAAAAAAGATTTAATCTATAGAATATTTACTAGCTGAATTATAAAAGAATATTTACTATTATTTATAATACTTACGAGAAATGAAAAACCATGGAATTCGAAAATATATAATAAATTGTTTATAACTTAATAATGAGCATCATATTTATTAATGTACAGCATGACATAAAGCCTTTTTTGAACAGTGTACATCATATCGTTGAATAAATTTTGATAAAATATGTTGATTTATGTGTAATGGCATAGATCAAGAAAAAAAAAAGGTTAATTGGCAATTGACATTAACAAAAAGAAAATGGAAAAAGAGTAAATATATTATATATCACTCTCAGTAAACCAGCATACAGAAGTATTTAATTGTGTTTTCACTTGATATCAACAAATAAGGTTATCTAACGATGATTTGAACAAAAATCTTTTTCTAATTCAATGTAAAAATAATTTATCTATCTATAATACATCGTAAACAATATATTCTAATGACAATTATTTTCAAGTTAATTATAAGCATACGAAATGAACTCAAATTTAAATGTAGATCTCATAGAAATGTGCATACTTACTTGTCATATATTGAAGTTATTTTCGAATAAGAATAATACACAATAAATATTGAATTTATTTAATATATAAGAAAAAAAGAATTAATTAGCAGAGAAGAGAAAATGAGCAAGGCATGTCGTCAAAGGAACTGACTATAATTTAGAGATATTCAAAATAGACTTGTTCAAAACAATTCAGTTTTTGATTAATTATTAAAAGCAACATAATAAATGGTGTTCCATAAGTTCTAGTTCTTAACAAGAAGTAGTTCATATGTAAACATAAAGTACTTCCGACTCAATTATATTCATATGAGCTTAAAGTACTTAGGATGATGTTTTAGATAGTATGTTATCCAATGACATTATTAATTTTAATAATAGTAATATTAACAGAAGAAATATAACAATTAGCGTGTAAATAACAGAAGTCAACCATATCTATACTCTAGATACGATGTATGGCTTTGTACAATTGCGTATATAACACATAGGATAAATTTATAGTGTCATTAAAACTTCTTAAAACAAAGCTGTTTATTTCGAGATATTAATTGTCACGTTTTTTTTTTGCTATTATGAAATATAAGATAATGTCATAGGATAATATTCTATTAAAAACATTGTCGTAAGTATTCGAAGCTTATATAAATATAATTGAGTAAAGAGTACTATTTATTTAGATATGAACTTATTTTTGTTAACGTTCAAAACTAATATGACATTTTGATAATAAAAACAAATGAAATATATCATGTATTATTATTAGAATGATAAAAATAGTTTAGTCTATTATTAAATAAGAAAATTGCGCTTTGTATGTAATGAACTAGTATCATTCATAAATTTTATTTTAAATTATTCTTTTAGATGACAATTGAAAATTATCTATAAAATATTACATATGTATTTTTCTTACTTGACAATAGTTCGAATTTTTTTTTTTTATTAAGATTAAAAAATAAAACTTGACAATAGTACTTAAAGAAAGGTATCTTGAAGAGATAAATTAATAATTAGAGATAAAAACTTCAATAAACAGTATTTTGTAATATATGAGCGACTAGAAATAGTATTTTCGATTGTGTTTAAAAAAAAAAATCATTGACGACAATCATATTTATATATAGTCATAAATATAATGAAATGTTTTTGTCTTAATAGGAAAATTAATGAATAATTTGACATTCTATGATAATTTTCTTTTTTTTTGTCTTTATTCTAATTTATTAAGATCGAAATCTAATGATGTTTCATTGTTGTTAAAAATAATTTTATCAAATATATAATTATGAATAAATGTTGAATAGAGATAAATTAGAACAGACATGACATGTTTAAAACAGAAAAAAAAAACTTATTAGTACAATTTCTTTGATAATAAAATATGGCATTTACATGTCTATTTCTCTAATTTCATTATATTAAAACATATTACATAAATTGTAAAATCTTTCAAATATGATAATTCTTTTTCAATGAAATTTGTTAGCAGAGGCTATGTTGTTGTTTTTTTCTTATTTCTAAATTTCGAATAGAAATTTTGTTTAGTTATACGATATTTATTTTCATTTAATAATTCATCATTATCAATCTGACTAATATTTTAATAAATAAATAAGCTTGTTATAGACATTTGTTATATCTACAATAGTGTCTATTACTGTCTTGACTTTTTTTGTGTACTCAAAAAGTGAGTACACTCTAGAATCGGTCAGTATGTCCGTCCGGCCGTTAACACGATAACTTTCGAAAAGAGAGTCAAATCATGATGAAATTGTCTACACAGTTTAGTCTCATCAATGTCTCGGTCGAGTTCGAAGATGAGAAGGATCCGTCAAGAAATGGCTGAGTTATCGAAAAAATTGTCATTATTGACCCGACCATCCCTGAGGGGGGGTACAGGGATTTTTAAAAAAAAAAAAATTTTTCTCAGAATTATTCACAACATATATAAATCGACTCAGTTTTTAATGCTGATTCCGAATCTGATATTGGTTTTTAACCAAATCGTAGCTTTCTAACAAAACATCGCCTGAAAAAGGTCTCAAAATGCACAAAAACCGCATCGAGAAAGCAAATTGCCTAGATATCTTTCAGATGATAAAAAACAAAGTGAATATACCTGTTCACTTTTTGAAGTACACATAACACTCGGATTTAAATCCGAGGTTTTTTTGCATTTTATTTTATATTACTTTTAGAAGAAATGTATATAGTTTATATCTGTTATTTTTATTCTATTTTTTATGTCATTTATTTTTATTCATAATTTTATGTTTGAAGAAGTTGTTTTCTATAATGAAACATCAGATTTTTTTTAATTTTATTCAATAAATTGAAATAAAGAAAAAGAATTATTCTAACTAGAGATGTGCGAGATCAACATTTTTTTTTTTAGTCTCGATAACTTTTTTCTCGGTTCTGATTTATTTTTTAGTAATAGTTTTCCGCACATCTCTAATCCTAACATACCGAATTATACTAATACGTTAGAATGCACTTATAGAAGAATAGACAACAATTATTGAATGACAATAGAAAAAATAAGTAGAATATATGTTCTCTAGATATAAACCTTTTGAGTTCAAATGGTGTATTGAATATGAACAGTAATACTAACTTTGAATTCTTATAGTAGATGATTTTTAAATAATTGAAATTACTATTCCTAATTCAATTGATAATAGTGATCAAAATGTTCGTTAATAAAACTGCTAAATTTAATTAATTTGTTGCTTAATTTTAATTATTTATTTCTTTTTATTCTTAATACTAAAGATAATATTTTAATAAAAAACTTTAAAATGATTTAGATTTGACTAAATTATCGAATTTTGACTTAAAACTTTACGTATATAGACAAGTCAATTGTACTAAATTCTAAATTTTGAACAACGTTTCTTCAAGATATAATACTTTCAAAAAAAAATGCATGTTGTTATACACTATCCATAGAAAACAATCTTTATCTTGAAAATTTTATTATTCAAAGCTTAGAAATTAGTTTTGTTAAGTTTTCTATATGCAAAAATATGAGATTGTCAAGAACATCGACTCTCTATAGACAAAAGATTTATTAACTTAGTCAAACTCAAATTGTTTTAGAATTTTTTTATTGAAACATCATATAGTATACATAGGGGATACAAAAGAAAACAATTGAAAAGATTCTTTCATCAATTTTACTTTTCAATATATTATAAAGAGCATTATCGAAAGCTGATTACTAAAAGAAATTCTATCTATAAATAAATTGAATACAATATTTATATTTACTTTTCTATAGGATAGATTAATCTCTCTTAAAATAACGACATACATATTTTATAACTTTATAAAAGATTAGAATGTTATTAACTTACATATAGAATTTATATTTTATCTATATATGGTTATTTGACGCTAGTTTGAATCTGTTTTAGTATTCATTTGTTATGAAATATCTTTTTTTTTTTTGCTCTCATACAATTATGTTATTTATTATGACACACATATTTTAATTACATTGATTTTCTATGTAATTTAGGTGTTATTGAATTAAAATCTTTTATACTGTTTTTGACAATAAAAATATTCTAATTGTAAAGGTTATCTAAGTTAAACTTTTAGATTTATTTCCATTGCTGAATTGTCTCAGCGAATAATTTATAAAAGTAAGCATACTAAGTAAATAAATTTTTACTATTTAACAAAATCATGACTCTAACAAAT
>CAJNOP010000274.1:145064-208600 GCA_905250075.1 Rotaria sp. Silwood1
CACACCCCCACACCCACACCCACACCCACACCCACACCCTTTATTGAAAAAGAAAGAAACACAGTAGAGAAAACTAAGGTAAATTGTTCTTGTTGAGATAGACTGCTCGAATCTTCCTGCAGCTGTATTTGAAGATGTCACCATTTGCCTCCGCATGTTGTAAACCGTGCTCGCAAGGATCAGCCTGAAATATATAAAATTCAGCAGCAGTATTGCCGTAAATGTGTAACGTGATACCTGCACATTTGTTTCGACTATTATTGACTTCTTGTTTTTCGATGCAGAGATGGTCTTCTGATAAGCAGCCGATTGTATCGCATAGATGTGATGCTGAATAGAAATATAACTGTACGTTACAATATCAAGAGAAAAAAAAGTGAACTCACCTTGAAAATGATTTTTCTTAGCTGAGAGCAGCGGAAGCTGGCGACGTAAGCGACCTAAAACAGAACGAAGAATAATATGATGGGAAAATATCTTTAATGAGTCGATATTTTTTGAAGCGCAAAATTTGTTGAACCGCTTTTGAACTGATTTGGGCCAGGAGTGGCCATTTGAATACAAAGTAACTGGCGGGTGTTGAAGTGGTGGTTCGTTGAGATGATCTTGTTCAATTTTGCATTTCATCCAATTTGCAAAGAAAGCACCTAAAAGAACAGTTATAATTTAGGTTATTGAGTCATAATATTACTGACCGTTTAATGATCGAATACTTTTCATTGTTGCAAGTTGATCCAGATCGAGGGATGAGTCGACGTGTCGAGGATTGACTAAATCGAGATGACGACCAGGTGAGAGTAAAGCTGCTTGAAAATCATTTATTTCATGAGGTTTGAGAGAATTAAGAAATAGTTGTCGTTTTGTTGTTGAAGATGCCATGAGAAGTTATTGAATGTTATTTAAGTGGATACTGGTATATATACTGGACGTTACGAGTTGACGGTGTATATATAGACATTGAATGAATGGAGTGTCATGTTTTGTGAATGATGAAAATTCGTGACTAATGATTTTTCTCAAAGAGATAAACTAATTTACCGTAGAAGGGAAGTGATCAATAGCCAATTAAGATTAGTGGTGTGTGTCACTGAAATAGAACAGTCAAGTGATAATTCAGAACATTCAATAAACGTGATAGTCGTTATCAACATTCAAGCGAACATATTCAATATTTTCTTGGTGATTCTTTGTTTTTTCTTGTATATTTGTTTTTTTTTTGGTTATTCATTTATTCTTTTGTTTTTTTGGTGTATTTTTGTTCTTTTCTTCTTGTTTTCTGTGATTTATTTATTCTTTGTTTTTTTTGGTGTACTTTTGTTCTTTTCTTGTTTTTTTCTGGGATTTATTTATTCTTTGTTTTTGTTGTGTATATTTATTCTTTCGTCGTTCTTTTTGTTGCGCATATTAGTTTACCGATTAAGTTTTGATTAGTATTGATATTTTAAAAAAAACAGAATTTAGTCAAGAGAGTATTCAATTTTTGATTGAATGTGAAAATTTTACAAAATGAAAAAATCAAGATGAGGCTTTTTTTTAATTTAAATTCTAGAATAAAAAGTCTTTATTTATAGATTCGTAATAAAGCTAACTCATTTTGGCTAACATATTAACATGATACAGAAGATGGTTCATGCCGAATAAATATTGACAATCGAACATGAGAAGAATGTAAATAATTACTATCTGAAGAATCCAAGTATTAACATATTCGATAAAGGTCATTTTCGCTGCCTCTTCTCATTTATATGACCATTGCATGGCATTATAGAAAGTATCGATCATATTTTTCAGAGGACATTGGGCTATAGTAGGCATATGTATGCTGAAAATTTCAGTTTGATTCAATCAGATTATATACGAAAATAGATCTTTTCTTTCAAAGATTTTATAAGCTAACTATTGTAATCGATTGTCTGACCCTTAGATTTTCTATAAATTTGTGCCTCCTGCTACGTTTCGCTGTCATCTGATGAAAACTATAAATTGCTAGCAGTTTGAATTCTCGATTAGCTCAATTTTTAAGCGAATAGCTTTAAGTCTGGCGTCGATATTAATTTAAAGGACAGATTTATCATACATCTATGTTTTATATCGACGTAAATAATTTCTATATGATAATTAATGCTAAAACAGTTGTCCAGAAATTAATTCTGTTCTTCTCTCAAAATAAATTTAATGAACAAGAAAAATTTTGTTGAATTTTACTAATAGAATGAAACGATTATTCACCGGACAACTAATTTGCAAATTGTTTTTCTAGTGACATTATATTAAACTTCCCATTACAATAAGTTCATCAGTAATAATTGAAACATTAGTAACACCTACAGTTCATTATAATATAGAATTTTTTGATAATACAATGACTGAAAAGAAAAAAATAAAAACTGAAAAGAATGTTACTTCAACTAGAAATATAACTCAATCAATGACAGCAGTTGTTGAGCAAACAAAAATTGAAGAAAAAAAATAAACATCAAAACCGAAATCATATCGAGATGCAGTTGATTAAAAATAAAAATTTCCAGCTAGTTTCTTATTGGTCTTTCCTTTTTTGCGTACTGAAAGATTTCATAGTTATAGAGTTTCATGTCTACTAGAATTAATTAGATAAATTAATGATATTTGTCTTGAGGACTTTTAATAGTTATATTGAATACATTGAAATATTTTACTTCACATTATCTTATTAATTTTGCATTTTTTAAAACCTTATTTTAGATTTTATTCATCATAACTATTACCGCACCCAAAAAAAACAATGTAGAGGAAAGAAATAGAATTATTTAATGTTTGTTTATTAGAGCAAAACATCATTTAAAACATCAATGTACTATAAAAATAAAAAATAAATATAAAATAAAGAAATTAGATGAACCAGGTTTGTCATAAGCTTTTTACTCAAAAGTTCTTTTTAATTATAAAACATTTTTAATTAGTTGATGTTTTTCAATAGCATCTTGGTAGTAGAGCCCGTCAGGTCAGTCCCAGACCCAATCCAATGAGTCATACTCTAAAATTAGCAGTCAATTATGACTTAATTATTATAATATCATCATCAAGATTACGTGAGAAATATTTAGGATGTGTTAGTCATAGAATACAAATAACCAATAAAAAGTATCTTGCATCTTCGGAGCAGCTATCAGATTTAGACTAAAATATTTCATTGAAATTATTTTGAAGCCTATGGACTCCATCAGAAGACCTTATTTAATATTAATTATATTGGTATTTAACATATTCCGTTGAAAAGCTTTCAATGTAGAATAAAAATTATCGAGCTGATGCTTTCGACCTTTGGATTTAGTGAAAACTGAAGAACGAATGAGGTTTTTTCATTACCAATTGAGACTTGGAACTACGTAGAGATAAATGGAAAAATATATTCAGCTTTTTTTTAATTTTAGAAGTTACTGAAAACAATTTCGTGTGGGATAAGGAGGTTTATAGATTTCATCAATCTTTTCGAAATAGAAATCTCGGGTTCGATGCGGAAAATTATGATGCGTTCGAGATTTTCATAAAGTCTCATATTTTATAGATGATTGATTAAATCAATGTAGCAGTTCTTTTTATGACAATATTTTTTCTAGATATATGTTCAACAAATAGTAGTTGTGCAATATCAATTGGTTTAAATATTAGTTCTTGTACAATAGGAACAACATCTCAATCGTCTGTTCAATCATCATCACCAAATCCATTACAAACTTCAATTGAAAAATAAGATGATGAAGATGAACAACGTCAACGATATATTCCAACACCATCTCAGTAAAATTTTATATTCATTTATTAATTTCAATCAATTTTTTCCTTTTTAGATTTTGTCAAGATGATGGTTCTTATTTAATATCATGTTCATGTTCATCATCATTAGTCGATGTTAAATCACTTGATAATGAATTAGGAAGAATATCATAGCAAAATTATAAGGCGGATGTGGGTGTGGGGGTAGGGTGGGCGTAGCTGGAAGAAGCGCCAACGGATCCATAGCCACACCCAACAGTCTCAAACTCGAATACTTTGTTAAATAATGACAAATGTTATATAAATATTATGGAAACTTTCTTCAGAACGTTTACTAGCCTGATATCGCTTAAAAAGTTTAATAATTATCTAGTCTCGAACGATAACTCAGTGTTTTGCAATTCTCTCTTTTGAACTAAAGAAACAACTATTTAAGAGAGGCTCCATAGAACCATCACCCAAAAAACAGTAGGACCCGGTTGCCGAAAAATTTTAGTTTTTGAAATGAGTTTGCTAGTTTGAAAGGGCATAAAACGCTACTTAGAAAATCCGAATTTTGACAACTGTTGGACAATGTCTTCTAATACTTCGACCACCTAATAGTTTTCACTCAAAATATCGGTTTGTCGAAGATTATGGCTTTTTTGATCATTTTTGTTTATGAATTTTTTCACTACAAAAATTTGACTAAAAACATTGTCAAATTATACCAATCGATAGAGTGAAAGCTGCTCTACAAAGCCCTATGTTTCATATACTTTGTTATTTACCTCGTAAACCGAAATAGTACATCAGAATAGGTGAAACCGAACATTTTTTTTTATCTATTGTGATACACCAACAGTTGAGCTCCCAACAGTTGAGCTCCGACAAATGAGCCCCCGACAGTTGAGCCCACCGACAATTGAGCTCCCGACAGTTGAGCTCCCGACACTTGAGCCTCACATTGAAAAAATTTTAAACAATACAGAAAATTAATTTATTTGAATAAATTCAAATTCACATCAATAATTGAAGATAGCTCTGTCTCCTTTGAAGTACAAGTTTCTTATTATCAAACGAAAAACAGGCTATTTTTTGTAATTGCTTCTTCAAAAGTTAATGTTTTGTAGATTTCTTTAGTTTTGGGTACAGATGTAGGTTTTTCTTTTCTCTTAATTCACACTTACATCCGTCTGAGTGCTAGCGCTGAGATATTAAACTACTATTAATTGCTTATGTGTTTTCATCGATACAATAACTAATCCATCTTTGTCCCGAATCCAACACCACAAATTCATCAACTTGTGAATCTATTACATATTTCAAAGCGACACAGTATGCGACCTGGATATTGGTCGAATAATTGCAAGCGAAACTTGTAAAACTAAAGAAACATGCAATATTTTGACTTTTGAAGAAGCAATTACAAAAAATAGCCTGTTTTTCGTTTGATAATAAGAAACTTGTACTTCAAAGGAGACAGAGCTATCTTCAATTATTGATGTGAATTTGAATTTATTCAAATAAATTAATTTTCTGTATTGTTTAAAATTTTTTCAATGTGAGGCTCAAGTGTCGGGAGCTCAACTGTCGGGGCTCAACTGTCGGGAGCTCAACTGCCGAGTCACCGTCTATTGTACATACTGTGTTTTATTTTTCTTGCTTCTGTCGTGCAGCTAATTTGTAAGAGCCTAAAGTAAATTTTATATATATTTGTAGAGCTTCAAAAGACGAATTTTTTTTGTAAAAAAAAATGTTGGATATAAAGTACTAGCGCAACTTCCCGAAAAGCCCACGACAATGACGCTCAAAATACATCATTTTTTGGTATTTTCATGAAAATCTATAAGAGAGTGTACAGGAAATACATATCTCAATGAAATCAATCGAACGAATTTACAAATTTTGGATTCAGCAACTGTTTTGAAACTTTTATTTGGTCGAACTGATCTAACAAAATGCACCAGTATTTCGTATGAATACAAAGAAGAAGTGCGTACAGCTATCGCAAGACAAGAAGTAATTCTATCTGCTGGTGTATTTAATACATCAAAACTTTTGCAATTGTCTGGTATTGGTCCTGAAACATGGCTGGAACTATTACGTATCAATGTCATAGCAAATAATGCAGAAGTAGGAAGAAATTTTATGGATCAAATGGCAATTTATATAACTTTGAAACTATTAAGCAAGTGCCTACATTACCATGAGGCGCTGATACGTGTGGATAGTTGTAAAATAGTGGATTAAAGACTAGTAAGAAGAACTGGATAGATTTACAAATCTATTGTTATTCAAGATTTTCTACATTAACATTAAACTTCCCAATAGTCGGTTATGATCTGATTGTTGCTTATTCACAACCATCAATTTCATTCGTAACATCTCTTGTATTCAATACTCGACCTGAAGCTTAGGGAACGATTAAAATTCAAATTTATTTCCATATAATCGACTACAAACCCATCATAGTTGGTATAACTTGTCAGAATATGATCAAAATAATCTACACTACGGTTGTCGATTTCGTTCGCGATATGACTCGACATATACTAATTGGAGTAAACGATATGTCAAAAAACGAACTTTTTTCTGGAAATCGATATGGTAAATCCGATGGTCTATGCCGTCGATTGAATATGTGCAGTGTTTACCATCAAATAGGAACATGTGCATTGGGTAAATGTATAGATAATGAAGCGCGCGTAATGGCAATAAAATATGTTTGTATATGTGATACTAGTCTATTTCCGACACAACTAAATGTGAATCTAACATTTCCACTCTATAGTATGCGTGAAAAGATAGCAGATCTTGTCAAGAAATCACACTCGGATGATAAACGAAACATCGGCAATATTCATAACTAGAAAGAAGTTTATTTGATAATTTTAATGATTTTTCTTTATTTATTCATTGAAATCGAAAAACTAACAACAATATAAATCTATATATGAGTTTATATTCGATATTTTTTATTATGAGTGAATTATTTCGAACAATAAAAATCCTTCGAAATTCTCTACGAATGTTTCATGTCATCAGTTGAAAATTTTTTATTATCATATACTAACAAAGATTTTTAATGCGGATTTCACTCTTGAAAAGAAATCACAATAAGACAAATTGTGGCATAAGAAAATACAGATTTGAATTTGCGAGGATATGAGATGGGTGTAGGTGAAGATTTTCTCTTCACCCGTACCATCTACTAAAAAAAGTTTCCAGACAAATCTGCTATGGATATACTACTACAACGGAATTAGCTTAAATATCATGATTTTCTCATATTCAATATTTCACAGAAATTTTCTTTGCTATAACAAATCTAATTATATCATTGATTTGTATTTGGAAAATAAGAATGGAAACTCTGGAACAAGTTTCTAAGTGAGCGTGGATAATATTTTACTAGAATCTTATTTGAATAAGGATGTTGAAAGCTTTGCTGAAAATTTTAAAAAAGTGACCTTGTAAAAAATGTGAGTAGATGAAAGAATAATTCTCAACAAGTGAATATTTGTCGACAACATTATAAAAAGCCATACCATCGATACATATCGATTGTAGATCTATAGAAAAAAGAATTTCGTGAAATATTTTTTTTTATGAATTCTTGGCCAATTATGATTTCTACATGAATTTTTTTTTATAAATAATTTATTCTATAATGATGAAATAGATAAATATAAGAAATGAATTTATCTATACCAATAAAAGTTTGGCAATTCTTTGCAACGAATTACTTTTCATTTCGATGTTAATCGAATTCGAAAAAAAAAATTTATAATGAAATATAAAATAAATTTGTTGCTGCTACAGAATTTTTTGATTATTTCTCATAGATTCTTTTTTTCGAATATTTAACTAATTGTTAATTGAGTAGTTCTATAAACGAATAATTAAATTCCCGAGCACTGATAACCTGCAGTTGCAAGTGGTATACTTGGATTATGACAAGAAGGTTGTTCATTAAAAAGCAATGAATAAATATTTCATAGTTTTAAAGAGACAAAACCTGCAAAACGACCAAATCCACTGATTGTACTAATTATATGTTGTTCACATAAACTAAAAAGAAAATTATCAAATATTCCTAATTAAAAAGCTAATATTCGATCATTAGTATATGATATATGAGAAACTGGATTGGAATTTGCTAAAATATTTAAATTACTATTATTCGATTGACATTTATTTTCCACTGATTGAAAACATTCGAATGAGAATTTCCAACGTTTTAAAGCAGCTTGGCGTATTTCAATATCATCAGACAA
Organism: Rotaria sp. Silwood1; assembly: GCA_905250075.1. Taxonomy (NCBI): domain Eukaryota; kingdom Metazoa; phylum Rotifera; class Eurotatoria; order Philodinida; family Philodinidae; genus Rotaria; species Rotaria sp. Silwood1. The sequence continues at coordinate 153,077 of CAJNOP010000274.1, forward strand.
AAAAAAATAATTGGAATTTAATTTGTTTCATGATATCATTTCTTATTTATATTAATTATTTGTTGAGAACATGTAAAAAAATTTTCAACTTCTTTAAGAATTGTTGTTTCATTGGAAGAAACCTGTGTCGAAATCATTGTTTGATCTTCGACACGAACTTGAAATCCAATTGGAAAAAAAATTGGTGATAAAAGTATCATTCAAATAATACGCCATCAATTTTAACTGACGTGTACATGCATTTTATTATCACATGCAAGAAAATTCTCGAATGATCAAAAAAAAAAACATGTGGCAACCATGCATGAACGCCTAATAATCTTTTCCAGAAATAAGATTCGAACATATATATGTACTTACGTTAGAAGTGCAATCAATACTGAATGATACTATGCTGATCTCATAGCTATGAGGTACGAATGTACATGAATGCTAATAACTGGTCAAAAAACGTTAAAAAGTAAATAAAACTTCTGAGTCAATTTAATTTAGTTACACAGAAGAGAGATGCTAAGTCCGTAAATACATTGTTGTGTATTAGTTTATTTATCATGTTATCGAATCACGTTCAGATCGATTTTAGATCTTATTAGATTTTTAGTTAGATAGATCGATTAATCCTTTAACTCTACCATCCATTTCCACATAGAATAACCGATACATATATATTACATAATAGGAGAAACTGGGAATATACCCACAGATAATATAATACAGCTGGAAAAATTCATGAGTTATTACATTAAAGAGAAATAGAAAAGTAAAGAAAGAAAACAAGAGAACACAAAACGAAAAAAAAAGATATAGCTGTAGTTGATAACATATGTATCTGTTCCGGTCAGAATTGGAATTCGGTCAAATTCTAAATTTGTCCAGACAAAATTAGAATATTATTTTGATAAACTGTAAAACTAAGAAAAAAAAGAACAATAAGAACACAAATGGGGTCGCGAATGATGTAGAGGACGAGGAAGCAGAGGGGCAAATATCGGGGATAGAATTTTTCACTTATCCCTCCAAAGTTTCCGCTCCCGTATGCAAGAAGTACCGTCCCAATTGGAAAATTTTCCTATCCCTCCTAATGTTTGGATCCTAGTTGCGCCCCCGCAAGTGGAGGTCTGACATGAATGACAGATGATAACGCATTCGATTGGCACTACTTATCTGATTGCTCATATCTTCTCCATCGGCACACATCGGTAAAATGCCATTAGTTATAGTCATAGGAATGCACTTGTGCTCCGAAAGGCATCGAAAGCGATAGTCGATATCGGGCAACTTGCAACTATTTGTGATTTGTTCGTCATCTTGAAAATAATCGGAAAAACCATGAAGAAGTCTATTCAAGGCAATACATTTCGATGAATTTGCACATCGATATGGTTTTGACTTTGGACACTTAACAAAACCAGTCTTTGTGTTCGAACATTTGAGAAAAAAGAGCAATATGCGATTCTCGATGGTATTCGAATGTACCAATGCTTCACCTATGTCCAGTTCAGAGAAACGTCGACAAGTTGAGCCATTTATGATTACAGTAGCCGGAAGCCATTGGCAGAGTACTTGATCGTAACATACATAATGAGGTAAAAGACGATCAAACTCATATTCATTTGGTAGATTATTCCCATAGACAAAGCGAACATGATCCAATACTATCGGGTAAGCAGGAAAGAAAACAATTGGCGAACAGTTTTCTCGAAATATTTTTTCATGCTCAAGTTGCTCTGCATATTTGACTTGATTGAAGAGACTTGTCGAAGCAAAACTTGAAAATGCCAAACAAATCAAACTTGTCCAACAATTACACGATAAATTAGGATTTTCATTTCGAGATTATTGAACTTCACGATGATTGTGGTATTTATTCATACTACATTGGCCATCACCACACGATAGCATACGTTCATTTCGACATGTTGTCTCTTCACAGGAGAACATCGGATTATTGTAACAGTCCGATTTACCATTCTCGTGAGTTTCCCGATAGTCATACTTTTCATCCAAACGATCGATGCAATCTGGACTCAAGGGGTTATCATTGAAAAATTCTTTCGAAATGCAAAATCCATTGCTACAACGGAATTCATCCTCTTTACATTTCATTTAAGTCTAACTTCTCACAACCAATTTCATCTTGACCATCATTCAAACAGTCAATCTTTCCACCGCATATTTCACGCCAGTCGAGACAAGATGGTGATGGACCCCGATTACATTCTATGAATGTATAACATGTTTCGGCCGTAAATATATTAACGATTTCTGGCTTAACAGAAGAGAAATAATTCCATACAATCTTATCGAATGACCCTGTCAAATTAAAGGAATATTGACAATATTCACCAAACTATGGTTTTGAACAATTGCTAAATACTTGTGTTGATAAAGATGAATGTGAACTTTCGAGAAATGCTTGATATTGTTCAACAACATCAATTGGTGCAGATAATAAATATAATTGTTGACTTGTTATATTTTCTCTTCGTAATGTTTCGAATGTAATTGATGTTCCATGAATGACATGTTTTTCGTTATTGACCAATAGATTGGATGATAAACCGAATGATCGTATACAGAAAGGAATTATTTGATATGGATAATGTGTTTTTTCTTTAGGAGGCATATTATTTTGAATTACAGAAAATTCATTATATAACAAACAGTCATGATACAATGAATTGTTACTTACGTGATCTGTATGATAGAGATGAAAGTTAAGCTTCGTTATTAATACTTGCAAAATGAACAAGTACAGAAATAAAAGCCAGTAGAATATCCTACTTAGCATTATATTAGACACGTGTGGATTTAATTCGAATCACACTGGAATCGTTATTTGTTCTCGAACTCTCTATATAGTCGCGTATGATGTATAGGTGTATAAGTAAAACTGCATTCTAATGTTATAGTCAGGTATTTGACGTCGATCATTAATCAGAAGCATGTAAAATTATAATGCTGTCAGTATGCAATAGCGATCTATCATAATTTTGATGATGACGCAGATACACGCTATTAATCATTTAATAAAAACAAAAAAAAAACACGTAGCTTTATTTTTCTTTCATTCTATATTGAACGTTTAAAATCTAGGAGAAAAAAATCACATATTTTTGTCTTACATGGAAGAGATAACCGATCAACGGAAAAAAAAACTTCCTATCATAGCCGTCAATCTTACTATAATGTCGAATTCGATGAATTGACAAAAGTCACCTCCCTAGTAATTGACATTTTCTGTAGAATTGTGTTTTTTTCGCATTATTCATATATATTGTGTTCTTTTCAATTGATTCGTGCATAGTATCAGCGTAATAAAAGCATTAAACAACAGATGTTTCGAGTTGTTCACAAGTGAATCGATTTTTATTTCATGACAAACTTTTGAGTAGTTCTATTTCATAGGTTAGCTTTGGAATAATTGTGTGAGCCATCCATCTGTAAAGTTTGATATTCTAAGACTAGAAATTTTCATATCACTGTTTTTCTGCTGGCTTTGTTTGCTGATTATTCAATATGGTTTCTTTGGTGTATTTGAAACACTGTATGTGTTTGTGAATGATAGATGAAAGCATGCAAAATGACAATGAAACTAACTATTTTATTTCGATAATGTACACGTATTATTTATAAAACTGAACATTTTTTTGCACTATACAAATTCCATTAGGGGCAATAAATGAACCTTATCCCAATAAGAGACTGGTGTGGTTTTTGTACATTTAAACACGTCTGTCAAGTTCTACGATACTAAAAGAAGTTTTCAACGCACTCATCATAACCTATCTTGTTTTGGAAGGATTTTTGTCATCGCTAGCGACCGAACAATCAAATTTTGAACTAATATTTAGAACCATCTTTGATTAGATCCTATTAACAGAATTTCTGAAATGCAAAATGTCTGTTCTACCATTTACTATTGCATGAATAGAGTCAAATCGACGATTGTCAGAATAAATCTGGTTCGTACAAATACAAATTTAAAGCAAGGAAGAAAACCAAGAAGAGAACCAGACAGATGAAGATTGAGAACATACAACAAAACAGACAAGAACTAATATCATTAACAGAAAAATGAAGGCGTAATGCCTAGAATGATAGAAAATATTGTGCTCTTCCATGATTGCGACGAGACAACAGTTTTTGTCACACATAATTTGATTAAGAGATATGAATATCATTTCTCATTTCTGATGATCAAATTCTTCTTCGGAATAGTGTTACTTGCAACTTGTGTACGGATGTCAATTTATGTTTACTTTCCATTTGATTTATGTGTAAATTAAATTATTCTACTTTGTTTAGAACTTTATGTATGGCATATCTCCTATTTTTAACATGATATTCATGAAAGTATAAATAAAGTGTTTGTTATATAATATTACTTTGCATGTAACAGGTTTTAATCTGCTGAAAGTTCCCAGTCTGCATCAAAATCAGCTTTTCAAAAAAAATTAAAAGCCTATTTTATGCTATAACACAATGGAACATGCATGAAACATTCATTTCTGAGTGTATAAGATTTTTCATGAAATAGACAATTTTCAAGAATCATCAGTACTTTTTAACCTAATGCTAACAGTTACTTATGGTTGGAGAAATTCTTATTTTCAAATGCGATGAAGTTCTCTTCCTTTTTTTTATTAGCTAACCTATTTGCGCTAATATTTGAGTGTTTTGCAGATACAATGAATATCTTGGAATTGACGACAATCCAATTTTTTACACTGGAGAAGAACTACAGTTCCTTCAATATTATCAAATTTTTTTGTCTCTTCATAATTACGAAACACCAAGGAGAAAAGCTGATTTTTTGATTGCCGTTGATGCCGGCACGTTCTTTCGCTGCCATCCAACAGACTAATGTCTTTTCTCATATTACTGAAGGTCTTCATTCTCAAAAAGTTCTGCAATCATATTTATTGCTTGAAAATTGGTCGTGTTTAAGGCCCTTCATCCCTCAGAAAAAGTCAATTTTCGTCACAAAAATGAGAATTAACATCAATGCATGAATGGATAGGCCGAGATTTACTCTTTGATAAATGCCATGATTTTTTATTCATTAACTCCTTTTCCGTCAAAATCTCTGACGATTTCTGCTGTCATCTGCGTGAAACATATGGTATTTTCAGAAAAAGTGCCAAATGTTTGTCCTTTTTCTGATCCCACATCCCAGATTTCTCTGTCGACCTTCATTCTTACACATTTCTTTTGCTTGAAAGAACATGTGAAGCTGCAGCGTCTATCAGAACTAGGTTGTTTTATATAAGCTTTGTTACTATTATATAAAAGAGCACTATTATAATTGCCGCGTCGTTTTTTGCGAGTTTTTCGAGTCACGGAATTTGTCATCCTTTTTTTTGTCCACTTGGAAATTAAGAATTTAAAACAAAAGATTCTGGTAGGCACTGCTGTCTAGCACGTTCTTTCAAACAAAAAAGGAAATAAAATATATAGCATGAATGCTGATAGAGAATTTCGAGTTACCAAATAACCTATTTTTGACCATTTTTTGGTGAATATCTCTTTCAAACGTCATGGTATAGGCTGAGAATTTCATGCAATTTGAATACATCTGGCTTGAGATAGATTTTTGAGGATGGAGAGGGTCTTAAAACAAAACTGTCTCTAACAAAAACTTCGCAATGAACGATGTCTTTCACAAGAGAAACGAAAAGTTATTGAAACTTCAACTATACTCTTCCTGGGGTGTGAGTGTGGGCGTAGACTAGAAAAGACACCCACACCCACACCCCACACCCACACCCCACACCCACACCCCACACCCACACCCCACACCCTCCATGGAATGAATCTGCTACTGGGTCACCAGTCGCAATCGTAATAACTCAGACCTATTCATGGACATATTCACTGATTACATGTACAACGGCCGATATTGCTACCAACCAATTAATTCCTATTGGCGGATATACTCATCTACTAACTGACACACTCGATTGCATAAGTAATTGCAATACTGGTGCAACTGGTTATGTTCCTCCTGATGTCAGACCACGGTGTACAGACATTTCAGCACCGATAGGTACTACTGTTGGGCAGCGTTCTGATATTGTCTATTTGTCAGCTGGCGATGATTTTACTGCTGCTTTTCAAAAAAGTGCCTGGCGTCCTCTAGAGACATCTTCAGGTGCTTCGTGGTCAATCGCAACGCACATCAAAGTCAACGCAAGATCTGATAATGGTCTGTACAACAATGCTCCTGTGGCGACAATGATGTCTCCGATCGAAATCCCTGTCAACCGTCCCACAGCTATTACCATACCTGTGGGCGACGCGGACGGTGATACGACACGTTGTCGATGGTCGACATCATCATATGGTATTGATGAATGTGGTGGTGTATGTCCACCTAGTTCACTACCGCCGAATACTATCATCTACTCGAACTGTACCATGATCATTACTGGTCAGACAGTTGGCGACTGGTTTGCTGTGGCAATCATGGTGAATCTATGTATAATTTTTTTTCTGTTGCTCATAAATACATCTTATCTTTAGATTGAAGATTTCATCACTCCAACGAGCACCACTCCTCTTAGTGGAGTACCTGTACAATTCCTCGTTCATGTTGTTAATCCAGCATCGTGTACTACTGAGCCGGTCATTGTTGGAATACCGTTCGAAGACTCCTGTATACCTGTAACAGTCGGTCAAACATTCAACTCGATGTTGATTGCGATTAACTATTGCGGTGCAACTGTAACTATTGACGATATTTCGACATTATCATTTGCTGGCATGATAAAAGGAGATCTCATAAAACTCAACACGACAACCTACTACAAAACGCTTTCATGGACACCGACATCATCTCAACTTGGCTATCAAGTTATGTGTGCAATGGCTTTCGACAGGTATTGAATTCATATAAAATCCAAACGATTGAATCTATTTTTGATCATCCAGTCAAAATGCACAATCAGCACAATATTGTTTCAAATTCTACGTTTCACAAAATGGTGTCTGTGCTTGTCCTGGTGACATTTGCACCACTACAACGACAACGTTAGTTGAATGAAATGATTAGTTCTAGACTACTTTGACTGATGTGTTTATTTCAGAACATCGACTAGTGCTACAACTTCTACTGCTACTACAAGCACGTCTGTAGAGATTTTTCCTTTTCACTCATCTTGAGTTTCATTATTTATAATCTTTAGAACGACGACAACTTCAAGTACCAGCACGTGAGTAAGACATTTATCTTTCTCACTAAAATGTTGATTATGCCTATTCAGTTCAACGACATCGTCCACTTCGACAACATCTACGTAAATAGAGATTGTTCAAGTTGTCTGATAATCTTTAAGAGTTTTTAAATTCATTTTAGGTCAACGACGACTACATCAACATCCACAACGTCAGCTTGTTTTAGATTTTCAGAAACTAGCGAAATAGTTCTTTGTCTTTAGATCAACGACTTCAACAACTTCGACGACTTCGACAACAGCAACGACAACAAAAAAACGTATGCTTACATTGATCAGTATTGTTATTATGCATATATAAGCCCATTTCGCGTAGCTGATACGATCGATTGGCCAATAATCGGCAGTATCGTTGGTCTTACTCTTATTGGGGCATTAACTTTGTGCTCTTGTCTTTGTTGGCGATATTGTTGGTTAGTATAAAAACAATGCGCTCCATTCTTGTGCAATATTCTTCTTATTTCAGCCTTCTGAGTGATCGCAGTGGTGTAGCCGAAGGAAAAGGAGTTTTTGAATTCTACTACATTGATCGATGTTTCGATCCAAGTTGTTCTTTGCGTCAACTTTCGAATTATGATGCTGTTCTCATTGCCAAAAGCCCTAACTGTCTTGCTCATAATGTGTTCAGTGAAATTACAAGTGACTCGAACAATGATCAACTAATACCATTAAGTCGACTACAAAGTCAAATATCACACTCTGGTCAAGACCGCAATGTATCGGCTATGAACAACTATGAAAGCAACGATTCATTAGAGATGTCGAGCAATTCTTCACAACGAAAACTGATCGCTCATGTATCAGTTTCAAAAATTCAAGCGGCAAAACGACTAATCAAGGCAGCAAATCCGAGTATTAAATCTCAGATTCGACTACCAGATGATGATTCAATGCGTTTCTCTCGATTCCAATCGAAAACAAATGATCATGTGAAAGTATTCAACATCAATTCAACCTCAACAAGACGACGACGTAGTTCATGCTCTTCATTACCATCGTGCCGTATCCCACAATCCCCAGAAAATATGAATTTAAGACGCAACAGTATCGAACCTGTTGGCCATGTTCGAGTGAATCGTGTGCAAACGACGCAATTGACAAAGAAAGATTCATTATTATCAAATCAACCTTGCCAGTCGATTATTGACACTACGATTCGATTGGATGATGTTGATCGAGGTGCAACATCAATGGATTCATCATCAGCAACTAGAGGACAGAATGTATTTATAAAACATGTGACATCAACTCGTCGACCAATCGTGAGAAAGAAACAACGGCCACCGCAAAACACCAACAATTTGTCATTACCTCATTCTATATCACAAAAATCGGCTATTCATGTTGAACACGTACCAACAAGCAGGAAAAAGCTGGCATCCACTAGAAATACTGCTCATCTTGGATTAATTTCTGAAGGAACAGAGAAAAATCAAAATCCCACTATGAAAAACGTTCATTCAAGTGTTACTGTTGCAAGAATATTACGAGACAAGAAGCCTTTGCCAACAACACTTCTATAGATGAACTCATGCATCAACATTGTATTGTATTTTTTTAGTCTGCTTACACCTAATCCTACCAAAGAGACAATTATCCATAAAAGACCTAATTTTCAGCTCGTGTGATCGGAAAAAAGATGTTGCTTGTTGAGAGCGGGGATGTAAGTCAAAATTAAGAGAACATCTACATCTCACACTTACACTCTCATATACTCATGTATATGTTTCGAAAAAAGGTTTGGACAATAAATATTCTTTCGAGTAGCTTGGTTTTTTCATCAAATGCGAAAAATACTGTTTACAAGCTGTGTTTTATTACATCAACCGAGCAAAATCCAAATGCTCTTCTTTCAATCGATGTATTTGAACATAGACTAGTGACATGACTGTAACCATTTAACTACGGATATCGTTGAAACGAGCAAACATATTGAATTGCATATTGTTTTAGAGAGATTCGATTTTATCGTAAAATGGAAGAAAATAAATATAAAAAAATTAGACCATGAAGGTGTGTAAATAAATGAATGTCGTAAGATTGGACCAAAATCTAAATTCATTCCTGGCTAAAAATAACCGTTTCACCTATTTTCTGCCCCATAGTTGCTTATTAAGCGTTAATAATGTGTCCGTTTTCATTGTTCGAAATGTACTAACCATCTTTTTCTTTGGATTTTCAAAACAAGTATCAAAAGTCAAACATTTCATTATAATATACTACAGAGTGTAGGTTAAGGTAAGAAAAGATGAACGTACATCCTACACCCACACCCACAGCCTTTGTTTGCGATAATCTAATGTATCTCATTTAAGTAAAAAGTTTTATTATGGAGTAGTCAAAAAAAATGGAGATATATCACCCTTTCAAGTCTAGCTGGTTAATACCTCTGAGAAGATAGGAGAACATGAGTAGTTCGGATCGCACAAAAGGATTGACCCTTTTTTTCCATTCTGTGATGTTATAGTGAAAATGTTCCCCTTCTGTTATAAGACGAAACAAAGCGAATAATAAATACTCCTTTCTAGTACAGTAGTATTACAGCTGTCTGGAAAGCAGAAGATGCATTGTTCGATTTTTTGCAACTGGATATTATCCTTTTGTTCCATTCTATTGCCATTCCAACTCGCTGCTGTTTCGCAGATAACAAAGTAAAAGAAAAAGAGAAAAAGACGTAAAATGTGCATATCATCTAACTCCTATGTCAGATTCGAGAAGAGTATTGGATTTTTTAGTTACGCCATTTATTTATTGACTATTATTTAATAATGATTGAAGACTAGTTGTTAGCGAACGTGATTATTCTTTCTTTTTTCTTTCTCTTTCTGCAAGTAGATGATGATCGTTGAGATTCATTGCAAGTTATTCTAGATTATCACAGAGAATCAGTTTGAAGATGTGGATAATTGTAGTAGCTACCTTTACTTTAGTCTGTTCTGTTGGCTATAGCCAAATTCTTCTTTACAATACTGAAAACAATGAAGTCATTAAGGAATTCGATTGTGTGTACTACATCTCTGAAAATGTACAGGAAATTTTATATTGTCGACGTCCGAATGGAATTCAGAAACTTAATCGGAAGAGTACAGATTGTAAGAATGACGGTGAGAAAAATCTGTTTCGTGACCTGATTAATGAAGATATCAAATCAAGCAATGTTCTACAATGGAGTTCAAGCGTCGAGATGGCTGATATGCATGCCAGCATCTTCTACAATCAGTCGTAGGTTGAAGAAGATGATGATCGGTTTTTATGCAACTGCACAAAATCAGGAACATTTGGCAAATATTGTGAATATGAATTGACATACCAGGCAACATCATTTCATGAAGCGCTCGATGCTCTGCTTGAAGAAAAGAAAGAGAATGATCCATGGAACACTCAACGATATGGGAACATCGTCTGTTACGAAACACTATCTCGTTCCTCAAGTGATCTCTGTCTTGATTGCCAAGAAATTTGTAATAGTTATCAGCGATGTTCTAATGGTACAGATGAAGAAAACTGGGACATATGAGAATTCAATGAATGCGAGGATGATGAATTGCGGTGTAACAATGGCATGTGAATTCCAGAAGAATTCTGGCTTGATGGTAAGTAATTTCGAATCTAGAGTCTTTTCATTATATTGCACCGGCTGATAGGTGAACGGGATTGTATGGACTAGAGCGACGAAAAACATGGATAGTGAGAAACGTGCTCTTACGTTTCAAACTCTATGCATTGTAATGAACATATATGTGTGCGTGATCATTATTCTTGCGGTGACGGGCAATGTATTCAATGGTTTGACCGAATACCGTTTCAACGGGTCGTACCAAAAGTGCGAGACTGTTTTAATAAGCGCAATCGTAATTACATGTGTGAGCTGAGCTTGCATCGACCTACTTGGACACTTAAAAGTGGATTATGTTGGTCGGATAAAAACTACAATGATTCTCGATATCCTCCATTGAATATGATCAATTCAACAAACCGAACCATACTTGAACAATGTCGTTATCTGATTCGATGTATTTTCACAGACGATTTCGAGCGTGATTGCCCATGCCCCAGCAACGTAATTGTACGGAAATGATAGAAAGTCTGTGCCCATGGACATGCTTGATTATCTATCCACCACCAGGATTGATCAATCACAATACAATCATCTTATACAATTACTCAGTACTATCTACTAAAAATCCAAATGATTACATGTTCGAACCAGAGATGAGCGAGTCAGCAAAAAAAGTCGCACCGTCACCGCCCCGTCCCGCACCGCCGATAAAGTTCCGCATCGTCACCGCCCCCCCCTGTTTAGCACTGAAACCGCCACCGCCCCGCCCCGCCCCGCCCCGTCAAAAATATGTTTTAAAAAACTATTTATTGACAAATTTTTCATTAAATTTTCATAATGGCTATTTCATTTCATGAGATGAAGAGGCATATTTTAAATGCATAAACATCGTTCCGAAATAGAAAAAAATAAATATATGAAAATGAAAGGCAATTATAATACAGTCACTCATTTTGTGGAACTCACGTATATTTTCGAATAAAATAGTGATTGTAAGTTTTAAGTTCGAGGTTTGGCGGCTCTCTCCCTTCCCCCACTCCATTACAGACACTCCACTCAGGGTTGCCAGATCTTTCGATACGGCAGGAAAAATTGCGATTTTTTAAAAGTTTCTCCAACGACTTTCCGACGTTCCGATTTTTCCGATTTTAACATATTTTTCCGATCGCCTTCAGATTTCCTAATTTTTCTCCGGTTTTCGAAGTCTTATTTGGGAATTCAAGTTCTTAGGACATTCTAGAATGGTTTAACCATGACACGACACCACACATACGTACGTATATAGCGATCTATTTCACCATAGTTATCGGGTAGTGAAGCGTCATGAACTCAACAAACCACACTGCAGTGATTTGAAAGCATATCCTCCAATAAAACTATGATGTTTTACAGACAATTAAGATCCAGCTTTCTATCACGATGAACTAACTTTATCTGTTCGTTTACTATAGTGTTAATTAAGGATATTTTCGTTTCTGAGCTTTTTTTGTTTCATCACAGATATCATAAAATTAATCATAATCGTATGGGTACTAATTTAGCTGTTGCAGAATTGAAAATCGGAATGAATTCTGTTTATACTTGTGGACATTTTTATGAATATCTGTTACCTCAACCTGATATTTTGAAGAGTATTCGAGCTAATAAAAAAGTATGAACAAAAACGAACATTATACAGAATAAGTCTTAGTTTTGTTTTGCATAAGTTTTGTGAAATGCATGTGTGTGTATGAATTTACAATACTGATTCTATTGTTTCGTCAAGTTGGTTATAGCATTTTTGATAAAAATAATGTGATCCTGTTCAAATTACTTATGTAGAGTTCTCAATCATGAGTAAATTGTGTAATCGATATTTTCTTTAATTCTTTATGAAATATCATTTCTGATATTGCTTCGAAAAGATGAACAGAAGCAAGATAAAGGATATTGAAGCTATCGAAAATATATAGACTAGTTATTTAAGCATGGAAAAATACTTTCTGGTTTTCTTCCGATTTCGAGAACAAAAATTCCGACTTTCCCAATTTTTAGAAAAATTTTTCTGATTTTTTAATTTTCGATCTGGTAACCCTGACCCCCACCATTACAGACCTCAGCAGCGCATAAAAGGCTCTAGTTTTTATATAATATATCAATGATTTCATACGTATTCGGAAAAAAAGTATTTTACAATTTAAAAATAAGGCATCAGGACAAAAAATTAAAAAAATATATGTGAGTTCCACATTTTAGCTCCTCTGGAGCTGCGCTAACAAGTCTTTTTTTACTGATTAGTTTTGTGAAAAGATTTTAAAATTTTAAAAAGATGTCTCTAAAGATCTGAGTATATTTAAAAAATCAAGGTTATACAAAGGCGGGGAAACCGCGCAATTTCGTCATGCACCGTCACCGCCCCGCCTCGCCGGCGGGGCGGGGCGGGGCGAGACGGGGCGGTTTTACACCGCGGCTCGCTCATCTCTGGTTCGAACTACCTGGTGACATGAAATGTAGAGGGTATCATATCATGGACGACGGTCATAAAGGCTTCAGGATTATATCGCCTTATTTGATTATTGCTCATCAGACAAATCAAATACTTTGCCATGATAACTACTACCGAGATGATTTTTTGCCTCTTCAGTATGATAACTTCTGTTGGAATGAATCTTTAACGTTCAACGGTCGGCCGTATGCTGTCGCTCCTGAAGTATGCAGTTTCGGAGCACAGTGTATCTCGCAATACCGAATTCATGACGAATTTTTAGACTGCCTTCGCTCTCAAGATGAATTTGAGGGCTTTGAGAAAGGTTATTGTATAGGAAACGTCGGACGACATCGCTTTCAATGTTTCAATGATGAACATAAATGTCTCTCGCTGCTATTCGTTGGCACACGAGCTAGTAATTGTTCGAACAACTATGACGAACTATAGTATGATGCTGTTAAGGTCTCTAAGAAAGTCGGTAGATGTGATAAAAAATAGATAATACCGGACGTAAGGATTGGAAACAATACATTAAACAGTCACCGATGAAAAATGCAAGTATTAACGATCTCTTTGAAAATTTTACAGAGCCAATGTCCACCACTCACATCTATTTTCCATGGTATTATACTACTTTGTGGGACTTGAATGAGCACGCTGATGAATTACTTTCTGAAGATAAACATTGGATATGTCCAAAATTTGAGTATCAATGTCAAACAGATCAGCGTATTTCACTCGATTGGGTGTGCGATGGAGTATGAGATTGTACAGGCGATTCGAATGAAGAAGCTATTTTCTTAATTAAAAAGTGATTATATCACAATGCTAAACTTCCTGATTTACCTATGTCAAAAATGGTATTCTCGATCACCATTGTCTAAAATATGCAATGTACCTTTTGAATTCGGTTGCTATCTATCTTAAGTATCAAATTCCTTAGACATCGCATCTAATCGTCCGTGTATCAATTTCACTCAAAGTGCTGATGGTGTGAAACATTGTTACAATGGCTACGATGAAAAAAGCACAGTCGAATTAAGTTCATCCATGCTAGGCTTTGATCTTCGCTGAGGAAGTAGACGTATAAAACATATAGAAGCCTGTATCAAACAAGTAAACATCAATTGTACCATGATTCTCTGCTCCAAGCGTCGAGATCAAGATGGATCATAATTCCATTTTCATGATTTTATTTGTCTTGAAGACAATATTTGCATGAAGAATGCAAGATGTGACGGAAAACCAGACTGTCCAAACGGAGAAGATGAATATTAGTGTCCTTCTGGTTCTGGGCTAAATCATTTTGGTTATCGTGAAGAGAAAAAGCATTTTATGCCTTTTTTGGATCTCAGCTATTCATCGTTTCCACCAGAATCTGCACGATTAAATAATCGTCAGAAAGAAAAGGATTCGATCGTCAACCCTCATATTAATTACTTGTTCATTGAGCACTCCTATCAATGTAATCGAGGTGTAGTTATTCTTCAAATGAATGAAACTTGATGTTTGCGTCCATCAGTATATTATGATCCTCGGTGCGAATTCTTCAGTGATAGAATCAGCATCATTGTACGTGTTAATCAGACAACTTTGCCAGAGACATTGGTAAGCGTCACATTGAAGATTAAGAGTAATTTTCTTTTCCACAATACGATCATTGACTTTCATGAATTCATTGCTTTTTCAGTGCATCAAAGTATCAAAAATGTGTAGCGTAATGCAAGAATGGTTACTATGGCAAAGATTGTATCATTTATGAATCCCGTTGTGAGACATCTTGCTCAGCTAGTTCCATCTGTCGACCCGGCGATGGCAGTGTTCAAATAAACAATAGCAAACTCTATTGCATCTGTCCACCGAATCATTTCTGACCAAGGTGTATTTTAAAACATGACGCCTGCGATTCGAATTCTTGTGAAAACAAGGCGACTTGCTTTGTTCAAAATGATCGGAGTGGTGAAGCATCCTTTCTTTGTATTTGTTCCAAACGATTTTACGGTAGATGATGTCAAAATGAAAAAGCATCTGTGCGTGTCAATTTGAATATAACAAGTATATTCTCCGTTCCTACGACTGTTGTTCAATTTTATGATATCGAGGAACAACCTAAGCTTCTTATCTGATACCAGCAAGTCTATCGTGGTTTGCCATCGATAATTCGCTATGATCATGATGATTTTTATGTACCATCAATTGAGTTTCTGAAGGTTTATACAGATTTAACGCATGCACAATATTTCATGATGTATTTTCGATGGCAAAGGTTAATCAATAGTACCTCGTCTCCATACCAGTGCCAATATGCTTCGTCACTTCTATCTGAAAGTAAGGATTCAAAGCCACACATACTAATCACAATCTGCACGTAATTCTCTTTCAGATGCTGTTTCGTCTGTGCCAGCTATTTTTCAATATCATTAAATTTGCCGAAATAATACTCAACGCCTTTGTTTCCATGATGAAAACTATTTTTGTATGTGTTCAGCAGACCATAGTGGAGTCGACAGTTTCATTTCTAATAATCAACTTGACCATTGTGACATATGTCTATCTACAGGCAAATGCCTTCCTGGTAATCTACAAGATTCAAATGACTTCATTTGTCTTTGCCCAATATTGTCATCAAGAACCTCAGTGTGAATTCAGCTTACAGGCATTCACTTTTACTCTCGATTCACTTCTTATCGGTTACTCCAAAATAGTCAAGATTGTGTATACCTCTATAGCTTTTCTACTCTTCATCGTCGCTTTCTTCAACAATATGTGCTCTTTTATCACATTTTAACGGTCTACATCTCGATAGTTTGCTGTTGGTAACTATTTATTGACTGCCACTGTTCTCAATCAGGCTGCTTTGTTCTGTCTTCTCTTCAAATTCATGCAAATTGTATTTCAAATTTATAATAATGAATTATGTAAGGTAACTTCCTTTCTACTTGCTGTATCTGCTCGATCGACCTACTAGTTAACAAGTTGGATTACCATTGATGGTGTTCTTATAAATTATTTATTCAACTTCAACTGCTTCGAAAAATCATCATCTAGCTATTTTTGTGACTATTATTACATTGATCACCATTTTTTTTGTTTGTATATACATGAAATTATCTATTCCACTGTTATTCAACATATACCTACCGGTTCATTTATCTGCGTAACAAATATTAACATTCGTTCGATCATGGCGTACAATCGAATTACGACTCTTATTCACTATCTTCTCCTATTTTTCATTCAAATTATTTGCATTATTCTTCTCATTGTTATGGTTACTAGCACTCAAATCAAAACAGTAAGAGAAAACATTACCTTTCATCAAGTGTTGAAAAAGTAATTTCAAACTCAAAAAGAACTCTATCTTGCACCTATGATCATTGTGTTTTCTGCTTTACCACAAGTCATTATCACATTCATTTTAGCATGCAAACAATTGAAAGATTGGCAGCATCATGTACTACTTCGTATCTATCTATTTTCCTATGCATCACAAGTACTTGGCTTCATTCTCTATATAATGATGCCAACAGCTTTCTACAGGAAGGAATTCAGTCATACACTTATTGGTAAGAATATTTTCAAATGGACGTCAGCAAGAATAAATAGTTGAACATCAATGTAATGTGAAGTATTCAAACTCATTCTATGCTTTCTCTTCTCGCTTTTGATGTTGTTTGCTCAGAATAAATTGAAAATTTTACATTCACTTTTTTGACGCTTATTGATGTTTATTTTCAATCAGTTGAAACTCTTGATACTAGAATGGAAAATATCAAACAGAGTGTGGATGTAGATATAACTACTATATTTCTCTACACCCACGGCCATACCGTGCTTAATTAAAAACTATCAAAATACTTGGATAGTGAAGAAGCGAATCATCAGACGAATTCAAAAGTAACAGAAAAAGATGAATAGATTTTTATAATTGTACACCACATTGATTTGGATCCCGGCGCCAATACACCTATTCATCAATACCCATGTGATTAGAAGAATATGTACAACCAATATTTTACTATTATTTTGACAAATATGGGGGTATGGATGTGATTGGTGCTCGGATTAACCAAAGATCTGAACCCACACCTATAATTTCTACATATAAAAAGTTTCTTCGAGCTCTCTATACGGATATAGAATAATTCCACTACTACTTTTGAATTGTTCTAAGTCGTTTTTTCCGTGCTGTTATATGAAGTATCTATTATATACAAATAAATGAAATAACAAACTCAATATTTAAAGATATGCAAGACGATTAAAGTGGTTTTTATACTAAGACAACTGTACTATTTCTGTCTTTTCGCTCCGTAATTAATGTGAAACAGACCTTTTTTTACATAACTGAAAATGTTTATATCCATCTATTCAAAATGAGATTTCTTACAAAGACAGTAGAAGAAAATCTTGATCAGTAGGATTGAATGAAGCAGTTCCTATAAATCCCAACTATTTATTAACTTAAAAAATATATTAAACTGAACCAAGAAATTAGTAAACTTTATCTTTAATTATATTCTGCGAAATATTTATTTACATAAATTATGAAACAAAATATTAAGAGAGAATTAATTAGAGACACATGAACTATTGAATCCATTAGAATGCAAATGATTATTTGATTTCTATCCTCATGTGAAAAGCTTTTTCTTGGAGCAGCGAATTTAACTATTGAAGAAACAAACAAATATAAATTACTAGCCAATAATAAACATGTTGTTGATTTCAATGTAACGTTATTGAATTGACAAGATTTCAAAGAATAAAGAAACGATTATCTTTTCTTCATTAAGCTATCTGTTCGTCTTACTTCACCTGATGAAATCGGTCAAAAGGAATATTATTTAAATGACTTAGACAGCATATTACATTATATATATATATATATATATATAGATCGATAGATAAATTTCATGCTTCTTTCGAATTAATCGAACATTGAATTTCACTATCACCAATGGATTCAATATGTGCTATTGACGTAGAAACATTACTTCCACTTTATGGAAAAAAATATACAAATGAAATCGAAGTATATGT
Source organism: Rotaria sp. Silwood1 (assembly GCA_905250075.1). Lineage (NCBI taxonomy): Eukaryota > Metazoa > Rotifera > Eurotatoria > Philodinida > Philodinidae > Rotaria > Rotaria sp. Silwood1. Next base: position 171,381 of record CAJNOP010000274.1, read on the forward strand.
TGTGGACTTTTATTCAACTTTTAATACAACTTATCGAAATTTATTTGTTAGAAGATTCTATTTATAATGATCAAAGCAAAGAAATACTTATTTCAAATCTTAATAAATGAATCATTGTCAAATTGTACTATTGAAAAATATGAAAGTAAATGAGCACAAGTAAAAAGAAGAATTATGTTAATTTGTGTGTTCTAACTGTTATTAATGATGTCAAGATCTTGCAATACTTAAGGTAATGTGAAACTCGTTTTGGCATGTATGTAAATCGAATTTTAAATTTTAAATAAGTATTTCTCATCAGAATATTTTCTATGTCGAGAAGCTGATTACGTTTTGAATACGAAAAAAAAAAGCTATCAATCAATTCGAACAAATACAAAACAAACGTAAATATGTCTAAGAAGAGATAAATATATATCAAATGATAATTATTTGTTTTAGACGGATGTAATTACTAATCGATTATTGGACACTTGAATGCAATTTTTTTTAATATCAAGAAATTATTTGATTGATATGTTAAAAAATTAATTAGCTAATTGAAAAAGATCTATATCATTTATCTTTAAAAACAATATTATTTGCAAATTCTATTCCAAAAAGACTTTCAGAGTGTATTTCGAATTTCAAGTACTGGAATCGTTGATTAAATGAAAAAATAAAATTATCAAACTTCATCATCGTTATTTCCTTTTTATGACCAATTTCAGTTTTTTAGATGAAAAGTTTATCTTTTACTTATCTTCAAAATAAATTCTAATTGATATTGGAAAAAAAGACAGTTATTATAGAAAATAAGCAAATAAAACGATGAAATTATATAAGATATTGAATAGCTGGTCATTATTCTCGGTGTTCTCGTAAAATAGATGAGAGATATGCCATACAAAATGATGGAACGTGATGTAGTCGAAACAGGCTCATTGTTTTTCTGGATTCGATATATACTTGATAAAAGAAAAAAGATACTATTATTGTTCTCATCAAATATATCTTTATACAGTGATTTGTGTTTTCCGTTGATGCTGCCGTTCTTTATGTCTCTGTTATCATCAAGCAGCACGGTACATTAGTTGTAAAGCTTAAGAAAAGTTTCGAGAATAGCTGCTGAATTCTAAAGAGTCCTGCAATCAAGTAAAACTCTGTCGGACTCTTTTTCTTAGAGTGTGTGTCAATACTTTTTTATTCAGGTTTTCTTGGTCTTCGAACTTTTATCTTGCGAAGCAAACGAATATATGTCGTCTCCTACTAATAAAAGTTTCTCTTTCATGATCTCAAACCATTTGCTATGTTGACTTTGGAGAGCTAGAAATACAGGTGAAGGATATGAAAGAGGACAAGTGAAAGTAAACACGTAACCAAAATAAAACGTGCTAGGCAAAAAGGAAAATAAGAAAAAAAGCAACACAGACAACTGATAAAGAAAACAAGGATAAAAAAATAAGGGTATAGATGTGTCATATCTGATAATGACGTTAATGGGAAGATGTTCGCACAAATATATATATTTAAGAATGTTGTATAGTGTGATAGCAGTTATTTAGAATTATATATTGGTGAGTATGTTGATTACTTCTAAGAAATATTTTTAGCTATATACGTATCTTGAAGTGAAAAATGTACGGTACGTCTTCATCAGACACTTCTGAAAATGGTAGAAATTAGAGCAGAAAAAGACGATGTCCATTTTCAATGGCTCGATGACTTCTGTTCTTGTTCTAATTAACCATAACATCGAGACGCCTGTCGCAAGATGCAATCATCGTTTTCTTCTTGCCAAGTTTTTGTCATTTTCTGAAGAATTTTTGTTGGTCTCCATTGAACATTCATGGAGCTGCACGTCAAAGTAGTTACCTTAGGCTCGTAAAGAAGTTTCTAATACAATGATTCATACTTTATTGGAATCAACGCAGAGTATTCGGGTCAGACAAAAACTCATAAATTTAGATGAAAATATCCCAGAAATTAATCAGTTCAGTTCGAACTTTTAAAAACTAGGGTTGTTCGATTTGGTTCGGGTGAGACTAGGCGTCGGTATAGACCTGAGATGGGGTGCATGCGCATGTAGGTGTGAGCGTAGCCTATGGTTGTGTTTGTGTTTGTGATGTGAGTGATGGTTTGTGACTTGTCACTTCCCGAACTATACTCATATCCACGCATCCCACCCTTTTGTGACAACAGATAAAGCGATGTGTCCTATCTCATTAGAATCGCTAGGCCACAAGCTATAACTGTAAATATTTAGTTTTTTTAAATTTTGTTTTATGGTTGAAAACATTAATTTTTTTCCGCATTTAGTGGCAAAGTCATACAGATGAATGAAATATACGCTCATATTTAGTGGCTCTTATTATAGTGGTTCACTTAAAAATTGAAATACATAGCATATTTGAAATCAGTATCAAAAATGCACCGAATCATATTTGTATGTGAGAGCATGTTTTATATCAAAAAGTCGATCGCTGGCTGATTAGAGACAAAATTTTATCAAAGTCGACGAGAGCGGGACTACATGTATATTTTTTATCCAACACATCTTTCGCTAACCTATATGTGGTTTGATGCAGCGGTTGACCCTAATTCCAAATATGTTATCTGTTTTGTTTTGTTACTAAATGCAGAAAAAATTAAATTTTTTCAACAATAAAACAGAATTAGAAAAATCTAAACAAGTATGGCTATATCTCGCGATCTGCTGTTTCTAATGAGATATAATACTTGGCGCTGCTTCTCGTCCCAAAGAACTAGATAGGCTTACAAAAGTGGCTAGAAACGCATTTTTTAGGCATATTGGTGTATTCATCAAGGATTACATTTTATAAACTTGATATGCTTTGAATCCATTCAAATAACGCTGTTTCTACTTAGTTTTGAATGCACAATCAGAATATAATATTTTAAAAAACTTCATAAAATCACTGAAGTTAACATTTTGACAATTTCTATCGAAAAAAATAAATTCACCATTTCGAACAGTAGTTTTTTAGTTATGTGAGTTTTTTAAATATTTGTCCACCCAAAAGTGTTTATGATGTGAATGAATGAAGACAAGATCCATACTATATACCCACTCACTCCCCAACCTCAAGTATAAGAGTAAAGATTTGAGAATAGAAGATTGAGCTTACTTTTAAAGATTTATGCACAGTTATCTTGGCTGAGTATACTAACTAATGATTAGGTATTTTTATAAAGATGTGACTTATGTTGATACGACTAATGATATCGATGTAAGAGTCGTTACGAAACCCTTGACAGGAAACCTTTTTCTACACAATGGGTGTGGTTGGATACGAGTATGACGAGTAAATTTACATTGACACATAGACTCACAGTCAATGCACCAATACCACCACATTTACACGAACAACGGTACCCACATATACACATCATCCACAGCCATAGTCTTTGGTCTCGGATGTGAATGTGGGCACGGATGCAGAAAAGATCAATAACTACATCTACACTCACATCCTTTACGATATCAACTCGTATTGTATTGTTGCATCAGCGAGCTTCGCAGAGAAACGGTATTACAAGGATGATGAGTAGTATTTTTTAATATAAACTGTATTATAAGACATTTTTCTGTTCTACAAATGCTCGCATATCATTTCAGCTGTGTGACTCAAAATATACGAATAACTACGTCCGTGTTAAGACAATGTTTTCACTACCTATCAATGAGGAATGACTCTCGTATGATCAAATTCTTACTTCTATGATTGTAATAAATAAGTATTTCCGTATAATGTACAGATGACTGTTCGTTTGATCTCGCTTGACGTACTCATCAATATTATGATATGTGTTTTTTTCTTAGCCACAAAGAATAAAAAAAGACACAAGAAAATATACAATTTTTTTGCTAATTATTGGTCACTCTTTTCTATTGTTTTTTGTGAATCCTGCATACACATCAAAATACTAAGAAATCTACCAAATGATACGATCGTATTTAAACACAGTGACGACTTGTTATTTTTTTTTCTTTCTTTTCTTTCTAGTTTTGTGTTAGTGAAATCATAGAAAATTTCTTCTATTCAATCGACTCTACCACTATTTGGGATATAGACGTGATGGATCACGACGAAGATAATAGGTATTTGAAAAGATGTTTGATGGAAATCATTAAAGCTGTTCACGAAACTATTGAACAATTACGACCAAATGAAGAAGAATTACAAACATCAAGTACTGGCATTCATTCGTTTACATTAGATACATCTGAAGATACGGCTATGGATCTGCTTAAAATGCAACTTGAGGATATTCTTAGGACACATGCAGCACATCTAAGCGAAATTTGTAGAAAATACCTACTCAAATTTCTACAGCAATATGACTACGATGAAAACACACGAAAGTTTACGAATTCATTCAATATGGATAGTCTTGATCCATTCGAACATGATTTAGAAGCTGCATTAGCTTCAATTGATGCTTTTGTAGCAGCATATATGGGAAATAAGGATGCAGTATTAAAATTCATAGAAAAGTATCCAACACTCAAAGACAAACCTGGCCTACATGGAACAACTCTATTATATTCAGCAGCCAAAAATAATCATGAGGTACTCGTTAGGTTTCTTGTTCAATCAGCTCATTGTGCTATAAATGCTCAAAATCAACAACAGCTTGAAGATGTATTACAAACTCATTCAACAAGTACATTTACAATGATAAATCCATCATCTGGTTCAACAGCATTACACGGTGCTTGTTTCCAAGGACATTTGAGAATTGTTCAATATTTGATTACACATGGTGCTGATTATTTCGTTCGAAATCAATTGCAAGAAACACCGATAATGAATGGAGAAAATCGTCCAAATATTCGTGATTTTTTTAAAGATTTTCTTATCCTAGGTTATTCTGTCACAACAACTAAACATTTACCCGAAAAACCAATTTTACAAAGAACAGAAAGCGAAACATTTGATTGTGTTTGGGAATATAAACCATTAATTGATCAGCAATGGTTACGATTTTCAGATGATGAATCAAACGACTTAAATAAATCATTAACAATATTATCTGGTGAAGAGATGCAGCGTGTCATCTATTTGGGTGCATCACCTAATACTTTTAGTGTTTCAATGATTCAATTTACACGATCCGATAGAAATCGTGATCCAACGAAACACATTGCATGGGTTCGATGTCGTGGTTCATCCATTTTCAATTTTGATTGTTTTTCACGATGGCAAATAATGCTTCTTAAATATACTGAAATCACCAGTCAAAATGAACCATCTTTGAAGATAATTGATATACCAACAATTTATGATAGTAAATTTCAATTACAGCTCAATTGTTGGTATAATTGTACAAGCAACATCAATTCACATCTAGACAATGCTATAAATTATCGACGAAAACGAATCACTTTGAATCTACAATTTTTGACAGATGATGTGGAGTTTGATCTACAAGACTTTACATTTGCAAGCAGAGACCGAACGATATCAGGTTGCATAAGATGGATTCCAAAATTGATTGCAAATGACGAACGATACAGAAATACTATTCACGACATTGATAATTATCAAAATTTATCTCATGTTCAACCAATACCTTTGACAACAAAACGACTTCAAGAAATATCAAATAGAAATCATACTACATCAGCTTCGAAACTAGACGATGATATATTAGAAGAAGACGAAAATGATCAAGATGTTACACCACGAAGTCTTTTGAGCGAAAACATCGACGAGGACAGCTTCGATGCTATAGATAAGGTAAAATAAAAACCTGCATTCGCATTCACAGTGTTTTACTGCATTTTAACTTTTTGTTAGATTTTCTATAAATTAAGAGGTCAAACATCTATAATGTGGATCATCGCAGATGAGCCGGTTGTTTTTTGAAAGTCATTCAAAATATTCTCTGCAGTTTTTTTTCAAATGCAGAAAGCAAATCAAATTGATACATGGTGAATTTCAGGAATATTCAAGTCAGAACATGTCATATTTGACTGGAAGTTTTCTGTACTATATACACTGTAGTTCTTTCCTTGAAGACAATGACTTGACTTGATGACTTAAGGGTGAGGATATAAGTGCTGCTGCTTTGTTGCCTCCCACATATACACTGACATCAATCCGTATCCACCGACCATTACTGCTCGTAAAACACAAATGTTCAATTTCAAGACTTAAATGTAATCCCAAGTCAAGAATTGTTGAGAATTTTTTATATTGATAACATTGCATGCCATGCTAGCATATCCATCCTACTTTTTTTTTATCAGTGATGCATGGAAAAAAACGAAATAGAACGAGAAGCTATTTGAGATTGAACAATCAAATGATCCTTTAATTCATACCATGATGACAGTGTTGCAATCAAGCTTCTTGCAGTTTCATTACACAAAAAAAGTACCTACAGAATATTTAGTTTCGATTGTCAATATCAAAAAAAAGAATAGCAAGAAGTGTTTTTTTTCTATATAATTAGGACTATAGTAGTTCCATATCAGTTCAGTTCTCATGAACTAGTGCTCAATAATTAATGAACGATGATACATGCCAGATTTTCAACAACTCTTTCGAGCTGAAACTGTTACGGTCTTAAATATAATTGTTGATAGACATCAATTTTTCATCAAAGTTGTAGAAAATTCTTATGATTCGTAAACATTTCAAGTTAGAAAGTCGATTGACTGTTCTAATACACACCTGAAAACCGAAAGTGCACTCTACGAACCAGGAGCGATACATTAATTTTTAAACAGCTTGATTACACACTACAACAGAAGTTACAAGAAAATCTATTATATGTGATTAAATGCATCTTCATCTCCTCTCTCTTAAGCATTTATATATTACTTGTCTTGAAATGATTAAGACCAACTAGAAGGCGTTAGAATAAAGCTTAAATAGTGCAATTCGATTAAGAACGTTAGCTTTTATCTGATGATGAGAATTGAAGCGCAAGTAAAGTATAAAAATATGGAAGCAGACTAAAAATTAAGAAAATGAATAGCAACCCTGCAAAAAGAACTCAAAGGACCATCCGTATATAAGTCTATTATATAAACAATTAGAGATCTTATGGTAAAATTGACTTTGAGTAATGTATTCGTCTATTTCTAAATCTGCGCACAAGTTTTTCTATTTTCTTCTTCGGAATGATTTTTGGATGAGTCTACGTACATTTTTACTGCAATGCCTATGAGTTCCTTCCTATATAGATTCATAAAATCTCAGCGTTGCTAAATAACTTGATTCTTCTCTTTTTGCTTATGCTTTGTCATGAAAGTCAGAAATAGATATCGTAATTCATGAAAGAATTCAATCGAGCAACCGCCATGTAGTAATACTCTAAGCTAACAGACGATACTCTTACCCGCTTTTCAGTAAAACATGATTTATATATGAATAGATATTTTTATTTAAAATACACTCTAGTGCTAGAGAGCATCTGAAATGCTCTACCAATTGTGCATAAATATGAAGTTTTTTAATGGTTTTTTTTAATGCTTTAACATTATGTCATATATTGAGAATAGTGAAATTTTCTTCATTGGCTATTTGTTTTCAAAAAAGGCATCCAAGCAATGTCATCTGCGACTGCATCAAAGTATTTCTTGCAAAATTTAGTGGCAAATAAATTTGTTTCTTTACTTAAAGTTAATATAGCACTTGGTATAGTCAAATATTGTCAAACGCTTATGATAAAACAATTGATGAAGACATGAATAGGAAGCCTTTCGAAATAAATTTCATCATAATTTCCAGAAAATCGGGTTCTGTATTTTGTGATGGTAAACTTGAGATCATTGGTTATTTCTCAATTGGAATATTTTCAAAAGACAAGCTGCAGCAAAACCTTTATCCTATCTAGTACAATGCGATAGAGTGAAGAATTCTCCATTGTTTTAGCTATTACAAGAATTTATTTATTGAATCATAGGGGACAAATTACGAAATACTGTGAACATATAAAGTCTTGTATGTCGACTTACGTTAGACCATCATGATTCGTCATTGATATCATTTTTATAATCCTCGTGAGTTAGATCCATATCAGATAAATTTTGAATCGATAAGTTTTTACCACGCGCTTTCATTTTATAGCACAAGGTGTGAAGTAAAAAATTTTCGAATCCTCATTTAGCAGTACGTCATAAACATTCTTCTAGGATCATGTTCCGATTCTTCTCTTGCCTAAATTTTTATAGAAATTTGGAGATCTGAAACGTTCTTTATGAACACGTAATTTACTGAAATCACAGGTGTTTTTTATTTTATAATAAAATTGACATTGTTCATATCAGGAGATCGAATCATCAGAGAACGGAAAATGGTCGCTGTTTGATATTAAAAGTAAGGATGATACTGCTTTAACAGCTATGGTCAACGAAAACGATCGCCACTCATCAGTTGCATCTTTACCATCGACAATATCGAGTATTACAGAAGAAAAAAGTCTTGCTGATAATTTACAAGAAGAATTAACAAATACTGTTTTATCACAAGAGATGTCTTTGCAAGAAAACTTAATGTCAATTGAAAATCTTAAAGACTTGGAAAATGAGTTGCGAGTCCAGCAACTGAAAATCGATGAGAGAACTAAAGAAATGATAGTAATCAAAGAAGAACTAAGGAAAAAGAATGAAGAGAAGGAAAAACTGGAAAATGAACTCGCAACTGCTCAAGAAAAACAAATGGAAGCTCAACAACAAAAGAAACACCAGGCCAATGAAATGTCAAAGCTTGAAGCAGAGATAAACGAATTAAAAGCAGCTCAAGATACGTTAATAAGAACGAAGCAAAAAGCTAATCGAGAATTGTCAGAGAAGCTTGCAGCCGCTCAAGCAAAACATGATAATGCTGAACAAGAAAGAAAACGGCAAGCCAAAGAAATATCAGACCTCGCTAAAAAAATAAAAGATATAGAAGCAATTAAAGAAGAACTAAAGAAAAAGAATGAAGACAATGAAAAATTAGAAAATGAACTTGCAATTGCTCAAAAAAAACATGCCGAAGCTCAACAACAAAAAGAACGCCAGGCCAATGAAATGTCAAAGCTTGAAGCAGACATAAATGAATTAAAAGCAGCTCAAAATACATTCATAAGAATGAAGCAAAAAGCTGATCAAGAGCTGTCAGAGAAGCTTGCAGCAGCTCAAGCAAAACACGACAATGCTGAACAAGAAAAAAAACGGCAAGCCAAAGAAATATCAGATCTAGCTGAAAAAATAAAAGAAATAGAAGCAAACAAAGAAGAACTAAGGAAAAAGAATGAAGAAGAAACGCAAAATCTGGACAAACAGCTTAAAATTGCTGAAGAAAATCAAAGAATTGCTGAACAGGAAAAACAACGGCAACAACAGCAAATTGAAGAACTCGACAAATTGACCAAAGAACTAAAAGCTTACAAAGAAAAGGAAGAAAAAGAAAAGAACAACATAGAAAAAATAGAAAAAACTATTATAGCTAACCAATATAGCAAGATCGAAACACAAATAGCACGAGACTTTCTCGCGCCAAAACAATCATTGATCCTAGATTACATGAAAAAAACAGGCAAGACAGTTGATAAGTATTTCATTGATAGAATACCCAAAATGTTACTTGGAGAAGTAATTAATGAATCAACTATAACGTACACTGTAATGATTATTGGTTTTCAAGATCATCATAATATATTTAAAGAGCTTCTTGCACGAATGCAAAAATATTTCCAATTAATACAAAAAGCTAAAGATTACTATCAACGATCTTTGCAGAAAATCACCAAACCTATTCAACACGAACTTACAAAGGTTAAATCGAGAACACAATATTGGAAGCAATATGTCAAATCCTTAACTCAGCTAATACAAGACCAATCGAATGAATATACTGAGTTGTTTAATACCTATATTGAAGAAATAGGAAAATCATTAACCGAACGATGTATTTTAAATGATTTAACGACAATAAAAACTGAAATAGAAAAACATACAAATAATTTTATGAAAAATAAGCTATTGATCAAAGAAGTGGAATCACTCAAACATCAAGCACTTGAAAATTTTATCGAACAAAATATTACTTTTCAACGGAGTCATCATGAAAAAAAGCCAAGTATTAAATCACTCTCTGTTCTAGAAACATTGATTAATCGAGTTAAAACAGATTTCAAAACCAATCAAAAATTTATTGGTCTTGATGCGAAACATTTTGCTCTAATACCTGATTTACTACATCGATTAATCATGTATTATTGTTGCTTTAATATCCAACTACCTTTGTTTGAATCAGCATTAGACCTATTGGATAAAATTGATATGCATACAGTTACTACAATAGCAACATCAACTGGATCAGGTAAAAAAAAAAACAGATTTTTTTGCTGGATACTTTATCTCGATTAAAAATAGAATATTATTATATTCAACAAAAATATATTATACTCACAATTTATTTGAGATGTAGTTCATATTCATATGTTCTATTTGTAGGAAAATCAACATTGCTACCAGCTCTACTGGCTGCAGAAGGTTACGATAAAATTATTGTTACACAACCTCGACGTTTACCTTGCACATTAATTTGTCAACGTGTCAACGAAACAATGACAACAGTAACAGATCCTTTTTCAGAGAAATTAGCCGGATGGGCTGTTAGTGGCGCTGAAAAAAATCCACGAGCAAAAGTTCTATATGTAACTGATGGTCTACTTAAAGAACGTTTACTTTATGATGAAAACTTCATTACACGTAACACTCAATTAAACAAATCGATTATATTTTTCATCGATGAGGTTCACGAAAGATCCGTAAATATTGATTATTGTTTAGCATTGTTAGCACGAATGTTATCTGTTAGCCCAGCTTTAAAATCAAAAATGAAATTAATTATTTCATCTGCTACACTTGATTCATCTGTACCGAAACTTTTTCGTCAAATAAAACAAATAACATTAGCTGAATTTGAAATGCCACAAATGGGTACAATACATACTGTCACCAAATATCCTCGTCCAAAGGAAAATATATTGAGTATTGTACAAGAATTGTATCAAAAACGGCGACGACATGATCAAATTTTATGTTTTGTTAGTTCTGTCAAAGATGTAAATGAATGTTGTACGTTATTGAAAAAAATTACTGGCGATGTAATTATTGCACATCCTCTTATTCAATCACAACAAGCTTCTACACAAAAAGAATATATTGAAAATGGAAGTGTGTTTTTTTCGACAACAGTTGCTGAAACTTCATTAACATTTCCTCAGTTAAAATATGTCATCGATACAGGTATGATTAATATTCCTGTTTATGATCCAGAATCTAAACGAACTGTACTAAAAGAAGAACGAGCAGCTGAATCAACAATAAAACAACGTCTGGGACGATTAGGTCGAACACAACCTGGAGACTATTATTCATTGTATGATTTTAAAGTGGACGATAAACAATATCCAACATCACAAATATGCCAATTGGATTTGACGAATATCGAATTTGCATTGCGAAAATCACCATTGAAAAAAGGACTGAATTATATGAAAGAGTTCTTTCCAGATCGCCCATCAGACCAAGCAATTGATCTTACGATTAAAGAACTACGAGCATTAGGTAGGCGATTGTTTACTGTTATAGAATATCTATGTGATGATGTGTATGTCAGAATATAGATGAGGTATGAGTGAGGATGGGATTTTCTTCCACATCCACTTACAGCATCTCCCTCACTTACAATGACCTGTCTAACCTCACAAATTGCGGGTGTGGATGTGGGTTTGAGCACGAAGAAAAGAAGCATCTACATTCACATTCACATTCCCACCCACCCACACTCACACCACTGTCAATGGATTCTAGCGTTTGAGTCTTGAGAACCATATTCTAGTGAAAGTTGATTGAATAGAAAGTAATTATATACTCTTATAATTCTAAAAGAATCACTACATTGTCATAAATTATCAATTACTTTTTCTTAAGGCATTGTGGAGGCCAGTCCAAGTGAAAAATTCACAAAACATGGTGAAGCTCTTGCTAATCTGCCCGATTTCGGTTCATTGCAAATGTCCAAATGTGTATTAGCTGCTCTTCAGAAATATTCTTGTGGACGTGATCTTATCTATCTAGCATCTATTCTAAGTGTTCTAAATACTAGTGCTCTATTGAAACCCATACCAAAAAATTTGAAAAGTGCCGATGGTGATTTTATGACACTGTTTAATGTAATGCAAGAAATTTTGCTTGTTAAACAATCTGTACCAGAAAACAAATTTAATTTACAACTTGTTTGTCAAGCGAAAGGCCTAAGTGATATTCATCATATTCTTAGACAAGCATTGAGACGCTATACAAACCTAGAAAGATCATTTAATTCATTGGTCGAATATCGTGGACCATCACAAATCACATCTGGTGATTGGCCATCAATTGCTAAATCATTATTATCTGGTTATTATAAAAACGTTTTTGTTTCACTAAAAGAACTATCTGGAAGAAATCATCATTATGTTCAATATGATTCAAACAATACAAATATTGCTGTCTTAGATTCACAATCTACTCTTGCTCGTCATCTAAAGATGTCACCTGTTCCTATCGTTTTGGCAAGAGATATTCGTTATTCATCGTCGATTCGTTCAAGAGCTATACTTTCATTTGTCGGCGAACTTAGACCAGAATGGGTAGAATATGAACTTGAACGAAATCTTGAATTGAATATCAAAGAAGTAGCCCATCTCAATGATCATAATAGATTGTCAACAGCAATGACAAAATTCTATCAGATTCATATGCAGATGGCTTCGAATAGTCTATTATTAACAGGTAAGGCTGGAACTACTTTGAACGCTGAATTGCATCTGCGACAGCAATTGGCAGTTGAACAACCTGAATTTCCATTAGAAAATCATTATAAATCAGGTTCAGTAGAATATACAAATTTATCAAGAAATTTGGAAAGTGTAATGAAAATGACACAAATATTTCAACCAATGACTGGGCGCTGGGAAGCTGAGAAACAAGTCAAAATAACCGTTAATCCAAACACATCAACGAAGACTATTACAGTAAAAGTTGTCGGTAGAGATTCGGACTATGAAAATGTAAAACAAGAATTCAATGCATTTTTGAGTTGGTTAGGATGCTGTGCTGTTATTCGACATCCAAATTCAGGTGAGTTAAAAAATCAATAAATCTACTTACTTGTATTATTGTTAGTCAGTAACCTGTACATGATATATTGGCTGATTTCTCGTGTTACTAGTTCGAGAAAACATTGTACCTGACACTCAGATAGAACATTCGAATATGAATAATGTTTGTTTCCTTGATTATTCAGTGAAAAGGATGTGCAAGACGATGGAACTGATAAAATCATGATCGCGAAACCATGAGATGCATAGCATAACTTTTTTAAAAATTGAAGACTAATACAAGGAAAAAAAACTTCTCACTATGACAGTTTGTAACAAACATATCCATCATGATCTGTGGAATTGGATAGAGTATCACAGGTCTTCATTATAAAATATAACATACACTATTGACCTTGTTTTGCAAAATGGCTTTTCGTTTTTCTCTAAATCAATTTCCTACTTTCTACATTTGATGAGTAAGTAATCCTAAGGATGATTTCAGATTCTTTTAGAAATAAAAGCAAACATAACCATTCGAATCGCCAATCTGTCGGCTATCGAAAAGAAAATCTCCTAATTCCTGAACAGAGCATTCTGACAAGATCGGCAAAGTACAGATATCAAAAGAAAACTATGTTTTCTATCGACTAGTTATTTTTGAACAATGAATCAAAGGGAAGTTAGTCTTAAAATATTGTCATACATGTGCCAGCTATATGTTCAGATAACGTCTTTAATCACTTGACCAACTAGTTCCCATCTTCTATTACCTATTGGAAAGTTTAACCGCCAGTCGTACCCTTGTTTGTTATTCAAAAGAGTAGCATAATATTTCGTATTCTGCTTCATTATTATTTTTTGTTTACTTAAGTGAAAATATTAATATAGAAAAAGCAAAAATCTATCACATTGTGTACACTAAACTATCGAAGTTGTTCAGGAGAGCAATATCCATTTTATCCGTCAACATTTTCGAGAAGTCACCAGCATTAGCAAAACTTAATCGAAAAAAGTATTAAAATTAAGAGTTTGATGATTTCTTATTTGTTCAATTGCTCTCGAAATATTCTAGGAATGGAAGAATATTGTTGTTTTTCTACGTATATAATTTTTTCAATTTGATTTACAGTGAAGATCAGTATTGAATTACATTTAGGTGTTCCTCCACGTGTTTTTCGTCCTCAAGTACGCAAAAAATATCATGATATTGAAGAAAGAATATCTCATATTACCGACAATAATCGAACAATTATAGACTTATACAAGGGTGTTAAAGGTCCAAATGCCACCCGTGAAACACGAATGGAAGTTGTAGCTTGGATAGCTGTTTGTAAATTTTCTTGCAAACTTGAAGGTGGTTTTGTACGTGATTGGATTGTCGGTAATGATATATCTAGACCAGCTAATCCTTTACCAAGCCCGAAACATTGGATCGAATATATACATTCGATACCATATATAAACAAAGAAGTTGTTCCAGGTGATTTAGATTGTCATTTACCTACACATGCTATGTTTGATATTGAGAAATTTCAAGATGAATTGCATAAATATGATATAACATGCCAAGTATTTCGAGAGAACTGGAGATATGTCTTGTTAATTGACGAGAACGCTCCCACAGGTCCATTCACAATGGATTTAATTGAACCACATGTGGCATTAACACATGATCGTATTGATTTCGATGTGAATAATTTATCATTGGAAAAATATTATACACATGAATTAGGAATGCGTATTGATATTCAACAAAGGCCATACTTAATTGAACTTGAAACTATTGTTGATAATATTAAAAATAAACGCTTTCAAGTACTTCGCCCACTTGATTATAATCTTGAACAACGTATTGACAAAATGGTAAATATTCGCCATTGGACACAATTAGGACATCCATTCAGCGTTGTACCAAATCCGGACCCAAAATATTGGTCTGTTTTAGTACGATTACCATCATCAGATAAATTATATAAAGATGTGGAAGCACAAATTAGAAACATAGGAAATACAGTAACAATTATATCGATCGAACAAATAAAAAATCCGCTTTTAGAAGATCAATATGAAGCATTGAAAAAAATAATTGCTAAACAATGTTCAGGATTTGATCCAAATGAACGTGAACTATTTCATGGTACAAGTGGAGAAGGAATCGATGGTATACGAGATAACGGTTTTGATGATCGTTATTTTAGTAAAGATGGCAACTGGGGTAAATACTTTGTTAATACTAAAGATGCTTTAGAACTACAAAATTCGTTTTCTTGAATGATTTGAAAATATTCATGAACATTCGTACCATAACTTTGTCATCTAATGATAGAGTCTCTCGACTTATTCACTCCATTAGAGAGATATATGAATTTTTCAAACAGTCGATTGTATCGTGGAGATTTTTTAAATCTCAAGCATAATATTCCTTTTTGAAGTTCAATACCTACTAGTAGAACGTCTACGAATGATTAACATGTATGTCTAATCACTATTTTTTTGTCTAATATTAAAAAAAAAACAGATTTGCGACACAATCAACTTTTGGAAAGATTTGTATCTCAGCATAGCTAAGTCCAGAATATCGAGCAAACGGGTGAAACTTATATCAAAGATTCGTCAGGAAAGTGTATTCTTATTGACAGCTAATCACCTTCAAATAGTTTAAGTGAACATGCAGATTGCTATTTTTCTCAATTTTAGTTAATACAAATTGAATAGTTTAAGACTGTTAGTATAGTCAACGTCGATTTTTGTGAATTTTTCTCTCTTATTTGTTTTTCTGCACTATTGGTAATGAAACATTGAAGAAAAAGGCACTCAAAAACGGAACTCATAGGTGTCATAAAACAGGTGATAGTCATGTATAGGTATTTATGTGAGACTGTTGAGTGCTACTCAGTGTTTGTGGTGGTTTTTTCAACGCTTTGACAAATTATGCCCTTATAGTGTTGGTATAAATTACAAAAATCCTAATTACACTAAGTATTTCCATGATAATTGAAAGTAAGTTTTACATTCCAGAAGTTAATGAAAATGCGTTCTTGAAATCTTTCTTGTGTTAGAATATGAAGAGTTTATATTTTGAATTTAAGACTAATTTTTACTACTATTCTCCCTATGAGATTTGTTTGAGTGTTCACGTATTTTTGCAAAAAAACTAGTGTCATAGAAATTGATTCGTCTATTTGACATTCAGAAATATATTTCATTTAGTACAACTGTGTGTTTCCAGTCACTTTAGAAACTACGAATTCTGAGAAAAACAGAAACGATCAATAATAAATATAATTGATTGTTTTCGAAATAATGCTATTTATCCAAAGAGGACCTCCTTATATACCATCACTTGGCGAATATCTGTCCTTAACAAGTATTACTTTCTATCGAAGAAAATTTTTCATACAGCTCTAACTGTGATAGCCATTGTTGCTAGTCTGAATTTGAGCTTTTACTTGATTAGGCATGAAGTTATTCTGAATTGTTTGAGAAAACAGGACATTAAATGTTTGTCCAAATGATGATCAAAGCTATTTTAATTTTATACCATCTATTATTTTATTGACTAACAATTGAAATCAGAATATTCAATCTTATTCTAAATTGATTCAAAGTACAATGAAAAAACTACTTAATTATTAAAACTTTATTTTTTGCAAGTAAATATTATTATACTAATTTCATTTGAGTTTTATCCTTCTAAAACTTGAAAAATTCTGCTGTGTTTATGACTTGTGTTCTGATGTCAATGAATATTCGATAAAAATACATTTTACATTTTGTCAAATATTTCATTGAAATATTAAGGCTACCTCTGAACATATTTATATACATGTACATGAGCAAGTCAATGATTTCCAATGTGTGTCTCGAATTCACAGCTCCTTGTAATATTGATAGATTGACTGAAATTGGATGAGTAAATTGTTAGAGATGCGCTTGATCAGAATCGAGTTCTTTGAAACCTTTGTAAAATTACTCTGAATATCACATGGTCACGAGTTCTAAATATATTTTTTATACGGATACAAAAAATCATTGATCGAATGAGCAATTCTTTATACACAAGCTCTGTAACATTTATTTGTCATTCACAGAGATGAAGATGACAGAAAACGAATTTTATAAACACATAACAATTCAATGGTGATAAACCAAAAAATCCCTTACAAAAACATGTTCATCTAAATAACTCTAATGACACTCATTTTGATCACCTCTATCGACGGACAACGATACTTTTGAAGAATTATTTCTTACTAAAGATCGATTTCATATATCTATGGGATACTAGACAATGGGAAAGTTGAGACTCAAGTTCACCTTTCTCCTTTCGCACGAAGAATGAAATCTATAGATGGAAATATGACAGTGAAATAAAGGCTATGAAAATAAAACGTATTAGCGTTCTCAATATTTCAAACTTACTCATATTTAAAGTAGTCCTGATCCGTTGACGTCGTCAGTAAATTAAACTTTCAGGATTTTCTGAATAATTGATGTTCGTACTAATGTTATGCTTCTTTTTTTTAAACGTTTAGGTCACGGTGCATATTTTGCTGATACTCCTGTGAAGTCGCATAAGTATACCGCACCTGATTCGAACGATGGGACTCGTGTTATGTATTACGCTAAGGTTTTGCTGGGTAAGGAGGCACAACAAGCATCGCCTGATGACGGATTGGTTTCTGCACCAAGAGAATATCATTCGGTCGTAGGAACATTAAATGGGTTCACGGAATATATAGTTTATCGATATGGTCAGGCTCTGCCGTACTTGAAAATTATTTACAAAGAATAATTATAGATACTTATGAATGTTATGTCGCAAAACCATAGTTTTCAGTCAATACTTATTAAAAGAACATATATAAACTAGAGAATGCTTTCTACATGCTTAATTCGTTAACAAAGTGTCTTTTAAAATAAAATTCAAGTTCAATTTGCTTACTTATCATCGAATCTGAAATAATAATATAGAAAAATTGTTAATTACTAAGAAATTTTGATGAAAATAATACATTTCTTTGATATCAAGGACAACTGTAAGCATGACTTTTATACATGAAAAAGTACCGTATGTGAGAAGTTTCTGCATTGCATGAGGTTGATGGTGTTTCTAAAAATGATTTATCTCATCTATTGTTATTTCACAGCTGGAACGACAATTTAATGAGTAAAATTGTCAGTTTTTGATTTTATATAATTATTGACTCAAAATGTTAGACATGTTGAATGTATTAGAAGTTCGAGAGGAATATAAATCTAGAAAACAGCTGTCAGTGCAATCCCTGAAGGATTAAAAAGTGAAACACAATACAGTTATTATTCCTAATCACATGAAAATGGTTATATTCGATTTAATTATTTTGGAACACATTTCTTCATCATTCATTACTTGATCTTCTATAGCTGTGTAGTAGACAAGAAAGAATGAGATGCTACATTGTTACATGTTTACATAGATTGATTGGAATGCTTCTTCAAAGACGTATTAGGCCTTGTCAGCTTTATAATCCATTATCAAATAAATTCAGCATAGAACTTGAGAAAGTTTTCAAATTCATAATAATCAACTATTTTAAACTACTTAGTCAAAAGAATGACAATTTAAGATGTTGTGAATAAGAAAATTGACAAGCACAAAAAGGTAATATTGAATAAGAAAAGTCATGATTAGGAGCGAGGAATAATTGAATTGCGTCGTTCTTCGAATTTTTTAGCGTTGCTTGTCAGTGACACAAGTAAGAAAAAGTGAAGTTCGCCAGTTATAGACTTGACATCTTCGTTTTCGAGACAGGCTCGTCGAAATTCCGCTTCAGATATTTGTGTTTTATCACCAAAAATTAGTTGTATAATATTATCAAGTTTTTCTTTGCTATATTCTGGATCCTTTTGATCAACACCATTATCAGAGCCAGCCATAAGTCGAAAAAATGTCGAGAAAACGTCTCGAGCTTCATTTTGAGTAAGAATATCATTGCTATTTGCATCACATGCGATGAAAAGTGTCTGAAGGACTGGTTTCGGATCATCCGTACACAGCAATGCAACCGTTAACAGATATTCATATAAGTCAACTTTGCCTTCAACGAAAAGAAGAAAAATATTCGATCAAAGTAGAAAACAAAGATATTCTCAAAACATATTTATTTCTTTTTTGTTTGCAGCTAGTCAAATTTAATCAATTTATATTCAGTTTTCTTCTATCAAAAAAAATATTATTTTTCATCTATCGTCGTGTTGTTTTTTTTCCGAATTAAACGAAAGAAAAAACCATCTTTTGTTTCAAGATGTGCAAAACTAAACAAGTAAAACTTAATGTAGAATTGACAATATCTATTTAGATTATCATTGGCGCTTATGTTTAAAATATTGTTTTATTTAGATGAGAAAAAAAATCAATATCAACAAGTTCTTTTTGATGTTCAAATATGGCATTTTATAGTCTTTGAAAAGACTAAAAACTTGGCTTGAACAGGAAATTTTTCCTCACATTTTTTTTGTGCTGTCACTATTGCAATTCGAAACGAAAGGTTGAGACCCTGATATATCTATAAGCTTGCAGATCAGAAGCTACTCTATAAAATGCACTATTTGAAGTTTTTTTTTTGTTTTTTGACAAAGCATCTCCATATTTATTTTTCCTAAATATCCACTTTTGAAAAACCAAACTGCTAATATATCTCATTACAATAACTAAAAGCTGCTTGATAGATTTCGATTCTCTAACAAACTAAAAACATATCTTCCAAAAAAATAACTAGAGGTGCATCTTTTTTATATTCCTACATCATCCATTACATGGAAGTAAATCATAAATGTACAGAAATTGGATTAAAACTTTTGTTAAAATAAGTATGGCGACAAATTTTTGTTCCCATTTTACTCAAGTAAATAAGACACATTTACAGTTTTCTCCTCCATTGCTCGTCACTTTTGTATTTTGAGAATAACTTGGTTGATTCTCATTGTATAGTGAATCAAGTTTAATCTCAAAAGATTTTCCATTCAATTCGTTTCAAAATTATATCAGAAAAAGCCGGTACAACATATCAAGTCTTTGCTTCTGTCCAATCAAATACGAATCTTTCTAATTTTAGATTTTCTAATGCTTTCAGACGTACTTGTATCCCATGACATAAAACTATTGGTTTCTGTGGGATGGTTTGGTTCTAGAACGGATCAATTAACGAACAAAACAAATGGTAACTAACGATAGATTCTTCTCGAATGCTACATGTGAGAATAGAATAGATCCTCTCACCTACCGAATTAGTTAGAATAATTAAGAAAACACTTTCCATCAGTTTAGCATGAAGATTAACAACAAGTCATGATACTTTCAGCTGACTATAGACAATAGATATCACTAAACGCTGAAAGACTTTTGTATTGTCTTTCGAATAATAAATCCTTGTCGTTTCTACAAAATGACATATTTAGTCTATCCCTATGTTTGTAAAAGACGGCAACAACAAATCAAAAAGACAAAGTTAGTCAGTGAGCGGTTATATGTTGCACCTGATTTTTTTATATTTTTTTCCAGAGAATTGAGTAGAAAATATTTCGACAATAAACCCTACGATGAAGGTCAACCAACATATTATCGACATACAAAAAAGTGATATTTTTAAGCCACATATATTATCTACGTATATATAGTCAAACGATTTCTTATTCTGAAAGATGATGTAATCAAATTAAAATTAGGAACTTGATGAAGAAACTATTTACCTGATTTATCACGATCAGCAGCAGTAAACATGAGTTTAGCCATATCAGCTTCTGCAGATTTGACACCTGATGATGGATCTCTGATCATTTCAAGAAATTGTTGCTCTGTCATACCACCACTTGGATATTTATTTTTTGTTGCCGCTGCAAAACATGTGATATAAGTATTATGTCTTGATTAATTTTGAATATTGAAAGAGTCTACAAGTATTTCTATTTGCTTCTCAATGAAATTAGAAAAGACAAGAAGCATCATTAAGAAATGATATCGATTCCTATTGCAATATAAGATTATTCGAAATTCTACAAATCTAGTCGTAGAAATAAATTTGAACGTCTCGATTTACACAAGAATGGAAAGAATCATGTCATAGCTCCTGTTTGAACATGACTTGTGATGTTGTTATTCGTCAAACAAAGTCTCGAAACGGAGATTTTGCATTAGTGAATTTTAGCATGTTCAAAATCATTAACAACGTTTTTTTTTATCTTTCTTATTATTTTAAAAACTACACTTTGTTCATCTCATTGACATTTTTGTCATCTGTCCGACTTTTGAACTGAGTATATGTCACTCACCGTAAGATCGAAGAACATCTTCTTCACTGCCACCTGTTGCCGCCTTAAGATTATCAATTTGAGCCTTGGTTAATTCATTCATCGAAGACATCTTGAACAGCGAGATGAGCGAAACACGATATGTTGTTTTCTAAAGCAAAATAAAACAAACAATGCGAAATTGTTTTTTATGTCGTAAAAAAACATGGATGACATTCATTTTTTTTAAAACGACATGAACGATTGTATTATTATACTTCAATGTAACCTCACCTGGATATCTCGAGATAACATTCATGTGATGAAAACAGGCAAAAACCTCAATTAACTCATATGAGTTATGTAAGCAACAACTGCGGATGAAATGTGTTGTTTACAAAATTCTACAGATTCTACTCAGCGATATTATTAGTCGAAAGTGCGCTATTCCTCTGCCTAAATCTGAAAAAAACTCGATTTGAACTGGTTCGTTTTCGACGATTAAATAGTATTCAAATAAGTTAGAATAGGAAACTACTTTCTTATTAATTCATGATTGAAATATGTTTTTTTTAATCATTCAATAGATTTTAGATGGTTCATTTGAGTATCCAGTGTCCATATAGTGCTTGATTTTTATTCAGCTTAACGAATCCGTAATACAGTATTTGTAGTAAAAAGTCGGTCTCCATAATGATGATGAGACAACAGAATTAAGATTGTAACGATTCTATCCGGTTGTCTTCAGCATGTGCTGACAAGGCCGAATCATCACTTCATTTATCATTAAGACAAAGCTCGATGTTTTGTCATCATTCTAACAGAATCAAAAATGTTTGTTCGTTAATAGCTTGAAAATTACATAGCCGATGGATAGAGACGAAATGTTCGATTGAGAAGATGTTGCAGATCATATAGAACAGTGTCTAACTCGGTCCTCCTGATAGTGTCAGATCAATGTGTTGAATATTGAAAAAACTATTGTAGGACAAATGACCAAATTATTGGATATAATGTCAATATAAATCTCGGCAGAGATCTCATTGGGATTTCATTGTCATTGAACAAAAAAATTGATAATCAATAATTCGGTGTTTACTTCTATATTGCTCTCTTCATTGAATAGATAGGACATTCCGTAAGTGAGGCACTTTTGTCTAAGATAAATGCTTAAGAATGATATTTTTTTTTAAGCGAAGCTGGTCAATGATCATGCTTATCTACTTTTTAAAATAGCTAAAATCTTACTTATGTACTTTAAATCCTATTTGATGGACTTCAATGAATACTCGATGTCCTGTCTTTATAGCAAACGGCTTATATGAAATATTGTTGTAAATGGATCGCTCGTCAAGCTGTTTTGATGTTATATTCGCTGTCTCAATATCCTAGTTGGTTTCTTATACAAAGTTGTAGCAGGAAAAGAAAATTGTGAAACAAGAAAAAAAAAAGAAAATTATGCTGATGACAGTAAACAAGAAATCCACAACTAAAGAGCACACGTATACATCAACGACAAGCAAGAGAGTCGAAAAACATTCTAGACAAGAGAACAAGATATTATAACAAGTACCCATATAAAATGCTCTTCAGAAAAAAAGAGGTTAGGTCCTAAAGACTGTACAAAAAAAAAGACTTCATTAGTCAGCCTAATCAGCTCAAATCTCCTAACATGACAATTGATTATCAGATATCAAATATACACTTTCAATATGCAATACCAACCTTCATTCAGCTCAATTTGAACATTAAGATTAAATCATTTCAATATCAATAAATATTTTAATATGAATCTCTTATTTATTTATTTTGATTGACTATCGGAACGCAATAGTCAAAATATAGCAATCTAGTGTTTATGTAAAGAGCAAGTTCGAGCTGTTTGACTGATGAATATCTTTGACAATAATTAAGAATGTAGGATATGAAGATTTACATAAGACTAATACCCATATCTTCTCTATTTTAAAACTGATTATTAGCGCAAAATCTACAGTCATAGTGAGATAGATTGGTGTGAAAATCATGAGATCTGAATAAGTTACTAACGAAAAAAGTGCCGATGTAAATTGTATAAAAATAAACTGAATGAGCTGTACATGTCACCCGTACACGATCTGCATGCTCTGTTATTGACGCTAGTGACGATGTTCATTGCAATGTGCAAGTTACTTCTTTAAAGGTTATAGTGCTTTTTCCAGAAGAACCTTCGTCTTCCCGACAAATCTATGAATATCGGATTAATGTAGAGATGTTATTGATAGACATTGATATTTTAATAAGACAAGTAAATATTTTATTTTGAAAAAATATCTCTGAAATATGACAATTTAGAATTTGTATTTATACGATCTTTCGTTAAAATCTTTCACAATACAGATAAAGAAATTCCATATAATAAAAAGCATTAATCCATTGAACATAAAATAGTATATTGCTTCAACGAAAGCTCTAACAGGCGATATACTTTCTTCGGAACTTTGAAGAAAATAAACATTAAATTATCCATATATTAACTTTTGTTACTCACGATCAGTATTATCAATAGTGTCATCATTATCATCGTCGATTATTTCTTCTTCATACTAGTCCTACAACAAAAAGTCTCTTGTTTTTATAGACTTTATTGTAATATCGTTTCATTACTTTTGATAAATTTAAAAAGCGATTTTCTATGTATATTCATGTAGGAGTTTTCAGTACAAACAAAAACTTTAAATGAATAATATTCACTCCTATACAATAAAAAAAAGGGATCATTTTTTTCCATTTTTGTACATTCAATGTGTAGCAGTTGAAAATTATATCTTCTTTTTCTTGAGACCGCGAGAAAAAAAATTTTCGAAATCGGGATTACAAGAAAGAAATTGTTCGCACTACAACTCTCAGTGATAGTTTAATATTATAGGTTTTTGAGCAGATTTCCTTATCGATCATACCAAACAAAACAAATTTCAGAAGATATAATCGACATAAGTGACATTCGTTCATTAACAACATGAAAAAAAAGAGTATTTAAAGATTTCTTTTACGGATTGGATGCACATGGTTTTTAAAATCGTTCTCGAAAGATCAAGATCAACACTCCAAAAACCTTCGGTCACCAGAACTAAAAACGAAATTTCGTTTTGCGCATCTTTGTTCATGTCACCAAACTTTGAAAATTCAGAATATTTTTCATAAATTATAGTACCTTAATCATTACATAACTAGAAAATGTGGTATGCAAATTATTATCAAAAAACCATGAGACAAAAAAAAGTGAACAAATGCATAAACTAAAGTAGTGATGAAAAATGTGTGAGAATAAAATCCGTGCTATAAATATTGGCAACTATAATTAATAGTATTTTTCAAAATTTAGAAGTTTATGTAATATAATACTACAAACATTTACTAATATCAGTAACACTTTCAGACCAAACTGTACGACACATGTTATATGGAATCATGAGTAGTTTTTATTATTAGAGGATTCAAAATGTGATAGCACACAATAATCAGCATCGAATGTATTTCGCGAAGTAATATTTAATTTGTTTGAAGAATTTACAAAGGAAAATGTTGACATAAATTTTTTAATGAAACAGTATATTCCTATAGATCTTTTATTTTAACGGTAAGTTTTATGCTTAGGAGAACATTGCTCTACATGAACGATTTAACAAAGGTATAAAAATTTAATTGACTTGAGAACAATACAATTCTAGATGTTGCCAAGGTTAGGATTTGTTTTTCAAAATGGGTTTCAACTTTATTTGAATTAGTGACTTTTATTTTGACACGGATTCGATAAATCATACATACTCATACATACGTATTCATACAGTGGACGTTAAGGATATCTCTCCCATTTAGAGAATATATTATGATATAGAAAAGCCTAGCCATCGCAAACAGTGTCTAGTACTTTTCCTCTATCTTGATAGTGACCACCAGTACCCGTATTCCACCATCTTCTTTCATCCAATTGTCTTTTCAACAAATACATATTATATCCAGTTTCTGTTTGTATATTTAATGAATTCAACATTCTTTATTGCATAAACAATCTCTAACCCTCACTTAAAAGTGTGTTATTTATATCTAATCATAATGATTAAGTAATGATCACAAATTTTTTCTAACAATTAAGATAATTTCATTTCATGAATTTTTTTGAATCAACTACATGTCATATTTTTCCAAATAAAATGTCCGATTTTTTAATTTTTAGTGAAGTTTAATTTTCATAGTTATCCTAATAAAAGGCTGTGGGTGTGGGGGTAAGTATAAGGTACAAACATATACCTACACCTCAAAATTTTATATAATATTTTTCCTTCCGATATCTTTCATGAGCACTTGAAGTCATTATTTTGTACACTAGCATTTCAAAAACTTGCTTCCTCAGTGGCACAGAAAAATCATAACGTCGTAATCAGCAGATGCTGATTCAGCTTCACTTTACTTAAGTATTTACTTTAATGCTTTTGGCAAGTGAGATAAAATTCACAGTTGACAGAGATTAAACTGCTTTGTTCATTAATGATTAATGGACATTTTTTGTGAAAATGCAAGCAACTACTCAAGTATACCTTGAAGAAACACTCCTTTTTCTGTGAAAAAAAGCACAATGTGAACGTAGCTAGAAAACTCTATGTATATTTTATCATTTTTTACTTTGTCAGCTGTTTTAACTTTCTATATAGCATTCTCTATGAAATAATCGGACAAAATGATAACAGTTCAATCCGAGACATTACATTACTCCATCCCATCAAGATAAACTTGTTCTGAATGGATCGAGAGAACATTATTTATATGCGGTGATGATATTGCTAATTCTCAATGTTAAATCGTTGGAATACAGATTATCAGTAGACAAATATTCTATTAAACGATAAGTTTCACGTACAAGGAATAAACAACTTGAGCAATTTATACAGAATGTCATGTAAAAAAATTGAAATAAGAGATGCTTCTATTTGAAATCGACAAGAGTAGATTTAGAAAGTCTTCACCTACTTACCAATCATTCTCAGTCACCCGATTACTCATTTCTTTATTTTCTTTGGAACCGTAAATTTCATCATTTAAGATGTTGTTTTTCTTTTTATTAAAAATAGCCAACAGAACGAGCAACAGTAGCGATCAAAATGAAATGTTTTTTTTTCCCACAATCAACAGAGATGATTTCGATTTCTTCCACATCGAATTTTTTCTTGCATTTTCTCGTAATAATGCATTATAGTCCAGAAAGAAAAATATGAAGAGTTCTGTTGATTCTCTGCTACTTCAGATTAAAAAAACACCACCTTAAAAAGCAAAACTTGTTCCTGTAGAGATTTTTGCTTTTTTTAAAGACGCCATTGCTTGTCGCAATAGAGTTGACTGAAATTCAATTTTGAGTTGCAATCTCACCGAACGTTTTGTGTGACAAAGAAACTGCTTCTGATGGACAGAAGTAAACAGTATAAAGTTAATCATGAAGATCCACGATCGGACGATATCAATGTGAATAGTGATAATGATGCATTTCAAACTTTTATAGGCCATCGAGATAATTGGATACAACAAATAAACAAAGCAGTAACTGACAACGAATTTCACATTATAACATTACCAGAGCACTTGCAATCGACACCTTATGACTATAATACACAGAACTTTCACAGCTATCGATCTTTAACAAGACAAGATTATGGAAGTTTGCCATATGGTAGCCTAGTACGTAGCTTTTATTTTCGGTTGTATGAAGTGACTGAATGTTTTAATTACTTTATGTGAATGTTTTATTCACTAGTTCATTCGATGTAGTGTGACGGAGAAAGAAACATATAAAACGCTCATCCGAATGATCAGTGAGAATACAAATAATTCACCTCGATTGATTGTCAGTTGTTTCGGTGGAGCTCAGTTCTTTTCCATGTCGGAAATTTTAGAGAACGAGTTTATGAATGGTATTGGTACATTGGCAGCTACAAAAGGTATGCTGAAGAGTTTCAATTGATGTAGCAATGACTATCGTATATTATTTGGGTATATTGTAGGCGTATGGATACTAACAACTGGTCTTAACAGTGGTGTATCACAACTTATTGGTCGATCGATCTATAGGCACAAAGTATTAAATGATGATAAGACAAGAGCAACCATAATCGGATTCACAAGTTACGGCACATTGGGACAGTCTATGTGTGACTACTTGCAAAAGCAGGTTATAGAAATTATTTGCTATAAATCTAATTATTGATCATAGGTTTTTGTATATTCTGAAAATATAGGAAGATGATGTGTTTCAGTTGGGGAAAGTGTTCAGGAACCAATGGCAATTGCAATTGGACAATGATAGTAGTAATGCACTCGAAAAATATCACACACATTTTCTTCTGCTTGATTATGGCAACAAGGGATACTATCTTAATGATAAATGTCGTTCTGATTTTGTTGAAGCAGCATGCGACAGAAAAAAAATCTATTCTGTGACAATCATTGTTGAGGGTGGTCCTAACACATTGGAAGTGATTTTAAATGATTTAGACAATAAGCGACCAGTCATCGTCATCAATGGTAGTGGTAGACTGGCCAGCCTTTTGGGCACATTACTTCAGAAAGCTGAAGAGCCCAATACGATTGAGTAAAAGAGATTATTGAATGATTGTTTTTCAGAATGTTCACAAAGAATTTTCATCAAATTGTAGGTCGTACGAAATCGAACGATCTTTGAATCTCTATCCAGCACTCATTCCAAGTAATACAGAAGAGCGCAATGAACTGATAAAGAAAATTCAGAAAGTACTAAATCTAGAAAATCGTGATTATTTGAATGTATTCAATCTTGACTACGATACAGATTTAACCAAAGCTGTCTTTCGAGCTGCTTTGCGTGGTCGGAAAATTGAAGCAAAAGAGAAAGGTGAGATGTCAAAAGAATAAGCTTTCGCGATAGTTTCTGTTAAATTACAGAAGATATTAAAAACCTTCTACAACTGGCTGTCGATTGGAATTCTTTAGACGGTGTACATGAACTGTTTGGAACCACCGTAAGTGAAATGTCTTTTGAAAGATAAAGAAACAGTCCAATATTTTTAAAGGCCATTTCCTGCAACAGCAATCGAGAAGAACATGTGATCTCAGACTGTTTTGAAGTAGGGAAAATCTATATAATCAAATTCGATAGAAAAGATTCGTTTATGATATAGTGCAGACAAACATGGTTTCGTCATCTGTTTCCATTAGTGCTCAAAGTAGATGAAGATCGACCGGCATTCGTTGATTATATTCTAAGTCGATACTATAATCCATTAAAACAAGACATCGGCAATACTTCTTCACCGATAGAAACATTCCTAGAATTTCTCTATAATTTGTACGATTTCCAGGACGATAATAAGGTAAGATATGAACTTGAGTCGGCAGTTGAGGTATTGTGAGAAAAGAATCTTTTACCTACATGATGATTTTTCTAGACTAGTCCACGCCAAGCTCTTCATCAACATCAAAAGGAGTATTTTGGTCCATATATTCAATCGTTTTATTTTTCTGAAAAGACATTTCAATGTGTTCACAATGCTCTCTGCCAATTGTTTTGTAGAAGAGCTGATGAAGAAAATAACCCATTTCCAGACGATACATACAATAAGCAAGAAATGTTTCGTGATCTCTTCTTATGGAGCGTTTATACTAGACGTATCGGCACTGCTTTTGTTCTTTTACTTCATATTAAGGCACGTACAGGTGCAGCACTTCTAGCTGTGGCGTTGGCCAAACGGAAAGCATCGTTCACAAAAGAAATGAACCAACGTACTGATTTTATGGATCACGCTGCAAAATATGAGGATTATGCTACTGCATGCATCAATGCTTGCCATCAACAAAGCGAACAACGAACATCGAGTATTCTTCTATCTAAAAAAAAGATTTATGGCGATGCAACGTACATGCAAGTAAGTTGAATCCAATAAGATCTCGTTGTCTATTCATTATAAACGTTGACTATTTTATCGTAGATAGCAATTGCATCAAATATTCGAAAATTTATTACCACCAATTCTGTGGACAAAGCTCTAGACGAAAAATGGTTTGCCTATCCTCTTCCTTTCATGATTCGATCGCTGTGGAACAAGTGTCTATTTGGAATCAGTATTTTTCTACTTGGTTTAAGTGCACCTTTCTTCTTCCGTATTGACTTCTCGAGTACCTCGAACAAACAACAAAAACAAACATCACATCTTAATACTGATAAAACAATCAATGCTGACATCGAGAGCAAAGAAACGTCAATGTAGGTTTGAAATACAGTTTCTAAAAAGACACGTAAAGATACACAGTTTGAGATTACTACACATGAGTTAGGTTTCAAAGAGTTTTTTGAACTAAGAACAATGAATGAATCTTTTCTCTACGTGGAAGAAAAACTTAGATCATTCTAAAGTTGTACATCACAGTGTGTACAGCGGTACTTATAAACAATTCAGTTAACGAACCGTGAACTTTTCGACATTTTTGGGAACTCAATCATCGAATAGTATGTTCTTATCTCTAGATTCAATCTAAGAATAAGAGATATTAGAATTTATTTTCGAAATATCGGTTGGAGAAAGAACTAATTAAAATTGTAAGACGAAATATGTTCTTTTAATCAACTAGAAGTAATGTCTCATAAAGAATTCTTTGGTAACAAAATCCAGCTACCGGGTGTTGTAAAAGTTTTGCGACATTTTTTGTTTTGCATGTAACTCTGTTCAGAAACATGACCATAAATTGATCTTTTTCTCAAAAGATGCGCCATCAAATTCTCTACAAACTTCTATTCGTCTTAGTTTATAACAATAGAATTGAACTTCTTTTATAGGTCGCATATTATGATTATGTGAAATGACCCTACTTCCCACACACTTTTTTTCTGCTTTTCCAACAATCTTTTCGAAGTTATAAACAGGCACGTGAGAGACTTTCTATTTGTAATTTGAATGTATATCGAATGCTCTTTCAGAATTATTTGTAAGCGCTTGATCGCCATCTATGTTTGTCTAAAAACTATAATCTGTCTGAGCTACCATAACGAAAACAGTCTTCTTGATGCTATTCGGATCTTTCCTCCGGCTGAATTGGTTTTCGAGCGTTGTCTGAACTCTACATAGAAAGAGAAATCAATTTTCTACAAAATACTGCAAAAATAAAAACGATTCAGTCATAGATGACATTTTTAGAGTGCTTTCTTTGAAAAGAAAAAACAGACATGAAAATTGCGCTTTTTTCAAAATATGGTCGTGCGTCAAACCAAAGGAATGAGCATTGAAAAACTTCGTATATATAAGCAATCGACAGAGGATTTCAAGAACTATCTAGTGTTATATAATGTTCTAAGAATCAAACATTCACTTCTATAAAAAGAATAAATTACTGAAAAACGTGTGGGAAGTAGGCTCATTTCACATAATCATAATATGCGACCTATAAAAGAAGTTCAATTCTATTGTTATAAACTAAGACGAATAGAAGTTTGTAGAGAATTTGATGGCGCATCTTTTGAGAAAAAGATCAATTTATGGTCATGTTTCTGAACAGAGTTACATGCAAAACAAAAAATGTCGCAAAACTTTTGCAACACCCGGTATATCAATGTGATTGGGCGTATGTTATGGTTGAAATACTGATACTTATGATAAAATGAATTTTGTATTCAAAGAAAATTTAAGATAACGAAAATTTCGAACTACAACTCCATAATCACAAGTAAAGCCTAACATTGGCCATGTCTCGTTCTTAGTCTCTCAACACTTTCAGGCTCAAAATGACGTTTATATTTGATATAGCTGCCATTATGAACAATCTTCTGACATATATCTTAGACCAAAGTCACTTTTATGGCATAGTATCGCTCTGAAGTGGCTTGATTTTGATACCAAATAATGTGTCATGAGATTTTACTTCTACTAGACTAGATTTAGATGATAATTAAAGATGGCGCAGAACTTAACGTTAAGCATTCCGTGTCTGTTTTTGACATGAAACCACATACAGTGTTTGAAAATAGTCATTGGGTAATAGACTTTAGAACTTTAATCAAATTTTCACTAAGCTCCTTCTTGAATATCCTTTTATCTTGTCATTTTAGAAAACGAATAAGTCGAAATCCGTCCGATACGCCCACCATTAGAGACAAAGTAAAGAAATACTATTTGAATGTAGTGAAATTCCACTCCAGTCCAGCAGTTAAAATGCTGTATCACTTCGTAAATTGTATTCTACATATGTTCTTGCTCATTTCTATAGAATTTATTGTATGTTCTAGTTGCTCTACATATTTTTCCTGTTATCATTCAGCTATATGATGCTTTTTCATCTGAAATCATCGGAAAATGCCATTCATTGGACTAAAATCTATGTCATAATAACTGTCTCAGCAATGCTTATTGAGGATGTTCGCGAGGTAAGTCAATCAGATGTCAAACTGATTGCTATACTTAGCATATTCTATGGTAAAATTATAGTTTTTGGTGGAGTACATGCATAAAATGCTAGAACGTTGGCAACACAGAAATGTTTGGGAATTGATTTCGATAATGTTTCAGAAATTCCTAGTGAATGCTATACCTTATATACTTTTTTATACTGGCATTGGTCTAATGTTTTCTGCAGCCAATCAACCTGATTTACTCAGCAAAGCCAGGTAAGCATATTTATTCAACTTATCGGTTCTATTCCTTTTATGTGGAATGCTACTCATATAGAATCGTGTTAGCTATCTGTCTCGAATGGTACTATCTTGTATCGTTGCGCTTTTTGACTGCATTCGAATTTTTCGGTCCGAAACTTTACATGATTCAAAGAATGGTAAGAAATCGTTGTTCGATAGATTATAATGATATCGTAATTGCATTCGAAACATTTAGGGAAATGTTCTCGCGTCCTTTCTCTATATTATATTTGTCTGTGTGTCTGCCTATGGAGTTGTTTCAAGTTCACTCACATCATATGATAGTTTACATTTTACGCCTCGAAGTATTGCTGAAGCTATCTTTTTTTATCCATATTGGTTAATGTATTCCATTGATCAAGATAAAATAAGTGATCTGAATAGTAAGTTGATCACTTCACGATCAAAAGGAAAATGGATTTGAAATATACAATATTTATTCTTGTTTTCTATTTCACAAACAGATATCATTCGATCGAATGAGAGCACTGCAGATCAAGTATCAGAAGCCACTGTTCATCATATACTATTGGCTTTTCATATGATCTTTATCAATATCCTTATTTTAAATTTATTAATTTCAATTTTTAGGTGAGTGATCAAAAAACTATTATTTTCTGTCACTTGTTAAATAATTGATCTCATATCGGATAAAGTCACGAGATAGACAAAGTTAAAGAAGATAACAAATTTTATTGGCATCGACAGCGATACGAAATGGTTCGTGAATATTATGAAAAACCAATGATGGCATATCCACCTCTATCTTTACTTGTTAACATTATATTGTTGATCAAGAAAATTGGAATGATGGTGACAAAGTCCAAGGAACCCCTTTTTCGTACATTCAGTACGTTTTCACGTTCATGATACATCGAAAAGCATAAATACATTTGTATCTATTGATTCATTCATAGAGTTCGACGTCAAGCACTCCAGTGGTATTAATGATGAGGATTTCGAAAATGAAGCAACTTACCAACATGCTCGTACTCTCGTCGAAGAGGAGTATCGAGAAAATTTGCAAAGCGTGAAAAAACCGTAAAGCTCGACACTGTTGATTTTTCAAGGTATTATTTCTATATTGTGTTCCTCTACTTTTTAGAATGGCCATGTCTGAACTAGTAGGTCTCGAAGCTAAGGTATTAATGGGAGTTCTTGGTTCAAGGTTCATGTAAGTTACGCTATTTTTCATTGTTGGATAACTATACCTGATATTGTTTTCTTTGAAATTTAGGAGAACTACTCTTGAATAATCGGCAGCTACCGAATGAATACATTACTTATGACAGGCGAGAAATCTCTGCCAATAACTTGGATTTTTCACAATATTTGTTTTTGTTCTTTCTACTAATAATCTTGAACTAATCCTGTGATTCAAAGTTTCAAAAATGCTTATTAGCTTCTCCAGCTGTCTTGACTACTAACAAGATTTCTCATATATATTCAAGCGCACTGATCTATCACTCTGTTTTTTTATTAATGGTCCTGTTATATACACACTGGGTTTGTTAGAGGGTGTGTGTGTGTGAATGTGGATGAAGAGAACACTTACACTCTCGCCGCTACCCCACCTCCTATCACGTTCCACCCTCACCCTCTTCCACATCCTACTTACACAGTACATATGGCAAGCTTAAAGCCAAGTTTTGATAAAAAAAAGGTAGAGAAGATTCTCAAGTGTTTGATTTCTATTCATTATACTCATGGAATGTGAGTTCGATTCTTCGACGTAGTGTCGACCTATATCAAAATGACGATGACGTCGAAATTCATTTGCTTACAGCAGATGAAACAGCTAAAACAACAATTCAAAAAGCATAGAAATTGGTGAACGATCGTATTCAAAACTGAGACCCAATGCACAAACATGATACAAAGAAATCTTATTGTCTTAAATCGATTCCATAATATGGCTTGAAACCTTTGAGAAGACATCGAGATTTGCTTAATTTTCTATTTAATCTGAAGACACTTAGCATAAATTAGAATGTACAGGAACAGGAAAACCTTTATGCGTATATATATATATATGTATAACATATAACAGAAAGGAATAAACCTATTCGTAATTCGAGAACATAAGAAAGAAAATGCCATCACGAATTTGTTCTGAAAATTTTGTTATTTGTGAATTCGTTTACTAGTGATATCTGGGGTATGATGACAAACAGAAGGATAACAGAAGAAGAAATACACAGGAGAATGGTTAAAGAACACGATAATGAATGTTATATCTGACCCCTACAGCATAGAATGAACACAACCATATATATGAGAACAGATTGGGAAAACTTCCTATCTGATAAAGCCTGATGGTTCCAAAAAAATTGGTACCGAGAGCCGAATCGGGACCAGAATTTTTCAGTTTCTCGTGCCCGGAAGGAACCGTTGGAACCGAAACTTTTTAATGATCAGTTGTGTCATCTACATTATTTCGTTCTTCTATGATTTCTGAATAAACCAATTTTTTAACGATACACTATATTAGATTCTGCTTGTAACGATAAATACTATACAAATAACTTATTCATGTATACGTATAAAAAGGAATTAGCATTCATTTATTACTTTTGTACAACTTTTTCGAGATTTTGTTTGCTAATATCATTCATATGTGAAAACTCATTATGTAAAATTTCGCACTCTAATTAAAAACAATAGATAGATACATACAGTTACAGTAATAATCAAAAAAAATTACAGATGATGATGCTTTTCTACGATGCGAATCATAGAAAAGACAGGAAGTGATGACTTCAATTTAGTTTAGCTCTTTCAAGCTCACCGTACTAAATATAGTACGATTTTTCAAGTTTCTTCATCTTGAAATAAGTCGCGAACGCAAACTTATACAGAATTATGGTTTTCTCTATGACACAAGAGAGACTCCGATGCATACATCTATATAGGAATTAACACCCTAATGAGGTCACTCTGGTAGTAAGCATGATGGATCTTTGGAACACTACTTCTAATCTTAGGAGAAGGAAGGTGGACAATGTCCGTTAACGGTCCGTGAAATAATTCAATTTTTCGTGTCGAAATCAAGTTCGGAGTGGCTCCTAGTGATATCTCAAAGGTAGATTTGGCGGCAGCTCTCAATCGAATTTTGACCCACCCCCGTATTCTCCTATGGAGATGATCAAAGTATTTCTTCACCATTCCTGTGGAGGAGTACGGATATGCATCAAAAATGACTTCGAAGTTTTTTTTTAAAGTTATGATGAACATATCAATGATACATAATGCCCATATTAAATATAAAACCTTAAAGGAGTTTCGTCCATTGGTTGAGCTACGGTCCGAAAAGAGTTAAAACCCGTTTATAGAATAAGTAATTTATTTCTATATGAATATTTCATATTAAAATGACTTCTCTTATTTTTGTCTCGTATATTTTGAAGAAATTGTTTTTAAAAAAATATATGTATGAACAATGTGAAAAAAAACATTGAGTTTTCTGAGAAAAACCAGTATTAGATGCTTGCTGTTCAATATTAGATAAGCGGCTCCGATTCCATTTTTTAGAAACCAAAATTTGAACTGTTTTTTTTTAGTTTTACTAACCGGAATCGTCGGGCTCTACTATAAGACCTAAGATAACACAGTGGGAAAATTCCAATATGTGATGTTGAGAAAATCCTAGACACGAGATGTTAATATTTCTCACACTTGTAAATGTTCGTAAGTTTTCCACCTGAACATTTTTATATGTTGGGAATATGCTTAATAATAAATAAGCGAGTAAACAAAATCTGATGAAAAATCGGAGTATGGAAAGCTTGTCAACAATGAATGGGCACAATATCTCGTAAACGGAAAACTTAATTATCGAGTTGTGGTTTCTTCTGTATCTCGTGATTTTAATATCAATCTTATCATTAAACACAAATGATTTGCAAATCGAACAGTGGATCATGGTCATATCAATGATCATCTCAGTATAGCACTCGATGATATGAAGAGCTATGAGAAATGCTTAAATAGTGGCGTCCTCCGTATAGAAAAAGTGACCATTACTATTTCACCATATGGTGCCGGTACTGGCATAGATGTAAGCGAAATTAATGCTGATAACTGGTATAAAACAGAAATGTATGATATAAAGCCTGATATAGTGTGTTTCATGAGTAATTTTCAACATGCAATATTCTGGTTTAATTGGAATGCAGAAAATTGACTTGAGCAAATGAAAAAATTGGATATGACAGATCGATGTTCACGAAAATATGATCTCAATCGACATTTATTACGAGTTACAGTTATGTTGAATACAATCAGTGTCCTACGAAAGAAAAAATACAATGTAGACCGTGAAGAAGTGAAATTAAAACTTCAACAACTACAAACGATTAGCTATGATCATATATCAAAATTATTCCATGGAAAAACAATATCTGAAACAGAATTCAAGACAGCATATTCATTAACAAGTGTCATCGTATCTAATGAGGATTGTCTCGTTCGTTACGAGAAATTAGTCAGCGAAGGATATCGACCTCTATTATTGAATATGGCGAATGTGACTAGTCCGGGTGGTGGATATAGCAAAGGAGATGGACCGCAAGAAGCAAATATTTTTCGTCGTTCAGATTATTATCCAAGTCTTGATCTCAAAATAGTCGATAAAGATCGATCAGAACGACTTTATTGTACACCAAAATATGAAATAAAACGACCACCTGGGACTATTCTGAGTTCTATCCAATGGAAGAATTTGGAGCTATTTACACATCTGGTATAACTGCATTTCGTGAAACAGGAGCTAAATGTTATCCTTATATGAAATATCCTTTATATAATGTTTGTTCTATTGCTATGGCTGCATATTGAGACCCGTCATTAACTAAAAGGAATATGTTAGAAAATAAATGTGCAATAAATATGCACAAAAAAATCGAGAATATATTTGCAATAGGTCATCATCATAAACATGATTCGTTAGTATCATCAGCTTTTGGTTATGGCGCTTTCAAAAATCCACCTGAACATATAGCTTTACTCTTCAAATCAGTTATTTATCAATATACCAGGTATTTTAAAAAGAGGGTATGGGTGGGGGATGAGGGTGTGAATGAAAACAGCACACACCGACCTCCACACCCACATCCATAAGTAAAGATCCAGATCATTTGAACCGCTTGGATATCCAGAATTTTGTAAGAATAAT
>CAJNOP010000274.1:208700-221095 GCA_905250075.1 Rotaria sp. Silwood1
TTATAAATAAAAATGATCGATATATAATTGAAAAATATTTCTTAAATTTTGATCAATCATCATTAAATATAATATTATTTATTGTTGAACAATTAAAATCTATATTATTAACTATTTGTTTATTAAAACAATATCGTTCAATAGAAAATATTGCTACATTATCACGACTTGAAACAGAATTTCAAATATCACATTGGAGTAATGTTGAATATTATCATGATTATGAAATGATGGATATATGTTCAAAAATATCAGCTGCTTATTTAATTTTCTATTGTTTAAATAATAATATAACAAGAACAATTCTAACGAATGAAACAAACTAATATAAAAATATTTCTATTTGTTTTATTCAAAATTGGTTATGATAACAAACA
Organism: Rotaria sp. Silwood1; assembly: GCA_905250075.1. Taxonomy (NCBI): domain Eukaryota; kingdom Metazoa; phylum Rotifera; class Eurotatoria; order Philodinida; family Philodinidae; genus Rotaria; species Rotaria sp. Silwood1. Next base: position 209,078 of record CAJNOP010000274.1, read on the forward strand.
AAAACCTTATGATCATTTTTTTTTTTTGTTATTTTAGATGAATTATTTTTTTATTATGATGCAAAATACAAAACTATTTTAAATATTAAAGATAAATAAGTTTCTATAATTTTGTTAGAAATTATGAATTAAATCAAAAGGTATATTTATTATAAATGAAATCTATATAATAATGTTATTTTCTATTTGTCATAAGAGGATATTAATCAATATATTTATACTATCAAGAATGTTAAACAAATAGAATTGAGAATATTAGACATAAGAAAGATGCTTTTCACTCTGTTCAATATGAGAACAAAACTGAAAATAAATCAATTGATCTTTTTCATACTTAATTGTGTCTTGAATAAGAAGTCTCTCAATGACGAAATTAACTTTAGGATAACAGTAAGATATTTCACTAAATTCAGCATTAGAACTACATATCTTTTCGATTGGCATCGAAAGCTAAAAACAAGATTAATCTAACACGGAAACTTCGTCAGTTGATACTTTCAGTTTGAATTTATTAGTAAGATTTATAGTTTAGATTAAAACTTTAAAAGAGCCTGTGTTCGTAAATAATAATAAGAAGTTTTAGTTCAAACGAATGAGTTCTTCCTAAGATATCAGATGCCTAAAAATGGATTGCTGTATGTACAAATATATAGATGATAAAAACAATGAATCAGTACGCTTGATTAATATCATACCAATGAAGGTTTAAATGAAAAGATGTTGCATTAGATCTTATTCCAACAAGACTCAACTAGATGAAATCATTTTTTAAACATTGTGACAACACCGACATATCTATTCTCTCTTCTGTTTTGTGTCTGTAAAACATATGATTGATGATGTGAGAAAGTCAAATGAAGTATTATTTCATCCGAGCTATTATTTCTTTCATCAAAAATCGTTACATCTAGCAATCTTTGCTAATGAATTCTGGCAGTTTTCTGTTCAATCATCAATAATGTATATTTTTTAGGTTCTCTTCAGCTAAAATTAAGCGTCAGAAAGCTAAAGCTTGTTGTATCATCATTTTATTATGGCATATTTGTGAGTCGCGCTTTAAAAAAGGAGGGTGTGCGAGGTGGGAACAGTTTGTTGTACACATAGTTATTTTTTGTTCTCTTTCTTTTAAAGTGTATGAGCGTCACACGTGCCGCAGATTCCTGTTTTCTTCTTGTCTATGTGGATTATTCTGATGTATTTTCTTTTCTTTTCGTCGTGCTTTTGATTTTACACTGGTGTATTCCAGATTATTCTTTTTTTTTCTGAGCCAGATGTATGAAATGATTCTTTTTCTGAGTAGTTCCGTTTTGCATTTAGTGTTTTCTTTAACTCATCCAACGTCTCAAGAATATAATTATATATTGAAAAAACTTAAAAACAAATTGAGACTTACTATATTTTTTTGTGAAAATGACAACATGGCGACGTCGTCTTTCAGATCGGAATTCGATGAAATTTCAGAAAACTGCAGATCAGAATCCGATCAAAATGATACAACAACATCTCCAACTACAAAATTCAAACCGGAAGTTATTTGAGGACTAGTGATAAAGTACGGCTCCAACAGGACACATATTGAAAAAGCATTGAGTCATCATACGTTACGGCTGACGGCCAGGCATTTTCCTCCTCTAATTCTTTTAAATGATAGCAGTCAAACTTCTCGAAGATGTTATGTTTTCGGCAACACTAAACGAAGTGACAAGAAACACAAAGCGATACACGCTATCAATGTCTCACATGCGACGTTGGTCTGTGTATTACTGATTATTTCAAAGAATATCATATTTTACAAAAAGATTTAACGTTATATTCGTCAAATTCTGTTAAACCAGATCAGAAAAAAAGTTACAAAAAATTTTGAAAGAACAGGGTTTTCCTTCTTATGCCGGTAACCAAAGAGTTAAAAGACCGGGAACCTTTTCTTGACAATTCGGCCCAATTAGAAGCTGAAGTTACATCCATGTGAAACTTTTAGCATACGCTCAACACAATAATAGTAATCATTCCTGAAATTTTTAGCTGAATTGGTTAAACTTTTCCTTGATTTCGCAACTTCTCAATTTTGGCATTTTTTAGAAGAGCCAGAGACTACAATATCAAGATAGTATCTCAGTTATTTAATATACCATTCGGTACAGCATTAAATTTAGAGTAAAGTCGTATGAAAGTCACAAATGATAGATCAACATTTCTTTAAAAAAAGACACATCTTGATGCAAAGGTCATATTTACTCTACTACAAAATCTCCTGGACCTTTTGTTCTCTTGAATTTGATTCAGATCCAATGCCATTTTTCTAGGAACATCAGCAATTAATAAGTGCTACAATATTACAAACACAATAGGATGAAAAACTCTGTCCTCATCTCATCATAAAGAACACAGTCCATAAAATTTAGAAAAAAATACTAAACCACGAAAATTGTTGCTCGGCCTCGCCCAATAAAGACTTAATTTCTTTTCGTACAAGAAAATAGAAAAGATCTAACTTAATTTCATTTGTTTTCAACTGAAAAATACTTTTTAAGTGACACTAATTGAATACAATATAAGTCTAATTTTTGAAATTCTAAAGATAAATTTTAATTGTGTCATGTGTTTCTTAATCAATTTTCGAACAACAATGTCAATTGGAAAGCTTATGCTGAGGGAACATAAAAGGCAAAAATCAGTTAAAACCAATCTTTAAAGCTAAAAACCACTAGCACATTTAGTACTGAACAACACTATTTAAAAATGTCATCGTAATGTAGCAGTTTGTTCAAAACATATGACCACACACTATATATGTTGTTCAACGTCTGAAGACTATATTAGAAGAAAAGCAAAACTTAGTTTTTCGAAAATTTTCTCCTTTTTTCGATAAAATATAGGAAAAATAGGAGTTTTTATTGAAAGATAGGACAAAAATAGGACTTTTTCAAAAATACAGGAATTATAGGAAATAGAGGTCGAATCGCAGCCCAGAGAAAGTTCCTCTAGAGGAGCTTTCGAAATCACGAATACTACACACTTCCCAATTTTTCTTAAAAGCCGATGATAGGGGGGAGCGATGGATATCTTCGCGAAGGTTTCCTACTCTTCCTCAGAGGTTTCAACAATTTCGGAAAAAGTTCCCGTGACTGACCGTCACCAAGCTCCAGTCACGATCACGATCTTTGAAAAAAGTCACACACGGTCAAGACCGTGACTCACTGGTAGTCACGTCGGGCACTAGTGGACATACACACATGAATCATCCAATCAATGTACAAATCGATATCCATTGATGTACTTTATGATGAGACTCACTTTTATGAGCTAAAATTTTCCACAAAATTAGTGCATTTTAAATACTTATCGACTGCAGAAAAAAAACTTTCTCACCCATCAAAACTAAAACGCTCATGCGACGACATATATTTAAGTGTGCTACGATTAGCAAAACGATCGTATGTTGTATGTCAAACAAAACGACATATGTGACAATGACCATCACAGAAAAAGATAGAAGAACAATTGATCATGAATTTGCAGAAGAGTATTCGTATATACTCTATTTGTAGTAAACTGCCTCTTTTACATATTACTTTCATTTTGTTAATTTCACAGAGAAATGCCTAAGAAAACACGAGAATGCATGGTGTGTAAAAAGATCGAAGCTATTTGGAAAAAAGTTACATTGTAATGAACTCATTTGAAATGGTTATCACTTAATTATTTTTCAACAGATGATCGCTTATCTGTGTTTGGGAAGTGCACAGGAAGCTGTCATTGTTGCATGTATGGCAGTAGAAATTTATAATTTCTTCTGTATACTTTTATGTAAATGATCTTCGACAAATTGCCAGAATAGAAATGATTTTAATGTAAATTTTTCTAGTAGTATTCTGTTCAACAACCTTTAGCTTGATTTTAGAATTCACAAACATTTTACTTGAATCGAATTCTAATCCATGATACTGATTTGAATGACAAACATAATAGAAATAGATGTGAACTGAGTGTAACCAGTCTTTCAGCAATAATTAGAAGATAAACCAATATTACGAAATACTAATTCTTGAGTGTCAGTGATTTTACTTCAGAATTTATCAGCAAATTTTACCTGTTGGTTTAATTAGAACAATACATTAGATCAAGAAAATATTGGTTGTGGATTTTCATATTTGTATCAATCATCTTCAATATGTATGGAACATAACTATTTGAAAAGCTACGTAGAGAACGTCCATCAGAGAAAATAAAATTACCATGCCAGTTACTTCAATTAAGTTTGAATATAGTTTTCTTTTTCTTCTACCTAAGTCAACAGGAAGGCGTTCGAAAAAATGTGGATGATTATAGTAAGTCTTTCTTAAGATAATCATAGGAAAGACAAAGGAAAGTACGACACCAATTTATTTCAGAGTGCTTTTATATAATAAACGGTTTCATATAATCATTTCATATAAAAATGATTTCTCTTATTTTATTTTATCCACAATTTTAATAAATTGTTTTCTTATAGTAAGAAACATAAACGATTATTAAAGAAAAGCATTGAAATTTTCCTTAAAAAAAAGCAAAAAATTTCTTACTTAGTATTTAACATTAGATGAACGGTTTCAACTTTTAGCTACTGAAATTAGTACCATTTTGCGTAAGTTTTACTAATCAGAACTAGAACCAAAACTGTGGTGCTAATGGCAGATAATTTTTGAAATCGCTGGACTCTAATCAAAAGCCTCCTCTCATAATACTATTTCTTCCTCAAGAACTTTCTTTCAATCAGTGACATTAATACCTCAGAAAATAAAATTAACTAGAACTAAAAGTCGACAAGGCATGACACAAGAAAGTGCTGCGAACGTTAAGGATATATTATTAATATTCTTTTCTCATCTTTATATATTCTTTCTTTTTAGAACATCACACTTTTTTCATTTTTTTGGATATTCAAAAATAAATGTTCGTTCTTTTCTTTGTTTATATAATTTTTTTTTGTATAATTCTTTTGATTTTAATAAATAAATTGATAAATAAAATTTTTAAAAAAATTCATGCATTACAATCAAATAACAGTTCAGCATGTAACTTTATTCTATAGAAAATTTAAAAACTGCCTTGCATGTAAACTGTTATGCTGATGATGGAAATTTTTTTGAAATAATCCATACCGCTCATTATTGAGACAACGCCATTATATAATTTGATACCATAATGATACCTCGATCATGACGCTCAAGAATTGTAATGTGGCGTTCATCTTTCGTGTAAGACTCACATTTAAAAAAAATAAAAATGTAATTTTAAAGAGAACTTGTCATGAGTAATTTCTATGACAAAATTATCTCTTGATCCTCTCACTCACAAATATGTCACTACTAGTGATACATTTCATCATTGGTTGTTCTTTCTCGCTTGCTTTTTTTGCCTAAGACCACGTACTAATACAATATTACTCTAGTTTCTATGCACCGATAGTTTTTATCAAGTTTATTTATATTTTATATTATTAAAATCAGATATATCAGATGAAGAATTAATAAGAAATTAAATAATTTTAATCAAATCATACGTGTTAAATATTCTGAAAAGAAATGTTTATATATTCCTAATATCATAATTTCAACAAATAAATTTTTTTTATGAATATAGATGTACAATATTACTTTATGAATATAATTTAGAAGATTATGTTTATATTGGATATAATAATAATTAAAATTAAAACAATATTTAATTGATATTATTTTATGTTCAAATGTAATTGATGAAAAATTAAAAGAATTCAATGATAATTAAAAAATTTTTTGTTGAAAAACAATTCCTATGAAAATTTTTTTTCAAATATTTTATTATTAATTTATAAAATATTTCAAAATTATTTATCAATAATTTTTATTGCAAAAATATTCAATCAACAATAATTTCATATGTACCATTAGAAAATTGAATTAATATGAAACATAAATAATTTATTTATTGTTTAAAAGGATTAGGTAAATTTGAAAATAATTTTTCATATAAATTTTTTATTAAAATTATTTGTTAATAAACAATTCAATCATAAAGAATCGTTTGATCAAAAAAAAAAAAAATCTTATTAATGATTTCGATTCGAAATTTGATTCATGAAAAATAAGTGTAGATGTAACTATTCTCTTTAGACAATTATACATTCACATCTTCAAATAGTATTCAAATGTAAAAATTAATATAAACTAAAAACATTTCGTTTTCAATGATTAATATTAAATGAATATCTTATAGATGATTTTCTTTTTTTGATAAATATATAAAAATTTAAATATTCGTTTTTTCAGATAAAATATGTTTTTGAACAAGAAATTCTATTTGTTATATCGATATAAATCTTTACTGATTTCCTATGCAAAAAGAAATAAAATGTATTCAATATCATTATCATCAAATAAATTAAATTCAACAATGAAGATACTTATTGATTCAAAGTAATATAAAAAAGCTTTGAATCTTTTTAATAAACAATCTCAAATATCAACAAATTTCACAATAAACATGGTAATAAAAGCTTCTACTAAACTACGTGATTATCAAACAAGATTTAAAATTCTAGAAGAATTTTCATCAAAATCACGCAATGATCCTTCTATTCAAACATCATCAATACATTTTTACAGTGAGTCATTCATTTATCTATGAAAATTATTAAAACATTGATATCGATATCGCTCTATCATATAAACAAAATATCTTTTACGCATGAAAAACAAAATCAATCGAAGATTTTTATATATGAAGATTTTGTCTTTCAAATCTGAGAAAATAATTTCTTTAGTGAACTTTATTAGTCTTTCGTCTCGTTTTAGTATTTTGTTTTGTTGAAGGATTTGTTTATTTATATTGGAATTATAAACGAATAAATATTTTTTTTTGTCTAAGCTTTTTATAATCTGAAAAATACTTCGAGTCTATTGTCAAGAAAGTAGTTTAATACGTCAAAACAAAGATTTTTGAAGACAATATTTGAACGAACAATAATGTAGAAGAATGAAAGAGAAAATGAAAACAGAAAAGTTTTACTTTTCTATAGACAATCATGTAATTGATCGAGAGTTGAAGTACAACCATAGAAAACTTTCAAATCAGGTCGAGATTAGTTTTGTCAATATTGTATTTAAAATTTCAGGTCTGTTAAACGTGTAATCGATGATTGATGCAGTTTCTAATAATTACTGATTTGAGAAGAGAATATTTGAACAACATTTTTTACTTTGAAACGAAAACTTCTCGAGATAAATTCATTCAGACTTTTTCTTATACTTAATTCATTCAATTGAATTAAATTTGAAATTAGCTTAAAAACAAAAAAAAATTACCTCAATTAATTTGGTTTTTTTTTAGCAAAGAGCCGTAAGCAAATATGAGTGAATAGAAATGTAAAATGAAATCTATGCCACTTTCATCCGACATTTTTAAGACGTTAGTAATTAGGAATAAAAGTATTACGAGATTTAGAAGACTCTAGAGCAATCCTCAATTTTTCTTAACATTTGTATGATTCGAATACATTTTTCAATGTTCGAAATAACGAAACTTTTCTCTGTGCTCGCTGATCAACGATTAAACAATAAATATGAAGGATTTTAGGACTTGATTTTCCATAACTGACACGATACGGTGAGTTGATTAAATTTTCGTTTATAGTTAATCTAATTTCGATGAAAGCTTTCCGAACTAGTATAATTTTCTAGTATAGTCGAACGAGAGAAGCAATCCAGGTGCGAAAAAGCTTTTCAGCTTAAATTTTACTCACAGACTAGGGGCGGCGCGATCAGGAGGTGGGGAAAGGTACCCTCTGCTTTGAGAATTCTGGCTCAGATTTTCTCCTATTTAGAGAGATTATTAAATAGTTTTCTCCGATTTTGGAAAAATATAATCGGACAAATTTTATAAACTTTGAGAAAAATGTTAGGCTACTTTCTCTAGTTTTTGGATACCTCAGCCCTGTTCTGACCTCTTCGCACCGCCTCTGCCACGGGCAGTGGATATATAGACTAGAAAAAACTCCAGAAGCTTATGGTCTCAAATTGAGACTTGGCTGAGATATCGACTTTCTACTACACTCTTTTTCTAGGATTCGACTTTTTTAGTAAAATCAAAGTTTCGAGTATTGACCTGAAATTTTACATTCATTAAGGTCTCAATCAAACCAGCTTACCTACGAAGTTTCAGAATTTCTTAATGAACTATCTACGAGATATAGGTTTTCGAAAAATACTCGTATATAATACAATATCTACAAAAAATATTTTTAAACTAACGTATTGGTACCTCAAAGACAATTCATTAAGAAATTCTGAAACTTCGTAGGTAAGTTGGTTTGATTGAGACCTTAATGAATGCATAATTTCAGGTCAATACTCGAAACTTTGATTTTACTGAAAAAGTCGAATCCTGTAAGAGTGTAGTAGAAAGTCAATATCTCAGCCAAATCACACCTTTGGCCCAGATGCTTCTAAGTTTTTCTAGTCTATACATCCTCTGTCTGTAGGTAAAATTTGAACTGAGAAGTTTTTTAGCATCTGAAGACGTTACCTTGTAAGTTATGCCACTATGATTGATCAACGCATTATTTATATGGCATAGAAATTCTTGAAATGAAGTCTATTTTTAACTGTTCGCCATCGCTTAAATCAACATTGATATGAAATATTTATTAATCATTTGATATTATTTTTTTTCTTAGTGCAATTTCATAAAATTGATCATGCTCATAATTTATTTTTGAAAACTATTAACAAATCAGATGCATTGTATGCAGTTATGTTTCAAGGTTAGTATTTTATTTTTCATCTATTAATGATAAAATATTTATTAATAATCAGGTCTAATTACTAATAAAGTACCAGAGAAAGTATTGGATTTATTTAATCATATGAAAATTCAACCTGGTCGTTTTACAATCACTGCTTTATTTAATGCCTGTGCACAACTTTCAAATGATAGAGCAAAAACTATTGGCAAAAAGATTCTTCAACAGCTAATGAACAATAATCATTCTGATAATATTCAATTAAATTCAGCGATATTTTTATGTTGATGATGTTAAATATGCTGAAGATATTTTTGATTTAATAGAAAAAAAAAGATATCTATAGTTTTGGTGCAATGATAAAAGGTAGTTTATTATTTTGTTGCTCTCTTTTTTTTTTGTATTTCATTAAATCGGTTTTAGGATACCAAGAAAATCAAGAGTATGAAAAAGCCTTAGATTTATATGAAAAGATGAATTTCAAAGGAAACAAAGTCATACATACGATTGTGTTTAATACTTGTACTCAACTTTCAAATGATCGATCAAGAGTTGTTGGAAAAAAACTTCTTAAAACGATACTCAATAATGGTCAGCATGACAATCTTGTACTTAATTCAGCAATACGAATGTTAACAAGATTTGATGATGTTAAAGAAGCTGAACGTATTTTTTTTTTGATCAAAGAAAAAGATATTTATAGTTTTAATGCAATGATAAAAGGTAATTTATTATTCAATTCAGTTTCTTTTTTATTTTATTCAATTGAATTTAGGATATGAGAAAAATGAAGAATATGAAAAAGCTTTAGATTTATATGAACAGATGAGTTTTAAACCAAACAATGTAACTTACACAATTGTATTTAATATATGTACTCAACTTGCAAATGATCGATCGAAAAAAATAGGAAAAAATCTTTTTGAATTAATTCTTACTCATGATCATCAATATGATGATTTTCTATTAACTTCAGCTACAAACATGTTAATGAAATTTGGAGATGTTAAGAATGCTGAACGTATTTTTCGATTAATTCGAGATAAAAATATTATCACTTATACTATAATGATAAATGGATACAAAATAAATCAAGAACCATTGAAATGTTTGCAGATTTTCAATGAAATCGAACTGAATGATTTGATGTTCAACGAGAGAATTTTCACTGTAGCTATTGGTGCGGGATCCCGAAAGATGCGCACGGCGAAACTTGCGCACGGAGACTCTGAGGGCTCTGGCTGAGGCTGTGAAGTGCGGATGTAAGTGAGGGTGAGGGCGAAGATGATGGTGAAGGCAGTGAACTTGAAACGGTTCGTTCTGCTTTGAAACCCTCATTTTCCGTTCCGTGCGCAACTTTCGTCGTGCGCATCATTCGTAGACCCTATTGGTGCATGTGCACAAATTGGATTTGTTGAAAAATGTAAATCTATTGTTGATCGAATTCCCATACATATACAAAACCAACAAGCTATACAGAATGCATTGATCAACATGTGGGTAAGAACATTTTTTTTTTGGAACAACGATGTTTTTCAACTAAGCAACCGTTTTAATTTTTCAGTATTTCAATTGAAAAAATATACTTCTATAGATACACAACTCGAGAAGTTCTCATAAGTTTTGAATTTCAACTGTTCAATTCTTAAAATTTATGATTTGAATATTTTAGTTTTCAATTGTTAATCTCTACGAGATTCTACAGTGTTCTCCAAAAGTTTGACCAACAATTAGAGTTGTTGAAATGCTGTATGATAAGAAAATCTTCGAGAAGTCTTTAAGGATTCGACAAGAATTTACTATTCTTTCTGTGTGAATCTCAAAATGATTTCCATTAGGATCTAAGAAATTTTTTTTTTATTAGTGCTTCGTTAAATATTCTATAGATTGAAAAAAATTTCTGAAGATCCTTTGGGATCTGATAAAAGATTCCTGAGGGATCGAATAGAGATCTCTAAAGAAATTACTAAATGAAACTCTGGATATCAATCAAAAATCAGTATTGATGTTACAAAAAACTTAGAAACTTCAGTTGGAGATCGGTTATCTTGTTGCAGAGAACGTTCTAAGGAAGTGTCTTAACAATCTGCATTTAACGTTCGGAACTAAATTCAGACTACTCAGCTGTTGATATTCATGTACGCGAAATGTGTGCACAGCCTATCTATAAAATAAACGAAGCATATTTATGCACGCGGATACAAATATTCTTAATGCTAGTGGATGAAAGTACTTCACAAGACCTATACACAGGAAAAGATACATGAACAAAGTATAGCAAGTCGGGTAAATCTGACAGAACTGAAAGTTAATGAAAAATTTTAAGTTCTATAGTGAGTTAACTGTTTCTACGTACTTAAATCAAGAAAAGTAGTCTCGCCAACGTCTATCTAAAACATTTATCATCTTGTTTTTTTTTTATGATAAATTGAAAAAAATGTAAAACTTAGAAAATAAGAACAAAAATTGAACTTCTACTTTGTTTTTGAACTTGAAAAAAATATTTGAAATAAACATTAGACGGTTTATGTTAATCATGAATTTACAACGATGTAATGATATCGAAGAATAAAAGACGAAAGAAAAAATTCAATATTGCTTGTAGTTTAACATTCGATATAAAAAAAAAAAAACTTCTCTACATTGAAAAAAATATTTTAAAATTCAAAGACTTATCGAAATGTTTCTTAATAAAGAGCAAAACTCTTTATATTTTTGAGAGAAAACTATTTTAATAATATATCTCATATGTATGGATTGAAATCATCAAATTTATTTTATTTTCTTTAAACACAGGGCAAAGCCGGTTGAATCGATAAAGCACAAAACGTTTTCAAATCGATTACTGATTACAATATAATAATATATAGTTCAATGAGTGAGTGTAATTATGTTTCTTGAAATTTATTTCAATTATGTGTTTTTTTTTCTTCTTTGGTAGTTAATGCTTATGGACTTAATGGGATGGGTTATGAAGCTGTTGAATTATATAAAAGAATTCCAAATAATGAACAAGATGAAATTTCACATATATGTGTTTTAAATGCTTGTTCTCATTCTGGTCTTCTTGATGAAGCTCATATTATCTTCAATCAAATTCATATTAAAACAGAAAAAATTATAACAACTATGGTTTGTTAGTTTTCTGAATAAATTATTACTATTTTCTTGAATTATTTAGGTTGATTGTTTGAGTCGTTTATTTTTATTTGATGAAGCACAAAGTTTGATTGATAATTATGAAAAAATAAATCCAC